>OZ020615.1:16080442-16638142 GCA_963971575.1 Liopterus haemorrhoidalis | reverse complement strand
ATATAACTTCGAGTTGACTACGTGGTGATTTTATTTTATCTGATTGACTGGTAAGTTGTCTCTATTTTGAAACACTTATTATTAAACACCCACTGGTTCATAAATCAATTTTCTTAATGTTACACTTTGAAAATCATAACTTATTACAAATATTTTATAATCATGTTTTCATGTAATGAAATTTTATTTCATAGATTTTTTATTTTAATTGTAGACTGAAGATTTGCATACTACCCATGCACGAAACGTTTCATATTTTATAAATTGACAAGAACTATTTTAATAAACTGACGAATAAAAGAGAACCTGCGTTTTATTTCATATAATACTCGTCAAGAACCAAATATCCAAATATATATATATATATATATATATATATATATATATATTATTGTTTGACTCACGTGCATTATAACTCAATGGACACCCATCTTCAAAAGGATGTTCATAATTATAACACAAGGGGCAAAGACTTAATACGACTTAATTATATAAGACTATCCACAACAAGGTATTCATTAAACTATTTTGCTATTACATTTTATAATGTACTACCACGTGAGATTAAGAGGTTATCAAATAATAACTTTGCCTCAAAGATAAAAGATTATTTGAAGAACAAAGCATATGATAATTTTGATGAATACCTATTGGGTGATTTCAGTGCAATGAAAGAGTAGTCATGAGCTTTCTTCTCTATCATTATTTCTTGACAAATAATTTTTATATATATATATATATTTTTTTTTATGTATTTTTCATTTTTAATGTAATTAACCATGTATACTTACGACGAGTGTAAAATATTGTAAGTTATTGTTAACATGAATAAATATTATTATTATTATTAAAGAAGAGGGGGGTTGTAGTCTTCACGAGAAGGTCGAGAAAGCTTTATTATTATTATTATTATTATTATTATTATTATTATTATTATTATTATTGGGTTTGTCCAGTCTTGACAAGCGTCCACTAATCTCAAACTTCAGCAACCTTTTGAGCCGCGTCATACTAGAGACTAGTGGAATCGTGTGTATTACACACGACTTCATCTCAAACCCTGGCGATATGCAGCCGCGGAAATTACGCTAGATCCAGTGCCCGCACAATGCGGAGTGACCCGAGCAGCACAGCTTTCTGCATCCTGCAAATCAAAGAGTTGGCAGAAGATCTGCCGACGGGAATGGACACGATTTCCCTTCGATAGGAGGCTTTCATACCACCCAAAACACCAACTATCAGGACTACAAGCTTAACTTTATACCCGGGATACAGCTTTCTAAGCTCGGACAAGAGGTCCATATACTTGGACCTCTTTCCTCCTCCTTGAGAGAGATATTCTTCTCAGCTGGACTTGAGAATTCGATCACAAACATCTGTTTGATCTCGATATCCAGGAGGGTTATGTCCTGCTTAGTGGCTGTCAGTAACCTCGAGGTGGGGAAGGAGTAATTCCAATAAATTCGGCACTTGGAATTTTCCACCACCAAAGGGGATAGGTTATGATTTTAATTTTTTTTTTATTATATTCCTCTTGTTGCATATAAACATAAAAAACAGCTTTGCATTTTTTTTTTAATTTGTAGGCTTAAAAAAATCATAAATGTATGTAGCGCGCGAAAACGACGTGTGACGTCATACCCGTTTTAAGTGACGCAGTACACTACTAGCCTACCCAGTGTACAGCGTACAGCCTACCCAGTGTACAGCGTGCAGCCTACACAGTCGTGAACTTATTTGTTTGCATAACTTTTATAGGTTATGTAAAGTTAGAGTGATTTTAATTAAAATAAAGTTTAATTCTATAAAAAAAAAATTTATACATGTTTACCGAATTAAATTTTATATTAAAATATATAAAATATGGAAGATCCAGGCCCCAGTACTTCGAAACATAATCGAAAATATTGTTTAGTACCGATGTGCACAAATAGTTCAAATAGAAATAAAAAAAAACAATTTATATCATTACCTGATGGCGAAAAACAACAGAAAAGGCGAAATTTGTGGCTGGAAGCTATGAGGCGAAATAAAACCGATATTTCAGAAAAAAGTAAACTTTATGTTTGTATATGTTTTTTCATATATTCCATGAGCATAAATGCATCAATGTTGGGTAAATTATCACTCTGAGCCCTAACAAAATCTTTATCTGCCATTTTAATAATAAATGCGTGAATAAAATTGTTTGAAAACAAATACAAAACTCTCGAACAATACAATATACACACGTAAAGATTATGTTGTAACTGTATCAGTGACGTCAGACCCCAGTCGTTTGACGTCATACTCTGTCGTATTTACTCGGCAACCTTCGCGCCGTGGTCGGCTTATTTCTAATTTACAATATTTTAATTAAAAAATTTGGCTGTAATATTAATTAAAATGTGATTTTTGTTTTGTTAGGTGACATAACTAACACTAACATATCAAAAAAATGTAGTTTTAAGGAAATATAAATTTTATGCGTATCTCCTATTCTATGTCAGAAGGGACGTACGGAATAACCGGTATTTGGTCAATACCATAGGCATGTCTAAGATGATAGTAGAGCACGCGGAGAGCAGCATTATGTCGAGACACGTAGCTCGACGCTGCAAGAGATGGACAAGCAGACAGAATGTGCATAATCGTTTCAGGATGGTGGTGGCACAACCTACAGAGTGTGAACTCCGCTATTTGGAATATGCGGGCCCTGTACGCCAAAGTATTTATAACACCATCCTGACACGCAAACACAAAACCTTCTGTTTCCGATCTCAAACCCGCAGACTTAAAAAACGAGAACGTGAGGAAAACTCTAGACTTTTAATATGTATGTCTGAAGAACACAGAGTGCATAATTTTACTCATGTGTTCTTCTGTCAACAAGTCTATCTGCCCTCGTTTCACCGAACTGGTAATTCTGTTGTACTCCTCCCGAGAGAGTTGTACTCCATCGTTTCCTCTGACGGGACTCAAGTCTGCCAGATTTAATCTCGTTGCTGCTCTTCGCGCTGCCTGGTAAAGAAACGCCCCTTTGCCATTAAATTCTTGCTCACTAACTAACTTTAATAGTGGGTCCTGACTCGACTCTCGACCCCCGTTTAGACGAGGGAGGTAAATGCGCTGCACAGAAGATCTTTCTGGTTCTTCTGTCGAGATCCTTAAGATCATCAACATTCCATTTCATTACACCGAAAGTGTAGGAAATTAATGGGACAGCAAGCATGTTTGTGGCAGCGATCTTGTTCTTGCCAGACAGACAGGATCTCCATATCTGCCTAAGTCGTGCCATATACTTGCTGCGAAGGGCCTGCTTAATAAGAGTGACATCTTGGACACCTCTCTCACTGATGCCTAAAAATGTGTAGGACCCTTCGGCATTAAGATGTTTTATAATGCTCCCATCAACCAATTGAACGTCTTCACCGTTGTCTAAACCTTTTCCTCTTTAGATATGAAAAACAGCGCATTTTTACAACCCAAATTGCATACCTATCGCGGCAGTGTACTCAGCAACAGCATCTAAGGCGGCTAAGGATGGTTTCTCTCGTTCGAGCTTCAAATCATCCATATAAAAAAGATGGGTAATTTTGTGCTTACGCCTCGACGGGGGACCCGCCATGTAGCCACTGCCGCGTCTGAGCTCGATCGATAGGAGAAGAAGTGAAATGCAAAATAGAAGCGGGCTTAGGGAATCTCCCTGGAAAATGCCACGCTTGACATGTATCCATCCTGTCCACACTGTGGTTGATCCACTTGGAACAATGAATTGTGTCTTCCAGAGGGACATAAGTTGTCCAATGCATCTCTCTATCTCCGGGTGGACTCGTAACATTCGTAACAACGTAAGAATGAGAGCATGTGACGCAGTGTCATATGCTTTTGCGTCGTCCACCCAAGCCATCGACAGGTTGCGTTTGAAATACGCCGCATCATGACTGACCGGTCGATAATAAGATTTTCTTTGCAACCTGCTTGGCCCCTCTTCGATCCCCTCTGTTCGTAGATGTCTGACCAAACAGAGGCGATGGAGCTCAGTACCCGCTCGTTTAGTACGCTGGTAAAGATCTTATACAGCGTATTGAGACAAGTAATAGGTCTATAGTTCTTCGGGTTGGTTAAATCACCTTTTTTTTAGGAATAATACTTATTATTATTATTATTATTATTATGGGGTTTGTCAGGTCTTGACAAGCGTCCTCTAATCTCAAACTTCAGCAACCTTTTGAGCCGCGTCATATTAGAGACTAGTGGAGCTATTATTGTTGTTGTTGTTGTTATAACACATACGTATGGAACAATATGAATCTTCAAAAGATCTGTTTGTAACAAATAGAACAATTAAAATCGTGCAATTTTTATGCTTCTTTGTATCTTTATGTATCTTTAGAATATCTATTATAAACCAGACTTAAAGCCTTATTTATAATGAATATATAGCACATGCATAACATAAGAATCTCAAAACTGTCTTTGTTCTGTTTAAAAACAGATGTTCAGAACAGTCTCTCCCTTTGTACTCGTACTTATCTCTATGCACTTGCTATGCTTGTGCATAGTATTTATTATAAACAAGGTTTTACTCATACTTACGTGGTAGCTTCTAATGGGCCGGTGCAAAGAGGTAGCATCGAAAAAGAGTCTTTGGTTAATGAGGGCCCTTTTCTTTGGATCTCTTGGATACAAGGATTCTTTTTTACCATATTTGTCACACAAGTATGTAATAATTGCACGACTAAAATTATATTACGCATTAATATTGTGACTATAATCAACAGTGATCAGTTTACCTTTCACTAAGGGCAAATCCATTATCAACCAGTGTAGGTACAGTATGCTGAGGATTTATCTAGAAAAATGTAAATTTGATTATGTTTAAGATATGAGACCAATTAAAGTTTTTTTTCTTCTTTTTTTTTTTTTTTGTTGGCGTCTATGGCCGTTATCCAGTTTTTAAACATTTATGGGGAAAAAAGAGGTTAAATAAATAATTAATAAATATACTGAAGGGTGTATCTGCGTTGCCATTAGCGTCCGTCACTGCGGAACATCAGTAAACTGTAACTAGACTGCTGGTTACAAACCTTTTTTTAAATGCAACCCTTTTTAGAATTTTTAAAAATGTTCGCGACCCCCGTTTCTCATCCTCCATATTTGATCAATAGAACAAAAAATAAAGACTTTGACAAAATATATTTTAGGACTTAACAGAGGTGAAATTTTTTATTAAGTATTAATTATTAATGATTAATGTAATGATTGAGCTTGCATCTGCTTAATAAGTATTATAATTGTTGGTTGAGTTTTTGTCAAGGCCAATCTCTTGTCATCTTGAACATCTAGCTTATTACTGGCTTCTGTCTTGATCTGCAGAAGAGTTGAAAAACCACTTTTGCAGAGGTAAGTAGAAGCAAATGGCACTAATATTCGAAATGAAAGCATGGAAACTTTAGGATACGAATGATGCATAGCAAACCAAAATTGAGATAATGATTTTTCCTGAAATATATCACGCGCAGAGGAGTGATTTCGCAGCTACAAAAATTCATCTTATACTTTATCGGGTATGTCGGTAACATCCAAAGATACATGAAATAGGTTTCCTACTAATGCAGCTTCTTGTTCAGAGAACTCCGGGAAATAACGTTGAATTTCAAATTCAAGGGCTTTAAGGTGGTTATTAATTTCCTCTCTTAGAATATCTACAATTCCCATCTCCGATTCTTCAATCTTGGTGCAAAGGTGTTCGAACATGGCAAAGTTTCCAAGATTTACTTCACGGAGCCAGTTTTGCAGCTTTGATACGAATATCTGAAGTGAATAATGTGCGTTTCTTTACCCTGCAGTTTCGAATTTAGCTTGTTTAGCTGATCTAAGATATCAGATAAATAAGCTATTCTTTGGATCCAGGTCTTATCATTAAAGTGTGTTATAAACTCATGTTTTCCATTTATTTCTCAGAACTCGGCCAACAATATTTCCATTTGATAACCAACAAACCGGAGTAAAGTGTCGATCACTACTTGCAAAGGCTTTGGAACAGCCTTGGGGAGCAAGGGCAAATCGGTGAATCATGCAGTGTACTCCCTTTGCTTGGAATGTAAGTTCTTTAACTTTTGACTGAAATCCCGACCTCGTTCCAAGCAGGCTGGTGCTCCATCGGTACACAATCCACACTAGTTTTTCATTGTAAGTCATTACTTTCAAAGAATGAACTAATCATCTCCATGACGTCTTCACCTTTCGAAGTGGTTTATAGTGCTCTACAAAACAGAAACTCTTCTTTGATATCCTCCAAGTGAATATCTCACGAAAACCGTCGACGCCCCAAAAAAGCCAAGGCAACCCACCGGTTGGGAGCCGCTGAGATAGACTAATCTAGGGATCATGTAAAAGTATACAGAAGAGTTACGTATCATTATTATTTATATCCTCTATGTCCTCCTATATGTCCTCCTTTTCGATATTATTATTATTAAGCGAGCCTAAGAGCGGAAGCCTAAGGCTTGTATTGCTCAAATACAAAAATACAACGATAAAATAAAGATAAAGAAAAATACAATAACAAGTTATAAGTACACAAAAATTACTAACACTAGTATCTTACATAATCTTAAGTAACAATTAGACTAGTAACAATTAACATTATTTGTCACTAAAAACTTATCTAAGTTATTCTTAAGACTATACAGAGTCTCGGAGAACACCACACTTGAGGGTAACTTGTTCCATAAATTAACAGTTCTGTTAATTAGGAAATTAGCCCGCACATTTTTGTTAACAGCTTCGTGTTTGAGTTTAAGTTCATGTCCGCGTAAGCGAGAGTCCCTGTAAAAGTTGAGTAAACTCGATACATTGCACTTAAAATCACCACGCACTAGCCGAAAAAGCGTTGAACATTTTCCATAAGGTTTTCCATAATATCTCTGCGTAGGCAAGGAGACCACACGGAAATAGCGAACTCCAAGTGCGGCCGAACATAGGTCACGAAATTAAAAATATTATAAAATTTGCAGTCTTAACTGCTTTAGCCACTTGACAGGACCACTGCAGTTTGGATGTTACTACTACTCCCAAGTCAGTTTGTTCAGCAACTTCCTTTATCGCTGCACCGTTCATATTATATTGACGTTTCGGGTTATTGTATTCGATGTGCAGTACGGTTGTTTTATCGAAGTTAAGAGGAAGAAGCCAAGTTTTTGTCCATTCAAATACGGCGTTGATATCGCTCTGAATTATGAGATAATTCTTTAGCGAATTTCCGAAGAATTTGGTGTCATCCGCAAACATACAACTCCAGGACTGAATATGCTGAAAAAGGTCTACTACAAATACCAAGAATAATAAAGGTCCCAACACCGAACCCTTTGGCACCCCGCTAAGAACTGGCCTACGATTGGAAAACGAGTTACCAATCCTGACGTGGAAAACTAAGTCCGTCAGAAAAGCTTCAATCCATTTTAAGATTTTACCTCGTATACCATAGTGTTCTATTTTTTTCAATAGAAATCTAATCTCGACTTTATCAAACGCTCCTTTGAAATCCAGATAGATAACATCAATAGGTTCAGATCTATCAAGTAATTGCGTCCAGATATTAGTACAGTATAACAAATTTGAAGTTACTGATCTGCCAGGTAGAAACCCATGTTGTTCATCTGGAAGAACATTATTGTCAGCTAGAAATTTTAATATCTTTGTTGCAATAATTCGTTCAAGAATTTTCTGTGCCGAAGAACTAACACTAATAGGGCGATAATTAGATGTTAGAAGCTTGTTACCCTTCTTAAAAATTTGTGTGACGTGGGCAGTCCGCCAGGAGAGATGAAGTCGTCCGGTATCCAGTAAGTCTCTCATGGCTTGATAAAGAGATTCGTATAGGCTATTGCAGCATTTTTTCAGAATTAGAGGCGATATTCCATCAGGACCTGGTGAACTGGATACTTTAAGTCTTGATAATTCGAAAAGCACATCATCAGGTGAAAATTCAATGTCATCAATCGTATTAGTCACTCTAGATTCCTTTGGAAGATCAGGTACTACAGTATTAGAATTCTGGGTAAAAGCTTGCAAAAATTGTTCAGCAAATAACTCGGCAACTGTAGAATGATCATGACACACAGCTCCATTTTGGTCCATATTTGTCCTCCTTTTCGTAAATTTTCGTATTCGATCGATGGCGAGTCGATCCGTTGCAATTGATGTGACGTATTTGCATTTGAAATTCGTCAAGGTTCGGTAGAATCCGGCGAGATGCGATTATAAGACGCATACGCTCCGAACGGGAGATCTTGCGAGAGCGCGTCTCATACAAGTGACTTTGTTTATTTGGAGGAATCAAATCCAGGCATAACAGAAAAGTTTATCAGAGAAGTGCAGAAATTTTACCAAACATATTTACAATATATAGAAGAATGGTCTGAAACAAACACCTTGGTAAATAATTGTTTTCAATGGTATTTCTTTACTTCATTGCAAGTAAATTGGACAGATATTGAATCTTGTGTCGAGTTGATATAAAGAAATGCCAGATATTAAAATAGACGACAATTGTCTCTTTGAAGGAATTAGAAGACTGAATGTATATTTAAATTCTGAAAAACTAATACAATGTGAAAATCAACTCGTTGAAATTGATAAAAGATTGGTAGAAATATTCAACTGTTTTAAAAATGAACATATTCCATGTGAAAATTTATTTATTCTTGTTCAATTTACCTTGTGTTGCCTGGAACCAGAGAGTCGAACCGGAACCGAACCGAAAACCGAAAACCGAAATTAACCGGAATTTTTAACAGAACCGGAATCGTAACCAGAACGTAAAATTGCTAAATTTAAAAACCGAAACCGGAATGAAAAAAAAATAACGGTTAAATTCGGTTAAAGCGAAAAAAAAAAATAACAGTTTATTTCGGTTCAATTTTTTTTTTTTTTTTTTATTAAATTAATTCATTAACCGCTTTCTTTAATTCTCCCTGATGAAATGTAATGCTTCTTTCGTAAACGTAAGAGTAAACCCTACTCCGTCATTTAAAAAGCAAAAAAAGCTATATTTATCAGAATATCTGAAATTCTTTTCAGAATTTACTAAAAACTAAGACCTGATAATTATGTGACAACTGGTAACACTACGCATTTCAAATATTCAGAGCCGGCACTGCCGGGCATACGGGCCCCACTGCGAGGGGGCCGCTAAATGACCAAATGAATACAAAAGTAAGGCAGTGAAATGTAATTTTAGAAGTGAGTACCTTTTTTTTTTAGGTCTTCACTTGAATTTTAAAAGTGAGGATCTTTTGTTTTTTAGATCTTCACTTGAAATTTAGAAGGGAAGATCTCGAAAAAAGCTACTTGCGCCCTACTTAGGGGCGCTCAATTAAATCTTGCTTGCGGGCGCCGCAGACCCTTGCGGCGGCTCTGCATATATTTATGTTGTATAGATGCAGATTATACGTAACATTCCTGTATTGTGTCCAATGAAAGGTTAGTAAAGAATTCTATTTGTATTAAGTATTTACTACCTAATTGTGCCCGATTATCAACGATTATCAGAAATAAATGAATAAACAAAATTAAAAGAAAAAACAATTTAATGGCTCATACACCCAACACCAGTGATGGAAGTTTACGTGTGAACATTAATTGTTCAATGATACATGTAAAATCGGCGTAAATAAAGTCAATTTGTTAACAATTTCTGTTTTCTTCCTTACAATATTACGATTCTACGAACTGTTATTTTTTATTTTTATAAGAGAAAGTTCACATTGTTTATTAAAATTTAACTTGTTATTTGAACCGGAACCGAACCGGAATTGAACCGAAATTTTTTGACGAACCGAAACCGAAACCGGAACGAAAAACGTGTACTTGGAACGTAACCGAAAACCGGAACGATATAAATTTTGGTTCGACTCTCTGCCTGGAACTAATGCAGCAGTTGAAAGAGTTTTTTCAATTGCTAATGATTTTTGGACAAGTGAGAAATCTAGATTGAATGTTGATACTCTAGCTGCAGCACTTGCCGTAAAATTCAATATAGAGGATATTTCTTGTTCAGATATTACCAATATATTGTTCAATCGTTTTTCGATTGTCATTCCTGTCAATCTGACATTTAATCAATTAACTATTTTTATTGAATAAATAGTGATTTAAAAGTGAAATTTAGTGCAAGCAACTCTGTTTGTGATTCAAACTAGTGACTTGTATTAGTGCATGCACTAATATAGTTGCTAGTTACGTTCAACAAACTTAAAGGTGTATAACCTTAAATTTTACTTATGTAAAATTTCAGTGATCTCTGTGATTTTTTTTTTTTTAGATTATGCCACTTATTAATGGGGTGGACCCTCTGTCCATCCCTTCAACATCCAGGAAGAGAACAGCAATGGAAGATCTTAAACCTAATGCTAAAAAGACTAAT
Source organism: Liopterus haemorrhoidalis (assembly GCA_963971575.1). NCBI lineage: Eukaryota > Metazoa > Arthropoda > Insecta > Coleoptera > Dytiscidae > Liopterus > Liopterus haemorrhoidalis. The sequence goes on along the minus strand of OZ020615.1, from coordinate 16,627,731 downwards.
GTAAGACCATATTACAATATTCCTACTAGTAATGCTTTTGACAGTCTCAGTGAAGTTGAAGATAATTCTGACGATGAAAGCAATGTAATTAGTCAAGTTAGACGTACCAGAGTACCAGCTATAGTAGTCTATAGCTACTTTCAAAATCATGTTAGTACTATTTCGGCATTGATGAAAAACATGAAAGAAGAACTTGAACTTAAGCACAAAGGACAGAAATTAATATTATTGACAAAAAATCTGAATGATTTTCACTATGTTAGGAGAGAATTGGAATCAGCGAACATTCAGTTTACCACCAAAACCCCCTTCTGCGAAAGAGAATTAAAATTAGTTATAAGAAACTTGCCGCCAAATATTACTACGGACGAATACACAATGACCTGCAAGAAAAACATTTACTTGTTAAAAATATATCTCAAATTACGAAAAAAGAAAATAATCAAATTATTCATGCTTTCCCTTTGTTTATGGTAACTTTTGAAAAAGGAACAGATATAAAATTAGTATTTTCACATAAAAAAATCTGTTATTGCTTAATCCAGTGGGAAAAAATTAAGAAAAATGGTTATACTCAATGTTTTAGATGCCAATCGTTCGGTCATATTGCGCAAAACTGCACAAAAACTCCTCGCTGTGTAGTATGTGGTGAACAACACTCAACTAAATCATGCATCAATCGAGAAAAGTCATCCAAATGTGCTAATTGCGGCGATAATCACACAGCTAGTTAGTGCCCAAAAAGACCGACAATAAATAACATTAGGCAAAGGATATCCACTCAACCCACGCAAGTCAGACCAAGTGAGCAAGATTTTCCACCCTTATTACGTTCAGCAACTCAAGAAAGCCAAAGAGTGCCAGTATGGCCTACAATCACTAACACCTCGTCGGATACTTCTAACACTGGACTCTTTGATATTATAAACTTAAATACCTTTTTCAAAATTTTAATTTACAGAGCGTAATTACAAAGATGAAAACTCTACTATCCCGAATTAATGCAGCACCTGATGGAGCAAGCAGACTTATGATCATTATTGACTTTGCTGTTTCTATGTTTGGTTAATAATGGGTAATGACAAACAGTATATTAAGATTATGAACTGGAATGCTCGCTCAATCACTAATAAGGTTCAGGAATTTGAGTGCGAATTACGTTTAGAAAAAGTGGACGTTGCAGTCATCACAGAGACACATTTAGAATCTAATTTGAAACTGAAAATAAGTGGATATAAAATTTACAGGAAAGACAGAGATCGTTATGGCGGTGGTTCTGCAATTCTAGTAAAAAATACAATAAAACATGAAGAGAGTCCTCTTACAAATATTAGACATGAAATAGATGCAATTTGCGTAAAAATTTCTACAAATTCAGGTCCACTTCAAATTATATCAATTTATATTCCTCCAGAAACTTCTATTGCACCAAGCGATATATCTAACCTTTTGGCTGTAAATACTAAATCCATTGTTATTGGCGATCTAAATTGTAGACATGTAGCCTGGAATTGCCATAGTAACAACAAAAATGGAAAAATACTACGCAACTTACTACTCCAAGATCCCACCTTAAAGTTAATTGCCCCCGATGAACCGACTTACTACCCTTCCAATGGTAGAGGTAAACCTAGTGTACTAGATATAGCAATTACAAAAACAAATGTAAACACGTCATATGCCACTACTAAAACGATATTGACCTCTGATCATAAGCCTGTGTTTATGTCTGTGGGCGATTTTCCACAGTACAATCCAAAACGCACAGTTTATCAGTACAAAAAAGCTAATTGGAATAATTTTAGAAAAGAAATAGAGGAAAATATAAATCACAATGCTCCTAACCTTAACAACCGAAATGACATAGAAACTTTATTGAACAATTTTACCTCCTGTATTAAATCAGCTGCTAATAACAATATCCCAAAGTGCGAAATTCAAACTATTCACCGAGACCTACCTGTAAGTATCAAAGTCTTGATAAAAATAAAAAACTATTTTAGGAAAAAATATCAAAAAACTAATCATAGGTTGTTCTGCCAAATTTACAACAAACTGAATAATGTGATTAAACAAGAGTTATTTAAGACACGCAATGAAAATTGGAACAAATTTCTTACAACCCTGGAACCTCAAAACGGACACTTATGGAAGATATCCAAGATAATACAAAAAAAAAATCTAGCCCAATCCCGCCGATTCAACATAGTGGAACACACAATTATTCGGATAAATCCAAAGCAAACTCATTTGCTGATCAATTTGAAAAAGTACACAAGCAAAACCTGAATCTAGGTAATATAACATTTACAAAGAAAGTCTGTGATAAAGTGAAGATTTATTTACAATCAACACCTGTTGTACCTGACGAGGTAGACATTACAACTCCAGTTGAAGTAAGAGCTATTATCAAAAACTTAAAAAACAAAAAAGCACCTGGGCATGATAACATAACATCTCAAGTTCTCAAACAACTCCCACATAAAGCTGTAATCCTACTGACAAGATTAATAAATCATACCATGATCTTTTCCTATTTCCCTACGATTTGGAAACATTCGAAACTGGTCCCAATAAGAAAATCCAACAAACCTGCGGATCTCTCATCAAGCTACAGACCAATAAGTCTTTTAAGCACTATAAGCAAGATTGCTGAGAAAATATACCTCCAAAGATTCAATAACTATCTAATTGATAATGATCTTCTAATTAATGAGCAATTTGGATTTCGTCACAACCATTCAACCACTGCTCAATTAGCAAGACTAAGTGAATCTATAACTTATGGATTTAACTACAATAAGCATACAGGTATGGTCACTTTAGATATTGAAAAAGCCTTTGATACTGTTTGGCATAAAGGTCTGATATATAAACTTACCTCAATGAATTTCCCGCCGTATCTAGTGCATCTTATTAACTCATACATCCAAGGCAGAAGTTTTCAAACAGTAGTAGGTTACGAAAAGTCAACTAAAAGGTTCATTTCGGCAGGAGTACCACAAGGATCTATCCTAGGCCCCCTTCTCTTTAATTTATTTATTAACGACTTTCCAAGAGCGAAACATGTTTCTTATTCGTTATACGCGGATGACACAGCAATTTTTGTGCAATCTTATAGAACTGATACAATTATTAAACGTTTGGAAGAAGCTGCTGTGAAATTTATTAAGTATATGACTAAATGGAAAACCAAAATTAATGAATCTAAAACTGAGGCTATTTTATTCACGAGGCGTAGACCAAATCTTAGTAGAAACATTTCAATTCAAAATTCTGATTTAGAATGGAAATCAAACATTAAATATTTGGGAGTTAACATGGACCAGAAATTAAATTTTACTAAACATACAAATATTATTTGCAGAACTGCAACAACTGCTATGCACAATTTATTCCCGCTACTCAATCGAAATTCAAGACTCTCACTAAAAAACAAAATTCTTCTGTTTAAAACCTGCATTCGACCGACTTTAACTTATGCCTATCCTGTCTGGAGTAATACATCCTGTTCTAATTATTAAAAAATTCAGGTGATCCAAAATAAATGTCTTATGGCCGGTTGCTAAAGCAAGAGTTTTCTCTAACTCGAGTTAAAATCATTTGTTTTTGTACGTTGTAGTATACAAAAACAAATGATTTTAACTTGAGTTAGAGAAAACTCTTACGTTAGCAACCCGCCATTAGAGTGGTTGGAAATTATCCTAGATATAAAAAAATAGTAGATATCCATGACGAGTTAAATATTCAACTAACAAAAGACTTTATTTTCAAGTTAACAGAGAAATTCTTTGCTAAGTGTCCCTTTAATGATAGTCCTCTTATTCAAGATATTGGAAAACATAAAATACACGAACTTCCGTTTAAAAAATATAAGCATAAAATAACAAAGCACATTTTACTCTAAATTATCGTCATTATTTACCATTACTGTTGATAGTTTTATTTAGTTACATTATTTATTTTAATATTATTATTATTTTATTTATTTATTATTATTATTTTTTTTTTTTGCTCTTTTATATAGGTTTTTTTGAATTTTTTCCCTATGCATATTAGCTTATGATTGTAATTTGTTATATTTTAATTGCTTAAAATTATACATGTAAGGTAATTAAGTCATGAAAAATGTTAACTTTTTCGATACTTAATTATGAAAATTAATTATGTTACATTTGTATTATAAATTGTTGATTCTAATAAAGTGTATAAAAAATATTCACTCGATTGATAAGTACTCGTTTAAATAATAATTAATCATTATTTTTTTTTACGATATTTCCTTGTGTCCTCCTTTTCATTGTAAAAAAGTTGGTCACCTTACTAATAAGGACACAAATATTTCACTTTCAAGTCATACTTGAAAGTAAGACTTGAAAGTGAAATATTATTAATTATGATTTTTTTATTACGCTCCGAGCTACAGATCAAGAGTAAAGATGCGAAAGCATTTAAATCAAAATGGAACGAACGTTGGCACTTCTAAATAAAAATATATTACTTTCAATTCGTTACAGAGAATTATTATTTTTTTTTTTGTAAATCGTAAAAGATATTTAACATATTAAATTAAGTAAATGTTTCTTTTCAAGGGTTCTGTCCAAAAATACCCAACTCGGCATTTACCATTTAAAAAAATTAAGTTGTCTTTGATATCCTGTAGTTTATACAGTGAAATCATTAATTCCTGAGCGTTACATAATGGTAAACAATGGTGTGGCGCCCGCCTAACCTAAGTAAAGTAGGGTGGTCAGACAGGCACACAAAATGGTTTCGCGGCAGAGACTGCAAAGGACCACCAGCAGAAGGCTGGAATATCGAATGATACAGTGATGTGACGGAGACGCACCGAGTTGAGGACCTGTGGAAGACACGGACGACCTAGAGGAAATGGAGGGGAATATAAATTCTTCTGCTCCTAGGGTCTGCTCTAAGAGACTAGCACAAGGGAATGGTAGCTCTAGCTGGAGGTAGACGGGTAAAATCCTAGGCCCACAATGGCTATGGAGGAACCAAACCTAGAAGATCTCACGATGTATCTGAAAACCTTAGCCAAGCGACAAACAATGCTGTAGACCAGGCATGTACAACCTCTCAAAGACCGAGGGCCGGATAACGATCTGAAATACATTCGCGGGCCAGAACTTTTTAAGGATCTTTTTTTTAGAATCATCAGTTTTGTGAAATTACTTCACTGAAATTGTCCTTATTATAAAAAAAATAAAACATTCTAAATTTTTCACACTATACAAAAAAAAAGTTCATAATATTCATAAAAGAAACACAAGAAAAAAATAAAAAATCTTTTACAAGGCATAAATATTGTTAAATAAGAACAAAATGTTGGGACGGTTGGGACTTCATATCGCTCACAAGTTTGTCAATGTTCGGGGAAACAACTGATGTAGCAACACACAACGTGTTTGCTAGGTGCGAATCCATTCTTCGCGTCCTTGTTTTTGATTTAACGAACATCAACCGAGAAAATAACTGCTCAAATTTGTATGTGCTTCCAAAGAGCGTAATTCGCTTCTGAGCAAAAATTGTGAGTTTCGGGAATTTGGCAACTAGGAAATATTTCTTATAAAGTTCAATTAGTGAAATGTCCTTCATTTTTTACTTCAAATATGAGTTCTCCTGTAGCTCAAGTAGTTCCATTTGCAGAGAAAGTGCCGCTTATTCCACATCAACATCAACCGTTTAACCGCATTTAATCTCTGAAAACGCGATACACGTTGAAAAAAAGATTCAATGGAATTTTGGATAGTTATCGCGGGCCGGAGAAAATGAGGCATCGGGCCGGATTCGTCCCGCGGGCCGTAAGTTACACATGCATGCTGTAGACGTTGCTAAACACGATGTGGGTATCACATAAATAAAATAGAGTGCCACAAATAAACTATTATATAAAAAACTGATAATTTATAACAAAAATTAATATTAAACAAATAATACAGAACAAGTTACGGCGCTGATACGATAACTTGCAGATAGAAATACTATATGTTATAAAAATATTCAATTAATTGAAAAAGTTGATATTCAATTAATTGATGTGTGTAAAGTGTAAAAATTTCGTCAATTAATTGACAATAAACTTGTTCAATTTATTTTGAACATAGAACAAGTTCTACTTTTCATCAATTTTTTAGGGAATTCTAGGTATATTTTTATTTGTTAAGATATTGCCAACTGTTTAGTTGTAGAATAACCTCCAAATATATAGTTTGTGTTTCGTTTTCAAATGTGACAGGACCTCGAACGTTCTAATTTACCATCATCTAGGTTATTTCTTTTGTTTTTGTTCACACCTCGTAACTTTGTGAAGATTTTTTCAATATTTTCTTTCTGATAAATATGTCAACATTTATCAGATTGTTTTTCAACGTTTTACAGAAGTTTTCAAAAAAATTGATAAATAAATTGATGTGTGTAAAGTGATGCTTTTGTTTCTAAGGTTACCAATAAATTTTTCAATTAATTGAAAAAAACTTTATCAATTTTTTGATCAATTAATTGAACTGTGTAAAACCAACTTTACATTGTGATGGTTTCAGTCATATATGTAGAATATCATCCCCAACTTTACATTACGTGGTACTGGTGTACCAGAAAACAGGTTCCTGGGTCCTCAAATGGTTTGTTCAACAGGTGTTGATGCAGTAGCGGCGCTAGCTCCACTAACATACAAGTAATGACAAAAAAAATGTCCTCACTTCTAAAACATATTTTTTTCCAAGCAATTCTAGGGGGCAACTGGGGGCCAGAGCAACTTTTAGGGGAGCCCGGGGTCCCCGGACCTCCCGCTAGCGCCGCCACTGTGTTGATGCACAAAAAATTAAATGATAACAACTATATCTATCTCAGAAAGACTGACAGTAATAAATCTTTTTGTCAGGCAATTACCAGTGGCGTGCACATTTTAAACACGTTTAAATTGGTTTTGTGTATTTCTATATTACTATTTATCATTTTATTAAACGCACGCCTGTGACCATATTTATAATATAATTAAACGCACACCTGTCACCATATTTTTCCTCAAAATTTTAGGGTAAGGGTTTTTATGATCTATTGTGTTTAACCCTAGTTTGTATTCCCATATAAGATGGCACACTCGGTTCTTTTTAACAATATTTCGATTCGAACTATTCATATTTTGTGGGCCGCTTCTGTGTGAAAAAACAACTTTTTACAAATAATAAATTTTATTACTATCAGTCTTTCTGAGATAGACTATAGAGGGTGAAATATGACTCGCGATAGAGATGCGTGAATTTATTTAGACACTTTAAATAAATATTCAACAAATGGGTTTTATAATATCAAAACTGGATTCTAATTCACAGCTGAAAATCCCAATTTAACAAAGTTGCCCGAACTTACCCGAGGAACATCGAAATCCGTTACCAACTTAATATTTATTATCAACTCATTGGCGTGTAGAGTGTTCATTTCGGATAATCTGTCTTCAGACATTGTGCTCTATAATTCATTTTTAATTCTTTTAAGATTGAAAATGACCTCTCTTCAAAGCAGTTAGTGACCATTAAACTAAGAAGTAGTCGTAGGATTGCTTCTATGTTAGGTGAAGCCATCTGTATTTTTTCTTTATGCATTATTTGGTAGAGGTCTGCCAGAGGCGTACCTGGGGGTATGGCAGGCATGGCACGTGCCCTGGGCGCCACTTGAAGAGGGGCGCATAATGGCAAAAAAAGAAATAAAAAAGAAAAACAAAACAAAAAGACTAAAAAAAGTGAAAAAGTATTTTGCCCTTTAGGGGTGAAATTATTTTTAAAAAAACTCAGTAAGTTTCTAAAGATTTTAAAAAGATACGATGCCAAAACGGAATGTTATCTCAATAAACATAGGAAATGCGAAGCGTTCTACAATTTACCCCGAATGTAGATTTAAGTGTTGTTTAGGTCAAAATTCTGAATTTCGTTCATAAATATTTGTAACCTTTATAAGCAAAAATTAAGTCAATATCTTGGTTCCAAGGTACATTGAGGAATCCTTGAAATCATATTTCACCATATTTCACCCCTTAGTGGTCGAATTAAAAAAAAAATCTTGTTTGTGGATGCTTACATCATGGAGAAAATATGCTTTCCGAATTTCATAACTATGTCCAAGAGACGTTTTATAGAATAAAAAAGAGTTATTTACTCCTTTCGGGGTTTAATTAAAAAAAGGTTTTTTAAGTTAACAGTTTTAATCCCGAAACACTCCCTTAGAATGAGAATTTTGAGATGCTATATGACCTCTGTTCGATCATGGTTTTAATCCATTATTATACTAAATTTGGTTAAAATTTTTCAAACTGTTTTTAAAACAAATTCGTCAAATGCAAAAATAAATTAACCAAAATAATAAAGTTCATAAATATAGGCAAAAATATAAAAATATAATATAGATGTTGTCTCGGTCTACATAGACTAATCATAGTTTTGCTAAATAAATGAATAAAGATCAGTGCTGTTTACCGACAATATTTGAGCCGAACATTTCCGATGCCGCCCGAAGAGCCACTATCAGAATATAGTCATCCAATCAACTATTGAACAAAAATTCCTATCTCCTCACTGCATATTTAATAGATATTGCAATGGTCCAATATAATTAAAAACAAAATTATTAATTTCTCGTTTCTAGTGGGACTTTTTTGAGATTTTTCTAGTTATAATGAAGGCATTTTCTACCTGTATGCAAAATTTCAACTCGGTAGCATATCTGGAAGTAGATTAGAATTTCCAGACATACCCACAAATATTCAGTTTTATATATAAAGATTTCCAGCCAAGTTATTTTAAATTTTAATTTCCAAAAAGTGGATGTGATATGTTTGGATAGGGGCACAATTTTAATGTTTGCCATGGGCGACATTTTTTTTTTTTCAACTACAGAACAGGACTAAATGTCCCCATTATACCGTGGCTCACAAACATCCATGCCCTGACCGGGACTCGAACCCGGGACCTTTGGCTCGTGAAGCAGGAGCACTACCTCTACGCTAGCAAGGCCGACACCTATTTACCCTAGGTACGCCCCTGAGGTCTGCATAAGACTGAGGGAGTTCTTTTAAAGGGGTGAAATGCTTTTTTACGGATTCCTCAATATACCTTAGGTCCAATGAGATATGAACTTTTTGCTACCCATAAACATATTCAAAATCGTATTTGCCCTAGTTAACCTATAAAGGGAAAAACTAGATTTAGGGTGAATTATAAAACCCTTCGTATGGTCTGTGTTTCTTAAGTTATAGCATATTTTTTAAATTTTTTAGTACATATGTATCTTTTTGAATATTGAGGCCCTTTGAAATTAGGAGGCCCTAGGCTTAAGCCTACTTAGCCCATAGGGAAATCCGACCCTGATAGTAGGTAAAGAAATATGTAAAAAAGATTTTTTTTTTTTATTTAATGGCCTTTGCTACTTTGGCAATTAGCCAGGACAATTTTTTATTTGAGAAAATTTCCATGCCATAACCTGGATTTGAACCCGAGTCCTCATGGTTTGGAAGCCAGTGCATCGCTACACTAACCACTACGCCATGGTGACCGGCTAAAAAAGAAATATGTTCTTAGATTATACAATTACAGTATATTGATTACATATCAAGAATGTTATTTACATCTGTAATATTTAAAGAATTTAGCCATTGTTTAATTTTTTGCTTATTATTATAAACATTATTTTCTTTATCAAATAATTCCAGAAAGTTATTGAAGAGATTATACCCCATCAATTACCAACACTCCTCCAAAATATACCGAGAACTTGAAAAAACAATTGAGACACCATTATCCATGAAAACAATTTTACCTTGACCAACCGCTGAAACCTGCAGTACAATTTTACGCTACTTACATGCAATAAGAAGAATTTTGTAATTCATAACGCAGCTAAGCACTGGCGGAATGGGAAACCCAAGCCAATAAATATAGAAGAAGAAGAGATTATAGACATTATGCATATAGAAATAAAAATAGTTTTTCATTTTGTATTTATAAAAAAAATTCTGTACTGCCTGATTTGCTGTCATCAGCCTAGTGCTATATGAGTGGGATAAGAATGACAATAGGGACGGTTTTTTGATAACGTGACTGTCGATTGCAGAAATGTATATCTTTTTAGGTCGTTTATATGGGTTTAATTAAAAATGAGGTTGGAGGGATACAGTCGTGGTTTACGATACAAAATTTTTGAAATAGTTCTTTGTAGCACTAAGAGCTTCGATTTATATGCATTAAGTGCCGCTCCCCAACCCAGTATTGCATACTGGAGAAAATATTGTGTTAGACCAAAATAAAAGGTTCGTAACTTATTTGAGCTAAATATATAACTTAATTTTTTTATGATGAACATAGTTTATGTGTTTTATGATAAACAAATGTGTCCCTTTAAAATGTGTTATATTAGTGCGGGGGGGGGGGGGAGTCAAACCCTTGAGCTTCCCACGGTCTTCCTGGTCTGATACACCATGTACCATATATATGAATGTTTTTTACATTTACTTACTTTTATAAATTCTGCAGTCATCTGTTCACTTTTCCTAAGGTTTATGTGTTTCATATTGAAGTCTATACCTAACAGCTTACCAGCCAGCATCACAGTCCTGCAAGGACCGCTCTCTGGCATATAATAGAGACACAGTGTGTCGGAATAACTTTTGTGAGTCATCTAAAAAATAAATATTATTGATAAAATTCTTTAAATAACATAACTAACGAACAATACACTTGTAGAATGATATTAAATTAATGAAATTTAGTATTTACACCTCAAAGAATAGTAAACAGAAAATATTACAGTAAATATATATATATATATATATATATATATATATATATATATATATATATATATATATATATATAATTTGTCTTCCCGGAACTCCAGAGCCATTTACGTCAAAAGTCACGGAACTTCAACACCCTTCCGCATTTCCCACCCTGGTTGTGAAAAACGATTTTTTATTGCCTGAAATCTCCATAATAAATAATTATTTTTAAAAATGCTTCAAATAAAAATTGTTCAAAGGGCTCCTGTTAATACGAGGGTTTGCAGTTTGGATGAATAATTTAGTTCATTTTCCTACTAATTGCAGTTGAATATTTGGATGCACTTTCGAGCCTTTTCCCCCAAGTTTCGAACCAAATCTTTTAAGTAGCGATAGTTTTCATTCTACTGGCTAAGAGAGGGCACGATATGTATAGATCCTGCATATAAACAAAGTTGTGTTTAAATGGAAGTATAACCATCACGCGTAAACAATTTGTTCTGTTTACGGAACATGTTGAAATTTATTTGATTTTCTAAAATGGTATATTAAACTGTGTTAAAATTATCTAAAAATTAATTAATTTACCACTTAATTAAAATAGTTAATAATTAATTACAATTTTAAGTGGTTTAAGATAAATTATGATATAATTCCACCAAAGAGATTTAGAGAGGAGATTTTTTCGGGAGGGGGGGGGGCATGCATTTACAAAATTTCTGAAAAATTATTGTTCAATAAAACCCTTCTCTTATAAAATGCACTTATCTTTTAATGTGTTTATTTATATTTATCAGTGATATAAGATGATTGTGGGGCCCCTTTATAGCTTTCTATCATCGCCCACATATCTGTTTCCCTTTTGAAACAGATTTTTTATCTAATATATTTCTGTCCGTACTTACATGTGTTCTTTTATTTTCTGTTTTTTATTTTAGGCTAGATCAGGGCCGTATTTACGTATATCTGGGCCCGCGGCATACACGCTGTCTGCCCCCGCCCCTAATTAAAAGAGAAATTGGTTGGATAAGAAAGTGCAATTAAACAAAAATGTTAAAGATGTCCAACACGGGCCCTCTAAACGGGCTGTGATAGGCGCAATAGCCGTCTTTGAAGCAAAAAGCTTTCGCTGATGAATCAGTTATTTTAACTAACTAATTCATAAAATGTATATCTTTATTTTTTCCGGCTTTTTCCACATATGTACAATCTATAATAATACTTAAGATGTTTTTTCGGGAGTGGGGGGTTTGCTAACCGTCTTTACACCCATTTACCTAAGAAAATTGGAGAAAATATGAATAAATAGTCGTGACACCTACGTTACACAGCGTTTGAGAATTTTTTCATTTAATTATAAAATATTATAAACTTGAAATGGAAACGAACAGAATACCTACATAATAAAAGAACACGGTTTTATACTTAAAAAATATTTGTTGTTATAGAGAGATCAACATTTGCTTACTACTATCACATAAAATTTCACCTATGGAAATTTTCTCATATGAAGGGCCGCGGCGTGCTTATGTTAGGGCGTCCTACGCACACGGGCGGTGTTCGTTAAAATGTCCTCCTCCATGAGATTTTTTTTAGTTACGCGCCTGATGATATTACAGTAAAATCTCTTTTATCCGATACTCAAATAACCGAAATTCTCAAGTAACCGGCACCCAGAAAAAATAAATACCTAAATAATAAAAATAAAAATGTCTATCAGCCGCATTACAAGTATAATTAAAGAAATGAAAACAAACCCTTGTTATCTTAAACTAACAAATAAAGTTTCTACTATATCTACCCGAACCGGATCTAGAATGTGGCGAGCGAGGCACTCGCTACGGGCGCAGAGTTGGTAAAGGCGCAAGAAAGAGTTGAGGCGCAAAAATCACGCCTCCTTTTTTTGGTCATCTCTACGATCAATCTTCCTTTTTTATTTAGTAAAGGACAGCGGCGCAAGACTGGTACTTTGCCTCGGGCGCAGAAATACCTTAGTCCGGCTCTGATATCTATAATGGTTATTATTTCATGAACCGGAACGTTTCAGCCCAGTGGCGGCGAGAAATATTTGTGGGGGGCAACATTAATGAAAATATGATTGTTAGAAATTTTGAAAAGGTGAAGCAAGCCGTAAGCGGCTTTTTGACCCGCTCTTTCACAATTCGAAATATTCCCAAAATGATCCCGGCACTTAGTTTTATATATATATTTTTATTCTCTCCAGGCATATCTGGGGGAGGGGGGGGGGGCAGAACAATTTTTAGAGGGGCCCGGGCCCTCCTGAAACCCCTTTAGCGCTGCCAATATTTTAGCCTTTTCATAATTATTGTGCAACTCAGCAATAAAACAACTATATACGAAAATTACGGATCTGAAAAATATTTTCCAAAATTTCACAAACTGGAACACAGTTCCGGTTTGGCGGTACATTTCGAATCCTGAGTAAATTGTTTTCTTTATGGTTGTCAGACCATTAGGTCATAAGACCAGCCCCTTAGGTCTGGGTTCCGGTACAGCTGTAACCGTAGTCCCCCTGTCGCTGGCCCAGACATTTGTATATAAATTTCAAAATGAAAATTAGAAATAATTGAATTTGATTTAATAATAATTAATTATTATAAAAGTTACTAGTGTATTGCAGAAATGTGAAGTACGTTTTCGCCATTTCGTAGTTATTAGAAGTAAGAAAAAAAATACGTTTTGCGTCATTATAACTTTATAACATTTTGAAATAAAAATTAGTAATGAACGCCCATGAATTTGGGAATGTATAAGTATAAATAATAGTGTTTGACCTTGGATGCAAATGTAAACATGCCGGTTTGTACTTTTCAACATATACTTACTACTACACAATTTTTTTTCTGTCTGCCATCAGTGACAAAAGGCTGGGTTGCGAGGGGCACAGGCCCAGGGCGTTCGCTCTTAGAGGCGCCAAAACAAACGCTTAAAAGTACATATTCTAAGATTTTCTATTTTTCTTTAGAACTAAAATATAAATTTTCATTTTTATATCAACCTTGTATATGTTAAATACTTCCATTGGTTGTTTTAAATATGGCTCCGACCCTCTGGTTTCGTATACATGACAAGATAGAAGAAAATGTAATTTCAACTGGATATTAAATTTACGCTCTTAAAAATTAAATGCAACATTTGTCAAAATATAACTAGAAAAAAACCCAAAAAATGCGTTATTTTCCTTAAAGATAATCTGATCAAAAATTCCTGTTGTACTATTCCGATTCACACCAATGTACATTACTTAGATTTTTTCAGATTTTTAGTTTAAACCATCTGGGCTTCAGGGTGTGGGACAAAAAATTTTGTTGCATAATTTTGGCAAAAATCGCATCAAAATAATTTATTTTGCAAAAATAAACATTGGATCGTTAATCCATATACTAAGGGCTTTCATTTGATACCCTAATCAGAATTTAAAAAAAAAATTTTTTTTCGTTTAGCATATATTTGTTTATATTTTTAGGGTGATATGTTTTTGAGATGTTTTAGTATTTTTCCTATGTTCGAATCAAAGAGTTGTATAAGTATGCCAAATTTGAACTCTCAAGGTTAAGCCATTTGGCCACAATTTTTACCGAACAGACAGACGACAAAATGACGGTATAAGGGTTTTTTGGTCATACCTACAAAACCCTAGGACAGGCTAGGCTCAGGACAGGTTTACCAATTTAAGTTTACTTTCAATTAAATTTGAAGTAATTCAATCATTAGATTTGGAAAAATCATCCATGATTTTGCCGCTCTGAAGATAAAGTTATAACATATTTTTTACTCGAAATCGTACTCAGAGTTAAAATCAAATTTTTCTTTAAGCATCGTTTCAACATTTTTATTGTTTATTTTTAATTGATTATTTTCCAGCGAATTTTTTTAGTCAGCAATATACATAAGTAACTTTTGTTGTAACTTTTGTTGTAACTTTTGTTGTAACTTTTGTTGTAACTTTTGTTGTACGGAGACCGGGGGGGTGGGTAAATTCTGCTTTTTTTAATAGAAGATGATTGAGTTACTAAGGATACGAGATGGATTGTGTTTTTTGATGTTTAATATAATACTGTCATATAATATTGTATTAATAAAACTATATATATATATAATACTTCTCAGCTATAATTCCACTGGATAAAACTAGCCATCAAAAGGTTATGGGCCCAGAACCAAAATATAGACTGAGTTGAAAATTATAAATTAAAAAAAAAAAGAATAATAAATATGGCAGAAACAATGTTAAATAGCATTGAGAAGTTAAATAATAAGAATTATTTAAACTGGCGATTCAAGATACAAATATATCTTAGAGCAAAAAATTTAAGTAAAGTACTTACAGAATGTCGACCCGAGAGAAACGAAAAAAATTCTGACGAGATAAACAAGTGGGAAAAAATGGATGCAGAAGTTTTGAATATAATTGTACAAAGCGTTGAAATGGACCAAACTACTTGTTTATTAAATGAGACTACAGCTATTGGAGCTTGGGAAAAGTTACGTGAGAGGCACCAAGGAGATATACAAAGTAAAAAAATTATATTACGTAGAGATATTGGAAATATTGTATGGAAATCAGACGATAAAGTCGAAAATTATATCAAGAACATTGAAGAAATAGCAGCAAATTTATCAAGTTTAGGTGAAAATTTATCGAAAGCTGAAATTTCGTGTTACATTTTAAATGGATTACCTCAGAAATACAATTCTGTAAAAAGAATATATGAAGCTATGAAACCTAATGATATTACTCCTGAGCAGATTAAAAATTCTTTATTACAAGAAGAGAAAAGGCAAAATGATTTTGAAGAAACCAAATTGTATAAAATTAAGAAAAGAAATATGAAAATTATAGAATGCAATTTCTGTGGGAGAAAAGGTCATTTTCAAAAAGATTGCTATAAAAAACAAGAGCAAGACAAAAGAAAGAAAGATTATAGGAGTGGAAATATAAAATATAGCGGATTAAATAAAAATAAGAACGATAGTTCAGAAAAAGAAAAATCTGGTAAGAGAATTTACAAGTTTTATGAGAATACATCATCAGAAGATGAAAATTAAGATGAAAATAGATATGTTTATACTATAAAAAATCAAATAGAAGAGAATAGTAATATATCATGGATAGTGGATAGTGGAGCTACATGTCATGTTACAAATAGTAAAAAAAAAATTAGAAAACTATAAACAAAGATTAGAAGGCAGTATAACAATTGCAGATGGTTCGTCTCAAAAGGCTGTGGGAGTTGGAAACATAACATTGATACCAAAAGAAAATAACAAATTGAAAAATATAACTTTAGAAAATGTACTACATGTTCCTAATTTAGACGATAATTTGATATCTGTAAATAAATTAGATGAAGCAGGCCTAAAGGTAATTTTTGATAATGGTAAATGTAACATTTATAGCCAAGGAAATTTAATTTTTGTTGCCAAGAAGAAAAATGGCTTATATCGCTTGAATATGCATTCAGTAGACCAGAATATTTTTAATATTGTGAAAGATGAAGATTTATTGTGGCATAGAAGATTTGGACACTTACATCATGAAGCGCTGTGGAAGATGTCTATTGATGAAATGGTATATGGCTTGAAGATTAAAAATAGAACCAGAGAAAAATGTGAAGAATGCGTTAAAGGAAAATGTACAAGAGAACAATACAAATTAACAAACAGATTACCAAGAAAAAATATTCTTGAATTAATTCATGTAGATCTTTTCGGGCCTATCACACCTGTGTCTTTAGGTGGGTCTCGATATGTTTTAACAATAGTTGATGACTGTAGTAGAAGAGTTCAAGTATATTTTTTGAAGAAGAAATCTGAAACTGCAAAGAAACTAAAAATTTTCATAAAAACTGCAGAGAATGAAACTGAAAGAAAATTGAAGACAATAAGATCAGATAATGGTGGTGAATTTATTTGCACAGAATTAAAAGATTATTTTGAAGAAAAAGGAATAAAACATGAAACAACAATACCGGAAACACCTGAACAAAATGGTATTGCAGAAAGAATGAACAGAACTTTAATAGATATGTCGAGAACAATGATTTTAGATGCTGAATTACCAAAACAATTTTGGGCTGAAGCTGTAGCAGCTGCTACATATATAAGAAATAGATGTGTAAGCAAAATACTAGTAGATAAAACACCAGAAGAAATTTGGAATAAAAGAAAACCAACGGCTGCACATTTACGTATATTTGGATCTTTAGTATATGCATGGATACCAAAGAAGCATAGGAAGAAATTTGATGCAAAAGCTACACCTGCAATCATGCTGGGTTATTATAACAATAAACGAGCCTATCGTTTGTATGATCCATCAAAAAATAAAATATTCGCGTGTAAAAAACCAATATTTTTTGAAAATAAAAAAGGTACAATACTGTTGGATACTAAAAACAAACAACCAAACATTGACGACAAAAAAGAAGAAAGAAAATTAATACTGAATAAAAATGAAAGTATTAACGGAAATAACGAAGAAACTGTAAATAGAGATAATAAACAACATGAACAACAAGTCGAAATTCAAGATTTAGAAGAAATAGAACATATAGAAAATGAGGATGAAAATGGAGACAATAGACAAAATCAAAGAAAATCAAGTAGAACAGTGAAGAACACAGACAGACTTCAAATAGACCCAAAATTAAAAAGCTATTGCAAATTATCAAAAGATGAAATAAATTTACCAACTAGTTTCGAAGAAGCAATAAGTGGAGCACATAAAGAAAAATGGCTTGAAAGCATGAAAGAAGAAATTAACTCGCAAGAAAAAATGAAAACGTGGAAAATAATACAGAAAACTGAAGATATGCACATTTTAAAATCCAAATGGGTATACGCACTGAAAAATAGTTTAGAAGGTGTGAAGTTTAAGTCAAGATTAGTAGCAAATGGTTATAGACAAAGAAAAGGAATAGACTACCAAGATACATACTCTCCTGTACTAAAATTGTCCTCATTGAGAATTTTACTATCGTTAGCAAATGAACATGATATGGAACTTCGCCAATTGGACATTAAAACTGCTTACTTAAATGGAGAACTAAACGAAGATATTTACATGGAAATTCCAAAAGGATTTTATAAAGAAAAATCCAGAGCAAAATATGTATGTAAGTTGCAAAAATCGCTATATGGACTAAAACAATCTGGACGCGATTGGAATATAAAATTAGACAGCGAACTAAAAAATTTAAACTTCAAAAGACTACAAAGCGATAAATGTGTTTATTATAAGAAGAATGAAAATGGTATGATAATTCTGGGAGTATATGTGGATGATTTTCTGGTAGCTGCAACAAATAAAAATATTATGATGACATTTCTAAATGACATAAAACAAAAATTTGAAATTAAAGATTTAGGTGAACCAAATGTCATTTTAGGAATTAGAATAAGAAGAGACAGAAATAAGAAAATTATTACTATAGATCAAGAAAAATATATAGAAGAAACTTTGAATAAATTTGGGATGAAAGATTGTAATGGTATAAAAACACCTATGGAAATTAGCTTAAAATTAGAAAAACATTGTGGAGAAGTAGATACAGATATACCGTATCAATCATTAATTGGAGCATTAATGTATCCTGTACAGGGTACACGTCCTGATATAGCATATCCCGTACATTATTTAAGCACATTTAACAACTGTTATGATATAATTCACTGGAAACATTTAAAACGTATATTAAGATATCTAAAACAAACCAAAAATATACATTTAACTTTCGGAAATACAAAAACAAAACATGATTTAATTGGATACAGTGATGCAAGTTGGAATGCAAAAGGAGATGGGAAATCAGTCACTGGTTATATATTTCTATATAATGGAACACCGATTACTTGGAACTCAAGAAAACAAAATACCATAGCTTTATCTACATGTGAAGCGGAATATGTAGCCTTATGCGAGAGTATCCGAGAAGGTAAATGGATAAAAAATTTGTTAAAAGAATTAAATTTGATAGATAATGTCAAAAAAACTACTGTCATTTTTTGTGACAATCAGTCAGCTGTCAGTGTCATAAAAGATGGAAATAACTGCAAGAGATCGAAACACATCCAATTAAAATACTTATATGTTAGAGAAGAAATTGAAAATGAAAATTTTGTTATAAAAAATATATCCACAAAATATATGTTAGCAGATGGATTAACAAAAAGTTTAAGCGGTGAGAAAATAAAATATATTAACAAAAACATTGGTTTACAAGAAAAAAGATTTTAAAGCGGTGGGAGATTAATAGACGCTTTAAATATTTTTTTTCTGTGGGAGATTAATAGAAGATGATTGAGTTACTAAGGATACGAGATGGATTGTGTTTTTTGATGTTTAATATAATACTGTCATATAATATTGTATTAATAAAACTATATATATATATAATACTTCTCAGCTATAATTCCACTGGATAAAACTAGCCATCATTTTTCCCCGGGCGCAGGTTTGTCTTTACACGATTAGAAGTAAGAAAAACATACATTTTGTATAATTGTAACTTTATATCGTTTTGAAATAAAAATAACAAAGAACGCTCATGAACTTTGGAATTTAAAACTAGATAACAAAAGTTGTTTGACCTTGGACGGACGTTCAAATACAAAATATAAATATTTAATATCTTAATCATATTTTCTGGGCTTTATTTATATACAATAGATAGTTTTTTAAACGAAATAAATTAATTTAGAGTCATATTTTGGTTAACAACTGCGCCATGGTCTGTAAAAATGTTCACACTTATGTAAACTTTCTTATATATTTCATAAACTAAATAACTTAGGACATATTTAATATCTTAATCATATTTTCTGGGCTTTATTTATATACAATAGATTGTTTTTTAAACAAAATAAATTAATTTAGAGTCATATTTTGATTAACAACTGCGCCATGGTCTGTAAAAATGTTCACACTTATGTAAACTTTCTTATATATTTCATAAACTAAATAACTTACGACATATTTAATATCTTAATCATATTTTCTGGGCTTTATTTATATACAATAGATAGTTTATTAAACAAAATATATTAATTTAGAGTCATATTTTGGTTAACAACTGCGCCATGGTCTGTAAAAATGTTCACACTTATGTAAACTTTCTTATATATTTCATAAACTAAATAACTTAGGACATATTTAATATCTTAATCATATTTTCTGGGCTTTATTTATATACAATAGATTGTTTTTTAAACAAAATAAATTAATTTAGAGTCATATTTTGATTAACAACTGCGCCATGGTCTGTAAAAATGTTCACACTTATGTAAACTTTCTTATATATTTCATAAACTAAATAACTTACGACATATTTAATATCTTAATCATATTTTCTGGGCTTTATTTATATACAATAGATAGTTTATTAAACAAAATATATTAATTTAGAGTCATATTTTGGTTAACAACTGCGCCATGGTCTGTAAAAATGTTCACACTTATGTAAACTTTCTTATATATTTCATAAACTAAATAACTCACGACATATTTAATATCTTAATCATATTTTCTGGGCTTTATTTATATACAATAGATAGTTTTTTAAACAAAATTAATTAATTTAGTGTTATATTTTGGTTAACAAGAGAGCGATGTAAAAGTTCATAGAAGTCAAGATAATAATTACTTCATAATTTTATCAAAATTATATTTAAATTTTACTCGGAAGTAATTTAATAGTAAAAATTTAAAAAATTGATGTGAAATGTGAATTTTCACACATTTCAGGATTTTGCAGGTATTAGTAACTGAATGATAATTATTTGGGATGCCAAAACAAATTTTATGTCAAAATATTTTTTCGACATGCCTAATACCATTATTTAAGTTTCTAAATATGTGCAGTATTTTTTTTATATAGCAAGGTTAGGTTAGGTTAGGTTAGGTTAGGTTAAGTTAGGTTATATTTTGAAAATTGCGCCATTACCACTTCCATGGGTGGTTAAAATCATAAGCCCCGCCCTCTGATTTCGTATACATTCAAACAGGATTAAATTATAATTTCAAAACTTCCCACTGGTTATTAAATTTACCCTTTTAAAAATTAAATGCAACATTTTCCAAAATATAACTAGAATTTTGACAAAATAATTTAAACAAAATAAAAATAAAAAAGAAAATAGAAAAATTAAAATTGACAGGATTCGGACTCTAGTTTGCAAATTACTAACCAACGACGAAATCGACTACGCTATCAGCTCTTACTTATCTACTGTGTTACATAGCGAATTAAATATTTAACGTATTTTAGTTAAAAACACAAAAATGCGTTAT
Organism: Liopterus haemorrhoidalis; assembly: GCA_963971575.1. NCBI lineage: Eukaryota > Metazoa > Arthropoda > Insecta > Coleoptera > Dytiscidae > Liopterus > Liopterus haemorrhoidalis. Next base: position 16,606,636 of record OZ020615.1, on the reverse strand, counting down.
TTTTCGAAAACATAATCTGATCAAAAGTTCCTGTTGTACTATTCCGGTTCACACCAATGTACATTACTTAGAATTTTTCCAGATTTTTAATTTAAACCATCTGGGCTACAGGGTGTGGGACAAAAATTTTTTTGCACAATTTTGGCAAAAATAGCGTCAAAATAATTTCTTTTGCAAAAATAAAATTTTGATCGTTAATCCACGTACTAAGGACTTTCATCTAATACCCTACTCAGCCTTTTAAAAAAATATTTTTTTTTTCGATGAGCTCATATTTTTTTAGGGGGATGTTTTAGTATTTTTCCTATGTGCGGGTCAAAGAGTTGTATAAGCGTGCCAAATTTCAACTCTCTAGGTTTAGCAGTTTGGCTACAATTTTTACCTAACAGACAGACGACAAAATGACGGTATAAGGGTTTTTTGATCATACATACAAAACTTCACACTTCACATTAATTTTTGCTTATTACACCCAATAAATGCTTGAATTACATTTCAGACATTAACATACCCGAATTGTGAATATTTCAAATAAAGTTTTTGTGAAATATTATTTCAAACACGCTTTGTATTTCAAATACAGTATTAAGGACATGGTATTGAGTATTTTGTGTTTTATACTTGAAATATTTTTCTAGGAAAATTACTTGAAACAACGTTTTTTTTTTTTTTTGCAACTAAATATATGAAACTGAGGATGTATGTGGTCTCTGTAAAAAAAATAAGTACTTTTATATGATTTAGTTTATTTTCTGTTATTCTGTACTATCTGAATAAAAGTGATAACTAAAGATTAGATAATATTAGAGGCATTGTTTATGTGCAAGTCTCTGGTAATCTTTATTGCTACAATCAACCAACTGAATATTTATAGAAAATATTACTGGGTATCTGTTGTGTTATTTAATACTTTGAGGATCAACTATATTATTGACACTGCGTTGGCCTTCATTTTTAGAGCGCGCAATATAAAATTAATGTAACAATATATAATATGACCAGAATTAGATATTTCCGAAACGTTATACCATTCCCACTGCTGTAGAAAAAAGTACAATGTATTTATTATTTGAATAAATATTCAAGGATAACTGATACGTAAGAAGTAACTAGCGCATAGCGGGTAATTAACGGGTAGTAGGTATTTAACGGGTAACGAGGAATTAAGCGATAGAGGCTAAATAACCGGCAGCGGGTAATTAACAGGTAATGGGCAAGAAAAGTGTAGCGGGTTATTAAAGGGTCGTGAGTAATTAATGGGTAGCGAATAAAAATCCAGTAATTGTGTCGGGTACCCTGTTCCAGAAATTTTTAGATTTTGTTATTTCTACAACCCGCCATGTCCAGACATACCACTAGGGTCAGACAGACATTCCAAAAACTGTTTTTGACTTGAAAACGTGCATATCCGTAAAAACCGGATAGGTATCCTATTTCAAATTACAAAAATTTCTGTTTATAATTTTTCTAATTCCTGTTTTTTGTTAATTCAATAGGACATTTGGAATATCTTAATCATATTTTCTGAGCTTTATTTATATACAATGTATGGTATTTAAAAACTGAATGATGATTATTTGGGAGGCCAAAACAAATTTTATGTCAAAATATTTTTTCGACATGCCTAATACCATTATTTAAGTTTCTAAATATGTGCAGTATTTTTTTTATCTAGCAAGGTTGGGTTAGGTTTAGTTAGGTTATATTTTGAAAATTGCGCCATTACCGCTTCCATTGGTTGCTGAAATCATAAGCCCCGCCCTCTGATTTCGTATACATTCAAACAGGATTAAATTATATTTTCAACACTTCCCACTGTTTATTAAATTTACCCTTTTAAAAATTAAATGCAATATTTACCAAAATATAACTAGAATTTTCACAAAATAATTTAAAAAAAATAAAAATAAAAAAAAAAACAGAAAAATTAAAATTGACCAGATTCGGACTCTAGTTTGCAAATTACTAACCAACTACGAAATCGACTACGCTATCAGCCATTAATTATCTACTGTGTTACATAGCGAATTAAATATTTAACGTATTTTAGTTAAAAACACAAAAAATGCGTTATTTTCCGAAAACATAATCTGATCAAAAACTCCTGTTGTACTATTTCGGTTCACACCAATGTACATTACTTAGAATTTTTTCACATTTTTAATTTAAACCATCTGGGCTACAGGGTGGTGCATAATTTTGGCAAAAATAGCGTCAAAATAATTTATTTTGCAAAAATAAAATTTTGATCGTTAATCCACGTAGGGCTTTCATTTAATACCGAAATGATTTTTTTTTTTCGATGAGCACATATTTGTATATATTTTTAGGGGGATATGTTTTTGAAATGTTTTAGTATTTTTCCTATGTGCGGGTCAAAGAGTTGTAAAAGCATGCCAAATTTCAACTCTCTAGGTTTAGCCGTTTGGCCACAATTTTTACCGAACAGACAGACAGACAGACGACAAAATGACGGTAAAGTAATTAATTATTAATTATTGCCGCACTTCAGTGACGTAGCTGGCTACAGGAGCAATAAGTGCGCATATTACGGCAATTATACAGTGGCTCACAAAACTATTCGTACCCTAATGACTAATAATTTTATTTGCGGATAGTAACTAAAATTAATTATATTTTGTCATAAATTTTATTGTACACTTCCAATAACTGATAAATATCAAGATACATTTGGTTGTATATGTTTAAATAAAATAACTCTACATTTACAACACATTGATTAATTTATTGTCAAATTTTTCCACCACAAAACTATTCGTACCTCTATCCGCAGACTCATGAATCTTAATAATAATAGATGTTTTTTCTTTGAAAATAATAATTAATATTTTGTTGGCCCTCCTTTAGCCTTAATTACTGCTTTTAATCAATTTTCCATACTATTGACTAGATTCTCGGTAATATTTGGAGGTAAATTGTCCCATACTTCCAAAATACTCTCTTTTAGTTTTTCTTTGTTGGTTATTTCGAATTTTCTAATTCTGTTTTCAATTTCTGCCCATACATTTTCAATGGGGTTAATATCAGGGCTTTGGGGAGGTGTTGCAAGAACATGTGGACAATTATACAGTAACCACTGTCTCGTTACATATGCAGTATGCTTGGGATCATTGTCCTGCTGGAAAAAAAATGTTCCTTCTAAACCCAATTTAACTGCACTAGCGTTCAAATTTTCTTTTAATATATTAATATATTTGTTTTTATCCATAATCCCATCAATAAATACTAGTTTGCCTACTCCACTGTAAGCCATACAACCCCATACCATTACTGAACCTCCTCCATGTTTAACCGTAGCCTTCAAATTTCTTATATCTAATTCTTTATTTGGTTTTCTCCATACAAAATTGCATCCATCCGACCCAAAAATATTATATTTACTTTCATCGGTAAATATGACTTTTTTCCAAAACGTAATATCCTTGTCTACCAGGTCTACAAGTATGAAATGCGGATTTTTTTCAAACTTGCCGCGCAAACATTGTATATAGTTCAAAGTTTCAACACATATGGCGTTTTGTTAAGCTATCATTAAGTGTCAAATGCGTATAGGTTATAATTTGAAAAGTGACCATATAGTTTTGTTTTACTGTGTTAAAAATGTCAAATTTTGTGCCAAATAAAGAGCATTCGCGGACAGTACTACTGTTTTGTTTTCATTTGAAAAAAACTGCTGCTGAATCATACGGACTGCTTCGAGAAGCTTAAGGTGAATATGCTCCATCGCAAGATACGTGTGAACGATGGTTTCGGCGTTTCAAAAGTGGTGACTTTGATCTTACAGACAAAGAACATGGAAAACCGCCAAAAAAATGTGAAGATACAAAATTGGAAACATTGCTACAGGAAGACGATAGTCAATCACAAAAACAACTAGCCGAGCAGTTAGGCGTTAGTCAACAAGCTGTTTCCAATCGCCTACGAGAGATGGGTAAGATCCAGAAAGTCGCCAGATGGATTCCACATGCAATGAATGAGAGGCAGATGGAAAAACGCAAAACACTTGTGAAATTTTGCTTGCACGATACAAAAGAAAGTCTTTTTTGCATCGTATCATTACTGGCGATGTAAAATGTATGTGTTTTGAAAATCCCAAACGCAAAAAATCATGGGTGAACCCAGGCTCACCATCCACATCAACTGCAAGACCGAATCGCTTTGGCAAAAAGACAATGCTCTGTACTTGGTGGAACCAAAAGGGTGTGGTCTATTATGAATTGTTAAAACCTGGTGAAACAGTTAATACCCAACGCTACCAACAACAACTGATCGAATTGAACCATTCGCTGCTCATAAAACGACCAGAATACGAAAGAAGACAGCACAAGGTAATCTTTCTTCACGATAACGGCCCATCACATAAGGAAAAAGCAGTTTGCAACACATTGGAGGCACTCAAGTGGGAAGTGCTACCCCATGTTGCTTACTCACCAGACTTGGCCCCTTCATATTACCACTTGTTCGCATCGACGGGTCACGCACTTGCCGAGCAGCACTTTTGTTCATATGAAAATGTGAAAGAATGGCTAGATGAATAGTTTGCGGGGAAAGGGGAAGAGTTCTACTGGCGAGGTATTCACAAATTGCCTGAAAGACGGGAAAAATGTATAACTTTTAATGGAGCATACTTTGAATAAATAAACTTTGACAGTTCTTTTGAGTTTAATTTGTTTTATTTAAAAAAAAAAAAAATCCGCATTTCATTCTTGTAGACCTGGTATATATAAAGATGTGTAGGATTTTAAAGTCATTGACGAAAAGGTTATGATTATTGGAGATCATATGTTCTGCTATGTTGGACTGTTCTACTTTTTATTTTGGATGGCTTTCAAATGTTCACCAAATCTTGTAGCAAATTTTCGACCAGTTTGGCCTATATATATTGTTGAACAACAATATTGTTCATTGTTCATTGCACGATGCTTGATAAACTCCACTTTTGTTGTGTAAATCAGTTTTATCTAGTTTATTATTAACGAGTAAATTTTTAATTGTGCGGTTATTATAAAAGGCTGGAGTTATATTTGATTTCTTTAATTTTGATCCTATTTTGCAACTAACCTGGCCGTGAAAGGGTATTTTTTTTATAAATTTTTGTATCTTGTATACTTGGGGGATAAAAATATGTTAATAAAAGTTTTTTGCGCTTCTTTCTAATAATTTTGTCTATTTCAGCCTTGTTATATCCGTTATTAATAGCAATTTTGTAAATAGTTTGTAATTCCAGATTGTAGTCTTCATCAGAAAGTGGAACTTTTAATAATCGGTCTACATAACAATTGAAAGCAGCCAGTTTAGTATTATAAGGATGTAAAGAGAAAGCAGGAATGATGGTGTCAGTATATGTCGGTTTTCTATAGATTTTGAAGTTGAGTTTAGAATTAGAATGTGAGATGGAAAGGTCTAAGAAGTTTAAAGAACGATTATTTTCTATCTCCATAGTAAATTTTATTGAAGGATTGATATCGTTAATTATATAATAATCCTACATTTTTAAAGAGTTACGTAATGTTTATTTTCACTACTTTTCGATAATAATGGTTACAAACGCGGTTATAATGAGTTCGAAGTCCATTTACTCCTTATGTGCGCTACTGGTACTAAATTTGTACTGACCAGTTACAAAGCAACGACAATTCTACAATTTTAAAGAGTTTCGCAACTTTTATAGCCACATTATCAATTATATTAGACTAAGTTACTACCCGTCAACAATGACGGATTTATACGGTACTATAAAAATGTCAATTGTATCGAATCACGGGATACAGAATATCACCAGTTAGTCAATCACGGGAGAGGGTGTCACCTTTCAGCCAATCAAGAGACAGGATGTCCCCAGTTAGCCAATCACGACAACCTTAGGAAAAATTAACGTCACAATGTTACCGACACTACATACGGACATTTGATTATTATATATGTCTGATTCTCAGAAAATAAATCTGTAAAATATTTTTCATATCAGTCGAAGGATATAGCAGTATCTAGAGTTTCTTGTTTATGCCTACGAAACCCTAGACATTTCTATATGCAGTGACGCAGCCAGGGGGGGGGCGACGGGCCTGGGCCCCTTCCAGGACCAGCAGATTACACGGCGCTGCTCGGGGAGTTGAAGATAACATTTGTTAACCACAACCAGTGGCGCAGCCAAGGGAGGGGGGCATGTTTTACACACAAAAAGGACTGATATAAGTTGTACTGAACAACAGTCGCGTATTCAGAGGGGGGGCCAAGCCCCCTCTGAAGGTCCAATGAAATGAAAATTTAACAAATTTATCATAATCGTACAGCAAAATAACTTATGTATTTTAAAATAATAATACGCTATATTTTATTATGTTTAGTGTTGAAATTAACAGAAAATGTATATTTACATGTTATTTTTAGGTTTCTTGAGTCTGTTCGTTCGGTACAAATTGTGGCCAAGCGGCTGATTTAGCGCGAAAAATATAAATAAATATGTATTTATCGAAGAAAAAATCAAGTGAAAGTTTTTGATACATGGATTAACAATTACATTTTTTTATCAACAAATAATGGAATTATTATTTGATATAAACATCAATATCCAACAGCAGGGCTGTCGAACTGATTTAGGTCGCAGTCTATTTTACATACAAAATGATAAGCAGTGACGGTACTTTAAATATACCGAAGGGTTTCTTGACATTCTTTTATAAACAGAAAAGGGGAAAAGAGTATATTTTACATTTTTAAATATATTTAACCCCTAAATAAGCTCAAGTGATTTTGATTACCGCTTCAGGGGCCACAAAAAATGAGGTTGCGACCCGCGTGCCCTTGAAATTTGATTCGGCCCTCCCCAAGACAAAATCCTGGCTGCGCCACTGTATATATGTTATGTTATTCGCAGTTTCTTATAGAATAAATCTGCAAAATATTGTTCAGATCGGTCAAAGCATATAGGAGTATCTAGAGTTTCTTGTTTCTGCCTACGAAATCCTACACATTTCTATATGTAATTATATTCGTAGATTCTTAGAGAATAAATCTGAGAAATACCTGTCAATCAAGAGACAGAGAGTCACCAGTTAGCCAATCACGAGAACTTTAGGAAAAATTGACACATTGTTACCCTGATTTCCTGCAGACACTTGCTAATTATATATGTACGATTATAACACATATACTGAACATATTAATTCGTACATCCAGCTTATGTTCTACTATTTACGGGAGTTAATAAAAATTGTCTTACCTCGTCAGCTGTTGATGCTTGAAACGCAAAATCACCTAACAACTCAACTGCGATATATGTTTCAGATAACAGTGCCCCTCCACACTATCTTACGAGGGTTACCTATTATGTTTTTACAAACGACCACTAGAAGGCAATATTGAAATGTGTCATTACTATATTCGTAAAATTTGAAATTGGTTATTGTGAAATCAGAGGCAGCTTATAAATTGACGTAGTTTGTTGACATTGAGCGTTTTAAAAAAAACAAGTTTGTGAGAAAATGGATATTACTCATGAAGGTTTTCGTTGGATAATTTTTTACGATTTTAGTAGAGGATTAACTCAACAACAATGCATAGATTCGCTTTGTTCAACTTTTAGTAATGTAACACAATCACAAAAGACTATTTACAATTAGTTTGCAAAATTTTGTAATGGTCGTGCGTCCGTAAGTGATGAATCTTGTGAAGATCGACCGAAATTAGTTGTGATTCAAAAAAACATCGATGCTGTGCGCAAAATGATTGAAGAAGATCGGCATACAACTTACCGTGAGATAGAGCCATCCTTTGGCATATCGCAGACTGCAATACATTCGAGATTGCATGAACTGCAAATTTTGTATACAACATCGTTAGGGGTGACGAAACTTTGATTTATTCATATGAACAGAAAACTAAGCAACAATCCACTGTTTGGGTCTTCCTTCCAAAATGAACCGAAACCCACAAAAGTTGTTCGTTCACGAAGCACTTCCAAGAAAATGATCGCTTGTGTCTTCGGTTGTACTAGACATGACGCAACCATTACTTTAGAGGATTGGAGAACAGTTAATGCTGAATGGTACACATTAATTTGTTTGCCAGAAGTAATCGACCAAATCAGGAAAAACAACCAAAAACGTCGCGTCATTTATCATAACAATACAAACTCCCACACAGCACGTCAAACAATTGATTATTTGAAGGAAAAAACATTGAATTAATGTCTCATTTTTTTTTTTTTTTCGCCAATGTCAAACAAAAAATGTTTGTACAGCGATTTTCATCACCTGAAGAAACTGTTGAAGCCTTCACCATGTTTTTGAGATACCAACTTTAGAGTGGAAAAAATGTTCCGAGAATTGGTTTGAACGCATGCAAAAGTGTATAAATCTTAGAGGCGAATATTTTGAAAAGCAATAAAACAGTTTGTTCCAAAAAACATTTTTTTCTTTCTTAGTTTTTGTAAAAACTTAAAAGGTAGCCCTCGTAACATTGTGTTTAATCATTGATTATGGCACAGGTAACTTATGTATTTTATTATTTATTATCAATAAAAATTGCAGAATTGAGGATATTTCCGGAAAAGATGAATTACAATCGGACAGGAAATAATTGAAATTACATAGTAGGTCATAACTACTGAATCATAGTAGATAAGATTCGGAAAAGCAGGGACGGCGGTTTATTAATGATAGAGGGGGAGAGGTTATCACTTATAATTTTAATAAATCAACCTAGTAACTAAAAAAGTGTAACCTAGTAACTAATAATGAGTTGTATAACTAAGTTTTTAACATAATTTATTGTAATAATCATTTGTCACTGTAGAATGTTTATTTTCACTGTACTTTGAACCAGCGATAATTGTCCCGTGTTAAAAGCGCGCGTGGATAATATACGAGGTGTGTAAATTAAGTAACCGGAATACAACATAGCTTTTGATCTGGCAACATTTGGGACGCGGGACTTGGAGAAGCGGCAGGTGAACATAATATGCCTTCAGAACGAGTTTGAACTCGCTAGAGTAATTAAGATTTTTTTCAGGAAACAGTTTTTTCTAGTGCGTTCTAAAAATGAGTGACATTCATTTCGAGCAACGGTGTGCTATCAGGTTTTGTTTCAGACTTGGGCACAGTGCAACGGAAACGTTTGCAAAACTTCAGCAGGCCTACGGAGACAGCGTTTTTATAAGGGCCCAGGATTTTTGGTGATTTAAAGCATTTTCAGAAGGAAGATAATTGATTGAAGATGAATCACGCAGCGAAAGGCCTTCATCTTCAAGAAACGATGAAAATGTCGACAGAATCCGGGATCTTTTGCGTTTAGATCGTCGGTTGACAGTCACAATGATCGGGGAAGAGTTGAATTTGACTCACACTATCGTTCATCAGATTTTGATCAAATGAATTGGGGATTAGAAAAATGCACCTTGTCACACAGCAATTTCAACAAACGGGTTTTTGGCCTGTAAAACATTCTTGTGGTTCCCCAGTCTCTTTATTCGCCTGACTTGATCCTTGTGACTTTTTCGTCTTCCCAAGATTGAAAAATCACTTCAAGGGACGTCATTTTGGGACACTTGAAAACATTCAAACGTCCGTAACCGACCAGGTGAAAGCTATTCCAGTATCCGATTGGAAAAACCGTCCACAGCGCTTTGTGGTTTCCCAAGAAAGTTATTTTGAGAGAGACAATATTGAATTGTAATTATATTCGAATAATTTTTTTTTTTTAAATCAGACCGTCTACTAAATTTACTCATCTCGTACGTACACTCACTGTAGGCAAAAAGTCTACAGACACCCTATACTACGACAGTCTGACTAATGGTGATATCGCGTCCATTAAGAGTCTAAATAAATATTAGTTTCAAATGAAAAAAGGGATAATCTTTGTAGAAAGAGTATATATATATATACAGGGTGTTTGTTTGAAACGGGGCACCCTGAAAATCTCCTTGTCAAAAAAAAAAAATGATGTCAACTTTTGATCTAGCATAGGGAATCGATAATTTTATATTTTTTTCCTAAAAGTACATTAAATTAACTTTACAATGACACCAAAAAATCATATTTTTATGTTAACCATTTCAAAATGGCGGCCATTTATTTACAAAATAATAATCAACATAAGTTTTACAAAGTTGAAAAGCAAGCTTTGAAAACAATAAAAAAAAGAAACAAAATATCTCTCTGTCGAACAAGATTCACCAGGGGGTCGCGGGTTCATTGCAAATGTCATTTTTATTCCGATCGTTTTTTCAAAAAGATAAAATAACCTCGTTTATTAAAAAAATTGAATTATGGACTAAAAATTTTCAAGATGACAAATTTGATATGTTTTCGAATTTAAAAAATAATTGTTGCATTGAAAAAATTAAAGAACATAAGTCTCTATTTATAGGACAATCTTATTTTCATATCATTATTTTCTCAGATCTGGAAGAAAATGCAAAATATGAATGGATATGGAATCCGTTTACTATCGATTATAATGATAATTTTGAGCTAACAACTAATGAACAAGAAAAATTAATAGAACTTTCTTGTGATAGCTTGCTGAAAGATCGCTTCAATCCAAATAATCCGGAGAAATTCTGGCTGGAAGTAAGCAAGGAATATCCTGCCTTATCAGCAAAAGCTATAAAAATTCTTTTACCATATGTCACATCATACATGTGCGAAATAGGATTTTCCACATTAGCTGTTTTTAAAACAAAATATCGCGCACGGTTAATAGTGGAAGACGAAATAAGAGTGGCTCTTTCTTCATATAAACCGCGATTTAACGAATTATGTGCGCAGAAACAAGCTCATACTTCACATTAAAATTGATTTTTATTACATTTTTAATTTGTATTACATATTTAATATTAATGTAATTTATTTTTATATGATTTTCGTGATTTACGTTGTGAAAATAAATATTTAGGAATTAGAGAAACTATTTGCATTACATATTTTTGCTACTTTTGTGATTATTATTTCAATACAGAAATTATTTACAAATTGTTTATAAATTTCCTAAATAAGGGGGGGGGCGCCAGAAATTTTTTCTAAGGAGGTCGTTACTGAACAAAGTTTGGAAACCGCTGCACTACACTATAGTTATGTTTTTTATCCTTTTCGCTTAAATGATTTAAATCAACGACACCTTTTTTGACCAAATCTTTATCGATAACAATATCTTAAACAAGCGAAACAGAAATAAGCATTTTTCGTTACAATTTCACAAATCCACTCATTTATGTCATGCATATTTTTATTAAAATACCATTTAACTTCTATATTTTTAACTTTATTTATAGATGTCAAAGGTCCTCTAGTATTCAACTTGTTATAACAGCAAACTAAAAATGTCAATACTGTGAAGTTCTTCGCATTTCAATAATAGGAGATACGCATAAAATTTATATTTTCGTAGAACTAAATTTTTTTGATATGTTTATGTTAGATATGTCTCCTAACAAAACAAAAATCACATTTTAATTAATATTACAGCAAAATTTTTTAATTAAAATATTGTAAATTTGAAATAAACCGACAACAGCGCGAAGGTTGCCGAGTAAATACGACTGAGCATGACGTCAAACCCTAGACGGCCCAGACTACAACATAATCTTTACGTGTGTATATTGTTCAAGAGTTTTGTATTTGTTTTTAAACAATTTTTCACGCATTTATTATTTAAATGGCAGATAAAGATTTTGTTAGGGCTCAGAGTGATAATTTACCCAACATTGATGCTTTTATGCTCATGGAATATATGAAAAATAATGAATGCTACAGTGCTGAAGAAATACGTGGTGTCAAAACAGACTTGTAAGTAAACTATTTATGTATTCTATAACTTTATGTAAACAATATAAACGCTGCAACACTGTAAAGAGTAAATATTTAGTTAATGTCAGAATTTTACTACATTGTTTACATGAAGTTACAAAACGTTAGAGGCATAATTGAAATACTAATATATAGGTTATTATATATTTTAATCAAAAAATATCGGTTTTATTTCGCCTCATAGCTTTCAGCAACAAATTTCGCCTTTTCTGTTGTTTTTCGCCATCAGGTAATGATATAAATTGTTTTAATTGGATTTTTTTGGATTTCTAATTGAAGTATTTGTGCACATCGGTACTAAACAATATTTTCGACTATGTTTCGAAGTACTGGGGCCTGGATCTTCAATATTTTATATATTTTAATATAAAATTTAATTCGGTAAACATGTATAAATTGTTTTTATAGAATTAAACTTTATTTTAATTAAAATCACTCTAACTTTACACAATCTATAAAAGTTATACAAGCAAATAAGTTCACGACAGACTGTGTAGGCTGTACGCTGTAGACTGGGTAGGCTGTACGCAGTACACTTATGTAGGGTATAACGTTACACGCGGTTTTCGCGCGCTACATACATTTATGATTTGTTTAAGCCTTCAAACTAAAAAAAAAAAAAAAATGCAAAACTGTTTTTCATGTTTATTTGCAACAAGAGGAATATAATAAAAAATAAAAAATAAATCATGCCTATCCCCTATTGGTGCACCTCAGCAAGTTACAACCAGGGTGACCAGATTTCAGTTTAAGTAAAACCTGAGATTGTCAAAAAAATAAAACAGTCGGCGACTGCTGCAAGCTCTATGTATCCGGCTAATCGGCTTTAATCGTTGGCGTGGTCGGAAATAGAAAGAGTTAGATATACGAAGACATTGTGCGCGAGATTTGCGATGATTATATGAAACGTAACTATGCTATTTTCATTGCCATAAACCATTTACGTTAATTTTGGATAAAATTAGTGAAACCCGGAGATTTTATTATAAAACCCGGAGCCCGAAGATACTATGTTGAAACCCTGAGACTCCGGGTGAAACCCTGAGACCTGGTCACCCTGATTACAACACTTGTCGTGTCATAGTGTAGCTAATTTCATAGCTTTGGGCATTGTCCCAATGGGGATTATAGAACTACGTTACCCCGTACGACGCGCAACAAGAGTTTACATACCGTATTTTTCGGACCATAAGACGCACCCCAATTTTATGAGACAATTTTTAGGATAAAAATATATATTATATAAAAATATATTCACAAATTCTTAGTTTTTATTTATTACGATAACTTGTACCAGCAACATTCTGTTTATCTTAACTCTTTATAATATCAGTCTTTAGTATATTAATGTCACTGTTCGTATTATTTTCGTCTGAACTATTATCAGTCTCTTAAAAAAATAATCCATTTTCGGTTTCATCCAATTCGTTGCTTATACCGCATTTCTTAAAAGACTTTATAATCGTCTCTTCATTTACAGCTTCCCAAGAAATTTTTGCCCAGATACATACTTTTGAAATGGTCCGTTTCATGCGTCCTGTTGTAACATAGTGATTTGGCTTTGTTATCCACTTGTTCTATTCTTCCCGCATAAATTTCTTTTTTTTTATTTATAGACATGTCCAAGGGTTGTAATTTATTTGTAAAGCCTCCAGAAAAGACTGCTGATTCTGTATTAATTTCTTTTAAAATCTTTTTCGTTGATTCTATTTTATGCGCTCTGAATTAACGTACCTCGTATAATCGTCCATACAATCGGACCAAAAAACGCACCCCAATTTTGAGCCTATTTTTCTATGTAAAAAAAGTGCGTCGTATGTTCCGAAAAATAGGCAGTGTCTTGGAGCAAAATGGAAGTGCTACGGTGTGAACTATCGCGTGAAACAAATTGAACAGAGCATATAAAAATAAACAAGGTCTTGGGTTTAAATATTTAAATTAAAAATTAAATACAAGTTAACTTCTTAACATTTAAAAATATAGAAAGATTATCTACCCATTTTTAGGGTTTTGTAGGTATGACCAAAAACCCTTATACCGTCATTTTGTCGTCTGTCTGTCTGTCTGTCTGCCTGTTAGGTAAAAATTGTAGCCAAACTGCTAAACCTAGAGAGTTGAAATTTGGCACGCTTATACAACTCTTTGACCCGCACATAGGAAAAATACTAAAACATCTAAAAAACATACCCCCCTAAAAATATAAACAAATATGTGCTTATCGAAAACAATTTTTTTTTTTTTTAAATTCTGAGTAGGTTATCACATGCAAGCCCTTAAGTACGTGGATTAACGATCAAATTTTTATTTTTGCAAAATAAATTATTTTGATGCGATTTTTGCCAAAATTGTGCAAAAAAAATTTTGTCCCACACCCTGTGCCCAGATGGTTTAAACTAAAAATCTAAAAAAATTCTAAGTAATGTATATTGGTGTGAACCGAAATAGTACAACAGGAATTTTTGATCAGATTATGTTTTCGGAAAATAACGCATTTTTCGTGATTTTTGGTTCACAAAGTACAAAAGTTATACCAATGTAAGACACTCACATGCAAGGCGTGCGATAGCGTAATGGGTTAGAGCACTGGTGTGAAATGAAGGGTTTCGAGTTCGAGTATGGAGTGAATTTTATTTTTTCTGTTTTTTTTTTTTGCATTTTTATTATGTTGAAATTATTTTGTCAAAATTCTAGTTATATTTTGACAAATGATGCATTTAATTTTTAAGAGCGTAAATTTAATAACCAGTCTTATTATATGATTAACAGACGATAAATTATTTTAAAAATATCGTTCATTTTGCCGTGATTACTACAAAGTAAAATTTGTCCTACACACTCAGCATACCGCCTTCACTTATTATATACCTGCGAAACCCTGAAATGTGTGAATATTCACACTTCACATCAATTTTTTATTTTCTTTTTTTTACCATTTACCCACAGAGGTTAACCTAAAAATTTGAAAAAATTATAGTTAATGTACATTGATCTGAACTGGAAACGTACGAGAGTAATTTTTGATCAGGATGCGTTTTTGAAAAATATTAAAGTTTTTGTGATTTTGACAAAATTAATTATTTTTTTAATTCATGGCAAAATTATGGCTTATAATGTAATGGTTTTTTGTATCAATAGCTAAGATATTGTGTGCATTTTTTTTAACTAAAAATACAATAAAAATTTTTTAACAACCAACAACCGATTTTTACAAATTATTTAAATTTTTTTGAAAAAAAAAAAAAAAAAAAATTAAAGCTCTTAGTACTTAAAATAACGAATATAAGTAATTATCAAAAATCTGTTGATTTTGATGTGATTATGGAACAAATATTCCTAAACATCCAGTATTATGTTGGCTTCTTACACTTAATAAATACGTACAAAATCCTGAAATGTGTGAAAAATCACACTTCACATCAATATTTCATGCTATATGTATATATATTATTCTCAAAAATAATTATTAAAGTACTGTACGGTACGTTATTATGTTTCTTATTGTAGAACTGGAAATAAATAACAATAATACTGAATTATTATACAGGTTGTTACAAATTGATAGTTCAATTGTTAAGGGATTTTTAAACATCACAAAGTTTACTACTGCCGAGATATTTTACTCTGAAAAGACGGTCGATAAACGGAATTGATTAAATCAGGGGTTCTTAACATATAGGTCGTATATGATATTCTGTGGGTCGCAGAGAAAAAATTAAACTTCTGGAAATATCATTTTCATCTGTAAAATTTATTATTAAAAAAGAGTAATATTAAAATTAATATAAATGCAGTACAAGGTGTCTCAAAAGAAATTTTATATTTATTTAGCTTACTGCGTGAACGCAACGTATCCGAGGGGCGCGAGGGTTATGTCAATCGGTAGCCTGGCTCTTGGGAATTCAGTCGCTATGGAGCGTTTCTCGGGAGCAGACCGCGCGTTATGCGTGCGAGAGTTTTACAAAAACGGTGATTCGGCGACTGTAGCGCGTAGGAAATTCTGCAGTATTCGATGTTTTCGCCACTTAAATGATGCGCCAAGCATTCCTCTCATTCGACATTGGGTTAAAAAGTTTGAAGAGACTGGTACAACGCTGGATAAATCAAAATCCGGGCGACCTAGGTCATCAAGAACGGTAGAAAACGTGGAGAATGTTAATCAGTCTGTTCGTGACGACCCGAACCTTTCAATTTGGAAGCGCGCAAGTGCTTTAAATGTTCATAGATCATCATTACATCGCATTATGCACAAAGACCTAAAGCTGCACCCCTACAAAATTCAATTGGTGCAAGAATTAAAGCCCCAAGATGCCAGCCAGAGTCTTAATTTCGTAAATCAGGTGATTGAGCGATGTTCAACGTTTACTAACATTTTGTTTTCGGATGAAGCTCATTTTCAACTTAATGGCCACGTAAATAAGCAGAACTGCCGCTACTGGAGTGCAACGAATCCGAAACGCAAACATCAGAAACCCCTACATTCGCCTAAAGTGACCGTATGGGCTGCGATGTCGGCGCGAGTAATTATCGGCCCTTACTTTTTTGAAGACGAAAGGGGGCGTGCAGTTACAGTGAATTCAGAGCGTTATATGGAGATGTTAGACAACTTCTTGGTACCTGAACTGCAAAACTTTCCTGGCTATAACCAAAGAACATGGTTCCAACAGGACGGAGCAACTTCACACACGTCCAATATGTCTCTGCCACGTGTTCGTGAAATTTTCTCAGGCAAATTGATCTCCCGGAGAGGTGACATAAATTGGCCTCCACGTAGTCCAGATTTAACCCCTATGGACTTTTTCCTATGGGGTTATCTTAAATCTAAAGTTTACGCCAATAAACCGACTTCACTGGCGCATTTGAAAGAAAATATCCGTCACGAAATGGCAGACATCCCTGAGTCCACCTGCCGAGACGTCATAAGTAATTTTACTGTTCGATTAAATGAGTGCCGAGAACGCGAGGGTCTACATTTAGACGATATTATTTTTAAGAAATAAATCCCCAAAAAGTGTATTTTAATAATTAATAAACATTTTTTCTATATACGGCTTACTTTTTTTAATCGATCCACTAAATATAAAATTTCTTTTGAGACATCTTGTAGTATTAAAATGAAATAAATGATTTAAATATATATCATTTGTAATTTTATTCAGTTATTTAAACTTATTTAAAATTTGAATATTAGCCTGTAGCTGCAAATGTTAAATCGTTTGTACTTGCTATTAACCGCTAAGCAAGCGCACGGACGTGAGTTCAAATCCTGCTTATGTCAAATAATTTGTGTAAAAATATTTATAAAAATTACAGGTTCTGCTTAGCTGTTCGCAACCGGCTATAAACTGTAGGTGCCTTTCTGTGTACGCTAAAAAATTGACATAATACTGACCATATTACTCCTGAATGTACGTAGATTGAAAATATGGTCATGAAACCTGGAAACAGGAGGCGTAGGCTCACCTCGGGCTGCCGCGCCAATGATGAACATTTAGTGGGTTTCTGTCTGGCAAACCGATGACATTGCGCTGTCAAAAAATCCCCATGTTTTAGAGCTACCTATATTAACCTGGTACTAAATTTTCTTTAATAAAATCTATTATACAATTCAATTTATATTATTTAACTTTTTCCATTTGTTGTTGTTTTTTTTTTTTTTTTAATTAATTTAGGGAGCCTCAACAATAAAGGTTATTGGCACCCGGTACATTAAATTTTTACAATATTGATTTATACAAATTTATTTAACATTATATTTTGTTGTATAGGTAGTAATCTTTTTTTTAATTCATTTATTTATGGGTGCTTCAATAGCTAAGATTATTAGCACCCCATCCTGTAGATATACATGTTACTTGTTACAAATTAACTGTGAGCTTCGTTGTCAAAAACGACTGCTGCTCCCGTTTTAGAGTTTGTTTTTGAACCATCAGTATAAATGGCATGAAATTGTTTGAATTTGTCCATTAATTCGAGGTATGCATTTTTGTAAGTAGGTATTTGGATGGGTTGTGTCCTTTGGGTACTTAGTTAGATTGAGTATAATTTGTGGTGAGTGAATGATCCAAGGTGGAATTCGGTTTGGTATGTATGGCAGTATGTTCGGAAACGAGATATTTAAATCAGAAAATTGTTGTAAAATTTTGCTATGTATTGGGAGATCACCTTTTAAACAGACTATTTCATTATTTGTCGTGAAAATCTCATTGAATAATGGTATATTAGGATTATAGGCTAAGTTAGTGATGTAAGAAAGTGTAAATTGTGTTCTACGATAATCAAGAGGGATTTGGTTTGCCTTACACAAAATACTCGCTATCGGACTAGTTCGCATTGCTTGTTGTTGTTTATGGAATTAAACTTTGTACGAATTATTCTTCATTAAAATCCATATTATCTTTTTTTTGTGTTACCTTGTTTTTCTCCTTCGGTTCGCAACATGAATGTAGTTCCCTGATTTGGGTCGCGGGTCAAAAAGGTTAAGATCCCCTGGATTAAATAATTTTACTAAATATTAAAATATTTGATATTGTCATATATGGTATTTTGAAGTTCTTTAACATTTTACATAAAAAAGTCGTTATGGTATATCCTGTACGTTTTCAAAGATTGGGTTCGCGAGCGAATAAAGTTGGGAACCGCTGGTTTTTCGCAGTTCATAGAAAATATATATATTTTTTACAAATCATCCGGGTATTACGGGTCTAAACCCAATATTAAAAAAGTTATTAGGACTTGATTAAACTACTATATCCCAAATAAATATGGGGAACCTACGTTCACAATATATAATATGAAAATATGACGGTTGGCGGATTAAATTAAATATAATATAGGCATACTTCATTTGTACTTACTCTCATCACTCAAACTCTAGATCTCCCTCACATTATGAGTTTCCAGACTTACAAGCGGATCAAGTCTGGAATCTCCCTTTTATGTCCGCTAACTGCTTGCTATGATTCCTGGAAGGAGTTAAGGGTTGTTCAATTAAACTCAACATTTTAACTAACCTACTTAAATTACGTTACGGGATTTAATATTTACATTTTTACACTAGACTTACAATTAATTACGTTGATACAGCTAAATCCAAATGACACGCACTAGACACACTTTACACCTAACACAAATTTAACCAATGGATCAAATAACCAATTATCTCTCACATGTTTTTGAATCTTGTCTCTCCATCTCTTTAGATGGGCACTACACTAACGTTTATACGGAATTACATGTTACACGACCGAGCACTCTAAATATCTCTAACCCATGATGAAGAAACACTACTCCCCTAAATACGTCTTAACCCCATGACTCTTAAAAACTAACTCTTAAACATTATCTTCACCTTATGACTGTCTAAACTGCACTACTTAAAACACGACTACTCTGAAAAGCTTACATAACCCAACTGTAAAATATCATTTCATTCCCTCTTGACTGTCCATCTTAAAAAACTCATACTACAATTTATTGGTGATAACTCAGATAAGTAACTAAATTAATATTTATTTTAAGACAGAGATTAATAGATTTATGTGCATATATTTTTGACACAGTTATCTGTTAAGAATTTACGATTCACTTTTCATGTTAAGTTTACAAAAGTCTCAAGTTACAATAACAAACAAGTCTACCCTTATCTTAAATGTCCTTTCTAAGAAATAGATTATTTTTTTATCATTTAACATTTTTAATATTTCACACTAAGGGCCAATTTCTCAATATCAGTTTAAACTAGAAGTAAAAGTTAAACTAAAGATTATCACATGATTGTATTTCTCAATCTCCAGTTGGAGCTGAACCTCTGGTAATCTTAAGATAAACTTAACCGTCACCGCAGGTACCGTTTATATTACTAGCTCAGTTTAAAATAAGTAAAATCTGTATAAATCATTAGTTTTAAAAGTAGTTTGGTTCCATATTAGTAGTAAAATAACAGTATTTTGTGAAAAACAGGTAAATAAATCTTGCAAAACTATTTTTACTTTTGTAATCTAAACTTTATTACTGCCGACAACATTGTAAAAGTCGCTATTTCGCTACAAATAAAGTTTAGTTTTAGGAAAATAAATTTAAGTGTTTCATTATAAATCTTACCCCGTTCCGCAAAGAATATATCTGCCCCCCATGGTTTAATGATAAATTAGTTTCTACTATTTGTAAATAAGGTGGATATAGGTTAAGTTGTTTACAAATTTGACGTACATGATAGCTAAATGCGCATGCCCGATGGTGCGGTCAGCGCTCAGAGTTTAGGTAAGACATACGCTTAGGTAATATGCGCATGCCCCAAGAATAATCTAAAGATTACGGAACCAATAGATTTATTTGTATTCAAAAATGTTCTTGGGTTTAATGATTAGTTTAACTGGAAGGTATAGATTATCTAACAGTAAGATTAAACCAATATTGAGAAATCGGGCCTAAGGGCCAATTTCTCAATATCAGTTTAAAGTAGAAGTAAAGGTTAAACTAAAGATTATCACATGATTGTATTTCTCAATCTCCAGTTGGAGCTGAACCTCTGGTAATCTTAAGATAAACTTAACCGTCACCGCAGGTACCGTTTATGTCCCGATTATATTACTAGCTCAGTTTAAAATAAATAAAATCTGTATAAATCATTAGTTTTAAAAGTAATTTGGTTCCATATTATTAGTAAAATAACAGTATTTTGTGAAAAACAGGTAAATAAATCTTGGAACAACAATTTTTACTTTTGTAACCTAAGCTTTTTTTTTTTTTTTATTAAGAGTATTTAACAGATACATCAACAATATAGTTATTAGTACCTGGGTACATTATTTTACAATTATTATTTTACATATATCATATAATTTGAGATTAAGCTATAATTTATTTTTGGGGTTTTCGTTATAATTTGTCATAGATTCCTATTGTTTTTAAGTATTCGAGTATATTTGCAATATTTTCCATGTTGTTTGACAGCGCTGTTTCCATGGTTGCGGGAATATTGTGTTTTCTTCTTTCTTCTTCGGTTGTTGGACATTTTGTGATAATATGGTCAACGGTTAGCTCCGTATCGCAGGTCTCGCATCTGGGTGGGTGTAGTTTGTGGAATATGAACTGGTGGGTCAGTAACGTGTGGCCAATACGAAGTCTTGTTAACACGATTTCTTCTCTTCTTGTCTTTCTTGAAGTCCACTGAGCTGTTGTGAGTTTTATTTTCCTTAAATGGTTTCCCTCTGTGTTCTGCCAAGCTCTGTTCCATTCTTCTTGGACTGTTCTTTTGATATATCTTTTCAGGTCATACGCTGGGACAGGGATTTGTGTGAGATTCAGGTTTGTGGCATTCTTTGCAGCACTATCCGCTCTGTTGTTTCCTTCTATTCCAACATGTGACGGTATCCACAGTATTTTTACTTCTTTGCCTGACGTTATAGCTTTGTGCAAGTTTTCTTTAATTTCCTGTATAATGGTGTTCTTCGTGTACAATTTTGAGAGTTCTTGGACGGCACTGAGTGAATCGGTTATTAGTATATGCTTATTCTTGTTGCCTGCCAGTACTATTTCGGATGCTTTTAGCAGACTGTATATTTCGGCGGTGAATATGCTAGTGTGCTGCGGTAAGTGAAATAGGTGTTCGTCATCATCTGTTGTTGCTGCTGCACCAGTTTGGTTTCCTATTCTAGATCCGTCTGTATATATTTTCACGTAGTCTTCATGTTTACTTATTATGTCTTTGAACAAGTTGAAGTATAGTTGCGGTGGTGTGTCTAGTTTTTTGTAGATCGTTAATTCAGTGTCGATTTTAGGATGTTTCATTGTCCACGGTGGTATTGCGCTGTGACGGATATTTTGTACGTTACTGAGTATAACGTTATGTTGTTCGAATAATTCGGTGTACTTTTGATGTGCAAGTGATAAATTTGGGACCTGGATTTGATTGTGTACTTTTTGAAACAAGGTAGAGTAAGTTGGATTATCGGGATTTGCGGCAAGGTTTATTATGTAGGAGGATTGGATATAGGTTCTGCGGTAGTCTAATGGTATTTGTCCGGATATATTATGGAGGCTCTTGACAGGACTAGTTCTGAACGCGCCAGTTGCTAATCGTATGGCGGTGTTTTGAATCGGCTCTAAGATTTTGATGTCGCTGTTTTTTGCTTTTCCGTATAGTATGCTTCCGTAATCTAGTTTGCTGCGAATTAGGGCCTGATATATTTGTAGCATGGTCTCCCGTTGTGCTCCCCATTTCTGGTGGGCTAGTGCTTTTAGTATGTTGAGCCTTTGCGAGCACTGCATTTTTAGATCTCTTATGTGCATTTTCCACGACAGTTTTCTATCTAACGTCATTCCTAAAAATTTGATTTCTTTTACGTACTCTATTTGATTGTTATTGATTATCAGTGTTGGATTGTAGTCATTATACTGTTTTTTTGTGAAGTGCACTGCTTTTGTCTTTGTGGAGGAAAATTTGAAACCTGTTGTGTTGCACCATTTTCCTATTCTGTCTATGGTGTTTTGGAGATTTTGTTTGATTGATGATAGTTTTGATCCTTTGCAGTATATCACTAAGTCATCAGCAAATAGGCATACTTTTGTTGGTTGTTCCGCGTACTTTGAGAGGTTGTTGATAGCAATGAGGAATAACGTGACACTTAGTAATTCCCCTTGCGGCAGGCCGTTTTCTTGTATTAGTTCTTTGGATGTGTACCCGTTATATTTTACAAAGAATTTTCTATCCGAGAGGAAGTTTTTAATATAGTGTAGGATGTTACCGTCAATTTCCATGATTTTTAGTTCTTTCAGGATTTGGTATTTCCACGTCATATCATATGCTTTTTCTAAGTCACAAAATATTGCTATCAGATGTTGTCTGTTTTTAAATGTTTTTAAGATGTCTGTTTCTAAGGTTACTATGTTATCTATCGTTGATCTATTATTGCGGAATCCGTTTTGGATATTCGATATTAGCTTTTTGCTTTCTAGATACCATATTAATCTTTTGTTGATAATTTTTTGCATAATTTTACTTAAACAATTTGACATGGAAATAGGCCTGTAATTATTAGGTTCCGTTTTGGTTTTTCCTGGTTTTAGAATAGGTATAGTTATGACCGTATTCCACTGTTTTGGGTACACATTCGTTTGCCATATTCTGTTGTATATGCCTAGTAAGTGTATTGTTTTATCAACTGGAAGATGTTTGACCATTTCGTTGACAATTTCATCTGGGCCTGGGCTTTTGTTTTCTTTCATATCTTTTATGGCGCGTTGTAATTCTTCCAGGGTGAAAGGAGCATTTAATTCGTTGTTTGTGGTTTCAGGGATGATATTTTCCTTCTCTGCCTCTGTTTTATATCTTTTGAATTCATCTCTGTAATTTTCTGTGCTTGAGCTTTTCTGGAATTGTTCTGCAAAAATGTTTGCCATATCTTCGGGGGTCTCTATAATTTTCCTGTCTTTTATCAATATTGAGGTTTGATGTAATGGACCTTTCCCTCGTATTTTTTTAATTTTGTCCCATATTTGTTGTGGTGGTGAGTTTGAATTAATTGTTTGGACAAATTTTTGCCATGATTCTTTTTTGCTGTCGTTTATTATTTGCCGTGCTGTTGATCTGTGTTTTTTAAGGTTAGATAGATTTTCTGGTGTTTTATTTCTTTTGTAAATTTGTAACGCCCGTTTCTGTAGTTTTATTGCTTCTTGGCATTTAGTGTTCCACCACGGGTTGATCTTTTTATTAGTTATTATCTTTTTCTTTCCCAGCGATTGATTAGAAGCGTTTTTTAGTTCGTCAACAAAATCTTTTATCTGGTCGTTTATGTTTTTGTTTTCAGAGGTCGTTAAACCACCATTTGTTGTCAATATTTCTGTAAATTTGTGCCAGTCACCTTTTTTTAAATTCCATTTAGTTGTAATTCCTGAGGGGTTTAGCTGGAGTACTTTTGGGAAACTTATTTTTATTGGGAAATGTCCTGTCCCGTATGGTAATGTGGTCCAGTTTATTGATGCAGCTATGGTTGCGTCACATATTGAGATGTCAATGCTTGAAGTATTTCCGGTTCTCGTACATAGATGTGTTTCAGATCCATCATTGAGTAGCACTTTGTCATCATCTAGCAGTTTTTCAATTATTTTACCTCTTTGGCATGTATATATAGAACCCCATATTATGTTGTGACTATTAAAATCTCCTAGTAATAGCACTGGTTTTGGTAACTGTTCAATATATTGTTCCAGTTGTTGTTGAGTTATTTTTATATTTGGTGGTAAATACAGGTTGCTTATTGTCATATATCCAACTCCTGGTAGGTATGTTCTTACTGCTACAGCTTCGAGATCCGTTTTAGTGTTTATTTCGGATGTCATATGTTTTGTTGACGTAAATATTGCTACTCCCCCACTTGCATTGTTTGCGTTTGTTCTGTCTTTTCTATAGCATGAATAGCCCTTAAGGTTAACTTTTTGGTTTTCTTTTAGTCTTGTTTCTTGTATACATATGTAGTCGGGCAGTAGTTGGATTATTAAATTCTGTATTTCGCTGAGATGTGAGAAGTAACCGTTACAGTTCCATTGAAGCAAAGCCATTTTATATGTTGGAAGACGGGTTGAGTTCTTCTTTATCGCTGTCTATGGTAGTTCTGTCTAATTCGATCTCAATTTGTTCTTTAATCTTGTTAGCTAGCCTGGTAAATCTGTGTTTGATTTGAGTTGTTGGTAATTTCGGGTACAGGTCTTTAAGTTGTAGTAGGAGACCGTTTATATCTGTGGTGTATTCTCTTGCAAGACTTAACTTATCAGTACTGTCTTGCACGTTTTCTAGGAAATCTCGGAGTTGTTCAAATGTCAGTACGTATTTGTTTGGGCTGTTCTTCATTATGGGTTCTAGAGGTGCCATTACTTTTTCTATATTTATGGGTTCTCCAGGGCTTACTGCACGCGATTTATTTGGTTTATGTTTCTTTCGGTCTGCATTTCTCTGGCTTCGCGGTTTCACATTTTGCCATTCTTCTTCTTTTTGTGGTTCCATATCTTGACTTTCTAGAAGATCGTCAATACTGCTGGTGATACTGCTGGGGGATGGGGCTGTGCGTTTTGTATTATATGCTTGTTGTACTGAAATTTGATTTTCTGTTGCGGTTACTTTGTTTTCTATTGATGAATGATCTACTTTGGCTTCGTTGTGTTGTTGATTTTCCGTTAGGTTGTTTCCGTTTTTTTCAGAGTTTGTAACGTTATTTTGGGTTTGTTGTGGCTCTCTCTCTTTCCCATTTGGACATTGGCTTGCTGTATGCCCGGTTTGCTTACAGGCGAAGCACGTGATGTCGGTGGATAAAAACAAACGGTATTTCGTTTGTTCAAACTCTACTTCGATGCTGCTCGGTATTTTTATAGTTTCTTGATCCTTAATATATAGCTGTCGTCGCCAACTGTATACATGGTTGTATCCTTGTCTTTTTGCGCCTGCTCTCAATGGTGTTATTGGGGAGACCGCCTTTATTCCATGATTACCTAATTCGTTTTCTATCAGGTCATCCGGGATACTTGGGCATACTGCTGATAATACAAGTCTTTTAGCTTGGAAAGCATATGGACGTAATTCTGTTATGTTATTTTCCACTTTTATTTTGCTGTGATGTTTTACGAGGTTCTCAACGAGCTCCTTTTTGCTGACGTATACACATACTCTATTGTGGGAAATTTTTGAATAATATGTGGTGTTTTCTGGTCCTACTATGTCTCCTACGGCATACAAATATTCTTCAACGTTTGTGTTTTCGATGTAGTTTAACACTACTCCCAGTTGTCTTGGGGGGCAAGATCTCTGAGTTTTGGTAACATTTGAGTAGCTTTTCTGTTGGTTATTCATTTTTTTAATTTACTTTTGGAAAGTTGTGTAGAAAATAAAATTTCTATAAAACCGTTTGATGGCCACTGGTTGTGAATTTGCCACTAGCGGGCATATTGCCAAACTTGTTCAAAGTGGTAATTAATGTAATTACCTGCACTAGATTGTTTCTAGTGAGGTATTTGAAATTTAGATGTCGCTTTAACAAGTTTTGACGGCCAGAACTAGATGTTAGGTTAATAAAGTATGAAATTTTATAAAGAAAATATTTAAAAATATATATATCTCTATGTTTGGTAAAGATTTTAGTCTATATTATATGAAAAATTTGGAATATATGGTTAGGTTTACCTTAATTTAGGATGGTTTGTTAGTTTATCACTTAACACTGTTGTTTTGTTATCAGTAGTCACGTGACACTCCAACCTAAGCTTTATTACTGCCGACAACATTGTAAAAGTCGCTATTTCGCTCCAAATAAAGTTTAGTTTTTGGAAAATAAAATTAAGTGTCTCATTATAAATCTTACCGTTCCGCAAATAATATATCTGCCCCCATGGTTTCATGATAAATTAGTTTCTACTATTTGTAAATAAGGTGGAAATAGGTTAAGTTGTTTACAAATTTGACGTACATGACAGCTAAATGCGCATGCCCGACGGTGTGGTCAGCGCTCAGAGTTTAGGTAAGACGTACGTTTAGGTAATACGCGCATGCCCCAAGAATAATCTAAAGATTACGGAACCAATAGATTTATTTGTATTCAGAAATGTTCTTGGGTTTAATGATTAGTTTAACTGGAAGGTATAGATTATCTAACAGTAAGATTAAACCAATATTGAGAAATCGGGCCTAATTGTATGATTATACTGAATTTATTTATGAAATATTATTTTTGAAATAATACCAAAACTACCTCCCTTACATAAAACAATAATAATATTTATGTTTTAGTCACCTATTTTCTTAAGATAAAATAAATGTTAAAAATCAGGTCTTAATGACTTGTTATAAATAAATAAAAAATATTAAAAAGCTATCAAGACTTGATTTTAAACATTTAATTTTTTAGTTATATCTTTTCGTTTCGTGTGAATTTAGTTCAAATTACGTGTACTAGACTGTTTTTTGTACACTTTATTGTAGATTATGGATTTTTTGGTTAGTTTACATGTAAAACTACTCGTAAAAGCGTAATTTTCGTAAAAAAATTCTGTTCTCAATTTACCAACAATTAGCTTTTTATTTTTAGATTCAGTGATAATTTAAATTACAGAGGCTTAATAGCTTTAACATGACACAAAAATACTGAATTGGTATAAATATATTTTTACACCAATTATTGACACAGTCAGGATTTCAACCGACGTCCATACTCTTCGACGTCCGTCCATAGCGGTCAACAGCAAGAACAATCGCTTTAGCGCTTACGGCCACAGGCTTATGTTTCACATAAACACTTGTATATAACTGATACTTAATAATAATATACATAAATGTTACATTAACAAAATAAGAGACACAACATAGAGGTGTCATTTCTATAATAACCGTTGATTGACAGCAATGTGAAATGTGTGTTTTTACTTGCCCGACCTTAATATATAAGGGGCAAGTATTGTAATCGCGAAAAATTTCGATGTCGGGATTTTGAATGATGACCACGTTTCATGGTCCAGGGAATCCAAAAAACCTATTTTCGAAGTGCCGTCCGTATGTGTGTGTGTCTGTGTGTATACACGATAACTCAAAAACGGTTTAAATTAAAGAGTTCGTTCTGGTACTAAAAAATTCTTCTAATAACTGGGAAGAACCCTATTGTTTTTTATTAAAATCCGAAACCGGAAACGGAGGTTATTAAAATTTAAAAAAATTCGTAACTAGTAAACCAAGTCTTGGACACAAAATTGTATTGAACATAATTTGATGTATTTTTGAAGATTTACCTAAATCATTTTTTAAATTAAAAAAAAAAAAAATATGTATTTTTTTTCGGTCAAGCGGAGGTCTTCCTTCGCCACTGGTTTTTTTAATAGAACATACTGCATAGCTTACTCGATTTTAGAGATAAATAAACACAAAACGTTTTTTCTTAAGGAAATGAATAGTAATGAAAAATTAAAAATATATTTATTAAACAAACATAAATTTTAAAATTTGAAAAAAAAAACACAAAATAAAAATAATCTACAACATATTTTCAAATATTCCGCCATTCACTGCCAAACAATGTTCAAATGGTCGTAAAAATAAATTTCGAATAACATTAACTAATTGCATTTTGCTTCTCATATATCCCCGATAAAAAAAAAAAAATGCAGCTGCCTGGCAAAGAAACGCCCCTTTGTACTGTAATAGTGGGTCCTGACTTGACTGAGGATACTGTAGATTTTGGGAGGTGAGGACCTTTTTTTTTGCTCGTCATTTGGATTTTGAGAGGTGAGGACCTTTTTTTTTGCTTTTCACTTAAAATTTCTTTTTACAAGCCAATGGGGCAACGCCGGTGTAAAGAAATATATCTATGGGTAATGGGTAAAAATGTTCCCCGACCCCTGCTATAGATTAAGTAATCCTCGACCCCCGTTTTGACGAGGGAGGTATTGCCCTGCACAGAAGATTTCGGGTGAAGACTTCGGTTGATGTTCATGATCTTTCTGGTTCTCCTGTAGAGATCCTTAAGATTATCAACATTCCATTTCATTACACCAAAAGTGTATGGAATTAATGGGACAGCAAGCATGATTGTGGCAGTGATCTTATTCTTGCCAGACAGACAAGGTCTCCATATCTACCGTGTCATATACTTGTTGCGAAGGGCCTGCTTAATAAGAGTGACATCTTGGACACCCCTCTCACTGATTCCTAAAAATCTGTAAGACCCTTCGGCATTAAGATGTTTTATAATGCTCACATCAACCAATTGAACGTCTTTACCGTTGTCTAAATCTTTTCCTCTGTAGATATGAAAAAAAGCGCATTTTACCAACCCGAAATGCATACCTATCGCGGCAGTGTACTCAGCAACAGCATCTAAGGTGGCCTGAAGGTTCCTCTCGAAACAGGCTATAGCCTGCTTCTTAATTCAAAAATATCCCTGCATGATCTAGTTCACTTCAGGCTCATGTAGTCGTCCACCGGGCTCATGTAGTATCCTTCCCGGTTCATTTCCCCCCGGAGAAAAAAATTGGATTTAACACTGCCTTTACAGGAAATGTAGTGGAAGAAGTTTCAAAACCGGCATTGTTATTTATGTATGACATAATGTCTAGGTGTCAGAGATTATCAGATCGCGAATAGCGTCCTCTTTCATAACCTAATAACTGTTTTCTACGGTAGTCGAGACAGCCGTCTTTACGTATTTTTTTAATAACATCCCATATTCCGAAATATTCAGTCAGTTCTCGAGTCTACTCAGCTTCAAGTATTTAATTCTTAAAATGAGTACCTGTTTATACAGGGATAATAGGACTGATCGAAACGTCACAGTGACCACGTGGCTTTCATATCTATGGCCGGCGGTCAAGAACAGGAGAACTTACCTTCTCTGCCCCTTTATACGCCTATTTAGGCATTGGGATCCTATTATTTATTATTAATTAATTCGTAAATCGAAAAGTGGGTATTATGAAATTCGAGGCGTAAAATGGGAGATAAGAAAATATGCAAAGGACAGAACACGATAGAAAAAAGGATGGAAAACAACACCAGAAAATAAGAAACTCAGCTATAGCCCTACACCGCAAGGTAGAAAAGCTTAGAAAGTATGTACTACTATTAATTAATTCAGAAATATTGGCACTTATTTTAAGGAAGGCTCAGAGTTACAATGGTCAATAATTTAAAAAAAAATCTCTTATCCCGCACTGGAGATAGATCTCACGATCCCACATTTACAAAGCGAATGAGCTGACCACTGTGCTAATGCAACCGCAAACTTAAATGGAGATACAGGAAATGAAGAAGTAGTAATAAATAAGTAGGGTTAGTATTTGGAAATTAGAAATAAAAATAAAATAACATATTAATAAAAAGTATTATTAACATTAATTTATTTTCCCATAGCTTGATAAACCATTTGTCTCGATGCTTTTCCATTTTCGTCAATAACTTCATTATAACTTGGCAGTGTAGCCTTCATCTTAAGATACCACTTGTGAACATTTTCGAAGTTCTTAACTGAAAAATCCAAGACATGTTCAGCCGTTGCGATGGTAGACACTATAGCAATGTCAGCCATGGTTAGAGTATTTCCAGCGCAGTATTCGTCATTTTCAAGAAATATATTCAACAATTTGAACGCTTCTTCTATCTTCGGCATGTAAGTTTCATCAAAGGATTTTGCTCCATTGTAAAAAACGCCACGCTGAAACATATTTTTAGTTATGGTATGTTAATTATTATTTAGAAAGATAATGAAATTTGTTAACAGGGTTAGTTAAATTGTGGTATTTTAATAATTTGTACAAGGTTTCTCAAACTGTGATAAATCAAACTTAATACCAGCAGTGAAAAAAAAAAAAAAATACTGTACAGGATGTTTACGGTCTTCTTATTTCTTTTTTAATGGGTGATACTACAGGTGAAAAGAAGGCGAAAACCCTTAAAACACCTTGGCCAAAGTTTTATAATAGAAGAGATATTAATTTTTTAAATTTGTAATTTTTGGAGTTTTTCCGTCATAACTCTCCAAATATTTATCCAATCAAAAAAATGCATTTAGATAAAAGATTTATCTTCTTATTCTTAACAAGATTTGTAATACAGTGAACCCTCGATCTAATACCCTTTTCACACTAGATCTTTAAGACGAGTGAACTTAAAGTTCACCGATGTTTAAGATCGGTATGCTTTCACACTTGATGTTTAAATCTCCGGTGCTAGCTCCGTCATCAGCTACAGTAATTTTGTCCTTAAGTTACCGTCATGAAATTACCAGTTTTGAACTGTCTGCGCAGTCGCACATTTTGAATTATTATAAACAATTAAGGATATTTCATTTCATTCTACAATAAAGGCACTACAATAAAGAATATATTACACCTGTATTAACATGTAAGTCGATACATTTTATCTCAATTATTGTAGCTCTGTATTTTATTAAACACATTATTAAAATAAATAATTTTATTATAACAATAAGTATAAACTTCTTATAACGTCGATATAATACAGTATTCTTGTTTATGATAATATAAAATGTTGACAGCACAAATTCAAGGAGTATTTTTTTATAAAAGAAATTAAGTTGGCAATTCGGACGAAGTTTAAGACGCAGATCTCTGTCTTAAACATCGCTTGTATTTAACCGGGGCCATACGGTTTCACATTAGCGTTTAAAGATACATTCACTTTAACATCCGATCTTAAAGTTCTAGTGTGAAAAGGGTATAATGGACTCCGATTTAACGGACTTCGGATTGAACGGACAAAATTTTCAGATCTCAAAAATTATTTTTTTTCTTAACTTACAGTTATTTTCAACAAATTAGATATATTAGAACAAAGGGTGAGCGCGTTCACACCTACGGTAATCTTTTAGCTGGAGGACAACACGTAAAATGAATGGGCTTAGCTCCGAGCTGATGCCGCGCTGCGTACCGAGCTGATGCCGTGCTGCGTAAAAATTAAACTGAGCCAAGTAAGGAGTCATCTTGACGATTTAATCTTGTTTATCGACTCATCGACAGACCCAGACGTGCATCCATATTACTCTCATTTTCGCAAATTTTGGGAAATTATTGTTACCAAACAACAATCTTCGAAAATACAATTAAAATTTGACGCATTCTTCAAGCCAATTAAACAAAAATCTCCTCAACCTATACCGAATAAATTTTGATTGAATTATTCATGTTATGTATTGTAAATATTGTACAGATAAATTCTTATATGTTATACTTTGTTCATAAATAAATATTACTTTGTTTTTGTTCTAACTCATTGTATAGCAAAAATATCGCGAAATTCGCTATAAAAAAATATATGATTTGTAATTTAATTTATGTACTTTTAATTTCATACATATAGACACCATTTTTGGATATTCGGATTTAACGGACAATCGCATTTAACAGACACCCCTTCCCCCGAGTAGTCCGTTAGATCGAGGGTTCACTGTATAAGTTTTTGCTGTAGAGTCAAAAATAAGGGAGTAATTTAAATTTTAAATTTTTGGGGTTTTTCCGCCATAACTCTCCAAATATTTATCCAATCAAAAAAATGTATTTGGATAAAAGATTAGTCTTCTTATTCTTGACAATATTTGTTATATAAGTTTTTGCTGTTAAGTCAATATTATCCTTATTGTGCAAGGGTTTGCCAGCCCTTGCACAAGACTGTTCTGTTTATAAGAAATATATGTTCAGAACAGTCTCTCCATTTGTACTTATCTCTATGTACGTGGAGTTTGTGCTATGTATCTATTATAAAAGACAGTTTACTCATACTTACGTAGCAGTTTACAATTGGTTGGTACAAAGAAATAGCATCGAAAAAGAGTCTTTGGTTAATGAGGGCCCTTTTCTTTGGATCTCTTGGATACAAGGATTCCTTTTTACCATATTTGTCACACAAATATGTAATAATTGCACGACTAAAATTATATTATGTATTAATATTGTGATT
This sequence comes from Liopterus haemorrhoidalis, assembly GCA_963971575.1. NCBI lineage: Eukaryota > Metazoa > Arthropoda > Insecta > Coleoptera > Dytiscidae > Liopterus > Liopterus haemorrhoidalis. The sequence continues at coordinate 16,574,362 of OZ020615.1, read as the reverse complement.
ATAATCAACAGTGATCAGTTTACCTTTCACTAAGGGCAAATCCATTATCAACCAGTGTAGGTACATTATGCTGAGGATTTATCTAGAAAAATTTAAATTTGATTATGTTTAAGATATGAGACTAATTAAAGTTTAAAGAGCTGATATCAAATCTTTGTTTGATTTACCTCATTGATAGTAGTTCAAAATGATGTTAATCAAAATTTTATTAAAATTCTTTATAAAACAAATCATGGCATTGATATTATTGAAAAATGTTATCTTGTACACTAAACCAAGAAAAATACTGTATTATTATATCATTATAAAAATGTATGAAATTAGATAAAAACAAATTTTACGCATTCTTAAAATACCATTTGGTGCGATAAGGTTAAAAATTGATGTGAAGTGTGAATTTTCACACATTTCAGGGTTTTGCAGGTATTTAATAACTGAATGATGATTATTTCAGATGCCAAAACAAATTTTATGTCAAAATATTTTTTTATGACTTTTAATTCAAATGCCTAATACCATTATTTAAGTTTCTAAATATGTGCAGTATTTTTTTTACATAGCAAGGTTCATTAAGATTTTGAAAATTGCGCCTATGGCTTCTATTGGTTGCTTAAATCATTAGCCCCGCCCTCTGATTTCGTATACATCAAACAGAATTAAATTACAATTTCAACACTTCCCACTGGTTATTAAATTTACGCTTTTAAAAATTAAATGCAACATTTACCAAAATATAACTAGAATTTAAACAACTGAAAACTGCAAAAAAAAAAACAAAAAAATTAAAATTGACAGGATTCGAACCCTAGTTTGCAAGTTACCTGCTTGACAAATTAGAAAACCAATCACTAAACGCACATAGCTATGAGCGGCGACGTATTAACTTGCTTACATAACGAATTAAATATTTAACATATTTTGGTTAAAAACACAAAAATTGCATTATTTTCCGAAAACATAATCTGATCAAAAATTCCTGTTGTACTATTCCGGTTCACACCAATATACATTACTTAGAATTTTTTCAGATTTTTAGTTAAACCATCTGGGCTAAAGGGTGTGGGACAAAATTTTTTTTTGCACAATTTTGACAAAAATCGCGTCAAAATAATTTATTTTGCAAAAATAAAATTTTGATCGTTAATCCACGTACTAAGGGCTTTCATTTGATACCCTACTCGGAACTTAAAAAAAATATTTTATTTTTCGGTGAGCACATATTTGTTTATATTTTTAGGGGGATATGTTTTTTAGATGTTTTAGTATTTTTCCTATGTGCGGGTCAAAAAGTTGTACAATCATGCCAAATTTCAACTTTCTAGGTTTAGCCGTTTGGCTACAATTTTTACCGAACAGACAGACAGACAGACAGACGTCAAAATGACGGTATAAGGGTTTTTTGGTCATACCTACAAAACCCTAAAAATTGAAGTGTGAATTTTCACACATTTCAGGGTTTCGCAGGTATTTAGTAAGTGAATGATGATTATTTGGGATACCAAAACAAATTTTATGTAATAAAATATTTTTTTGTTAATTTTAATTCGAATGCCTAATACCATTGTTTGGGTTTCTAAATATGGGCAGTATTTTTTTTTATATAGCAAGGTTCATTATGATTTTGAAAGTTGCGCCTATGGCTTCCATTGGTTGTTTTAAGTCGTAAGCTCCGCCCCTCTGATTTCGTGTACATTAAAACATAGAATTAAATTATAATTTCAACAATTTCCACTGGTTATTAAATTTACGCTGTTAAAAATTAAATGCATCATTTGCCAAAATATAACTAGAATTTTGAAAAAATTATTAAGCGAACCCTAGTTTGCAACTTAGAAAGCGAGAGGGCTAACCATTACACTATAAAAGCGTGCTAGTTTATTGTGTTATATAAGGTTATAAATATATTACTTCGTCAGCAAAAAAAAAAAAACACAAAAAATGGGTTACTTTCCGAAAACATAATCTGATCAAAAATTCCTGTTGTACTATTCCGGTTTACACCAATGTATATTACTTAGAATTTTTTCAGATTTTTAGTTTAAACCATCTGGGTTACAGGTGTGGCACAATTTTGGCAAAAATTACGTCAAAATAATTTATTTTGCAAAAATAAAACTTTGATGGTTAATCCATGTACGTAAGGTTTTTCCATGATGAATTCATGCGTGTAAGGGCTTTCATTTGATACCCTACTCAGAATTTTTTTAAAAATATTATTTTTTTCGATAAGCACATATTTATATTTTAGGGGGATTTGTTTTTTAGACGTTTTAGTATTTTTCCTATGTGCGGGTCAAAGAGTTGTAGCCGTTTGGCTAAAATTTATACCGAACAGACAGACAGACAGACAGACGACAAAATGACGGTATAAGGGTTTTTTGGTGTTTTAAAACAATATAGAAAACTAAATAAATTATAATGCTTTTTTCAATAATATAGGCCTTGAATTCTAATAACTAGATTTTGAATTCTAGTAACTTTTACCGTTTAACTACGGCTTTTGATCATTTTGTTTAGCAAAAGTCCTCATCAAAGCTAAAAGGAGAGCTCATGACAACTAAAAAAATGTGAATTCCAATTAGTTCCGCTTAAACGTTTGGAATAGCTTATACCTGTGATGGCGTACCTATGACCCGCGGGTCACATAATTTCCCGTATGACGATTTCAAATGTACAAAAGAAGTATCTTTGTTGATATCTGAAAATTTTAAAGAGAGATTCTAAGATAACTAAGATTGGGTCTAAGAGAGCGCATTCACAAAACAAGTTAGGGAAATCGACAAATGTGATAATAATAGCGAGATGGAATTAAACTGTTACCTGTTATGTGTTATGTATCTGTATTATACGCGTCAAATACAAGGCCGCTAGCTCAGGTAGAATTAACGACTTTAGCAGGGGATTCCACACAAATATTTATACTATAAAACGGTAGCTTTTTATTTACGCATTATACATTTAACCCCCGATTCGAATCTACAAAATTTCAAGTTCTATTTTGACCCGTGTGGGGAAAAAGGTTCGCCATCGCTTGTCTGTGCCTTTCTAAACGCAATCACTATCGAAAGGTATAAATACCTTTAAAGTAATTTCATTTATTGCTTTTTTATTTAACGCTATAATGGGGCCAACATCTTTTTTACGTCACAGACTACATTCAGTAACACATTTTTTTTTGCGGACAATACTTGCTTTTTTAATTTCTATTTTTTACGATTTCAAGTTCTTTTTTGCACCAGTTTACACGTATTTACGTCTGCATAAATACGCCTATTGTGTAAGAAGCCTAAAGCAGTGCAGCAGTAATATGTTGGCTACGCTGCATAAAGCTGGGTCCAGTTTATCGACCGGACCTGTAATGTACCGCGAAATGTACCAAGCCGTGTAACATTTTTGTCTAGTTTGGACGAGATCGCGTGCACAAACCGAGCGGTTCGCAAAGCGCTCGATCGAATCGCACCATTACGCGCACCATTACAGGTTCGGCTCGCTATTCTGTACCTAGCTTTAGGAAAGTAAACATTTTATTTTCTTTTTAGTAGGCAGTATAAAATCATTCGGCAGGTCGCATTTGTCTCACAGGCCGCCGACCCCTGCTCTAAATTCTAGGATAACGCCTTAGCGTTATGTACAGGGTGCATAAAATCACGCCTCGACCTCTTTTTCTAGAAAACGCGATGTATGAGCAAATGTGGGGAAAATTATTACCAAAGGCTACCCAAAGAACCGAATGGCAGTACTGAAAATTTCCGGAAAAAACCGACAATGCATTAGTAAAAATTATTATTACGTAAACTTTGATTTTTGTTAACCACTCCGTTATTTATCCTTTTTAATCATAAGTACTAGCGTAGAAGGCGTTGTTACTTTCTGTTTTTAGCAATATCTCAAAATTGTCCCGGTTTAACAAAAAAATATTATGGTAAGTCTACTCAAATGTAACGTTTCCATGGTAAATAATATCTCTGTTAGAAAATATTGGGCCAAGTTATTTCTACTCAGCTGCTAGAATGTATTTTATACAAGTACTTTGTGATGGCGGTCGGTCCTGTGGTGGCAACAGCTGATTTTTTAAATATATTATACGGTTTACAAAAAATTGAGATCTCTATAACGACTTGAAAGCAAAATATTTATATTTACAAGTGTTTCAAGTACCAAGTGTTTAAAATAAAAATAATAATAATAATCACGATTTCGGTTTGACATGGGAAACGGAAGGTTTTGTGTTTGCGTGTCAGGATGGCGTTATAAATACTTTGGTATACAGGGCCCACGTATTCTAAATGGCGCCAAAGTCCACACTCTGTAGGTTGTACCACAACCATCCTGAAACCATTATGCACATTTTGTCTGCTTGTCCACCTCTTGCATCGTCGAGCTACGTCTCGACATAATGCTGCTCTCCGCGTACTCTACTACCATCTTAGATATGCCTATGGTATTGACTCAATACCAGTTATACCGTACGTCCCTTCTGACATAGAATCGGTGGAGGTAAATTCCAAGTGCCGCATTTATTGGAATTACTCCTTCCCTAACTCGAGGTTACTGATAGCCACCAAGCCGGACATAATCCTCCTGGATATAGAGACTAGACAGATGTTTGTGATCGAATTTTCAAGTCCAGTACTTTAATTTTCTCAGCAAGGAGGAAAAGAGGTCCAAGTATATGGATCTCTTGACCGAGCTTAGAAAACTGTATCCAGGGTGTATAAAGTTAAGCTTGTAGTCTTGATAGTTGGTGTTTTGGGTAGTATGAAAGCCTCCTACTGAACGAAAATTGAGTCTAGTTCCACCTACGGATCATCTGTCACCTCTTTGATCTGCAAGATGTAGAAAGCAGTGTTGCTTGTGTTATTGCGCATTGTACGGGCACTGGATCTGGCGTAATTTCCGCGTGTGCATATAGCCATAATTTGGGATGTAGCCGTGAGTATTTAGCTCTATTAATCTCTAGTATGACGCGGCTCAAAAGGTTACTAAAGTTTGCGACTAGTGGGCGCTTGTCAAGATCTGACAAACCTCAAATAATAATAATTATAAAAATATTTCACTTTCAAGTTATACTGAAAAGTACAACTTGAAAGTGAAATATTATTAATTATAAGGTCGTCAAGGATGAAATTTGTAGTTAATAATATTGCCAAGTTTAACAGCTTATTATTTGACATTGGCTTAATATTTTACCGTTTTGTTTTTTTTTTTGTTGGAAAGTTAAACATCTCGCCTGCTTAAAGAAATCATTGTATGCTCTAAAAAATATCAAAACTTTTTTTTTTAAATTAATTTTGTTGAAAGTGGTACGGTCGGAAATTCGCAGTATTATGAAGTATGAGTTCTTACGTTGAACTACGGCATCGCAGACCGCGCGAAACATTAATAGCGTATTTGGCTCTAATGTTAATACGCAGCAGACAATATCAAATTGGTTCGTCAAATTTCGTACAGGTAACTTAAAAACCAAACAAAAAAAAAAAAAAACTGGCTCATCGATCACAGCAGAAAAATACTGCAAACTGCAGCCAACTGAACGAAATGAAACTTAAAGAAAAACAAAATCTTATTGCATGATAACGCTAGACCACACACTGCACAAATGACTATGGCAAAATTACAGGAATTGGAGTTGGAACTTCTTCATCATCCTCCATAGTCACCAGACCTAGCCCCCACTGACTATCACTTCTTCCACAATTTGGACAAGTTTTTAATAAGAAAACAGTTTAATTCCGACAATACTGTAAAACTGGCCTTCCAGGAATTCATTGACTCTCGTCCTCCGGGGTTTTATACCACCGGCCTGAACAACCTGCCGCTTAAATGGCAAAAGAGTATAGACAATATGGGTGCATACTTTGAATAAAATATTTCCTTATATTTGTAAGTTATCAACCAACTTTGCCTTTTTTTCTACAAATTTCATCCTTGACGACCTGACATTATTTTTTTATTACGCTCCGAGCTATAGATAGCTCAAAAGTAAGCATAAAAAAGTGTTTGTCAAAATGGAAGTCACTTTGAACACTTGTAAATAAAAATAATTTTCTTTCAATTCATTATAGAGAATATTTATGCAGTGGCGTAGCGTTGGGGGGCCAAGAGGAGCGGTCCGCCCCGGGAGGCACTTTTTTGGGGCGGTAAAATTATTCAATAAATAATATCTTGTAATTTGAACCATTTTTTGAACCATTTGAACCATTTTTAGGGTTTTGTAGGTATGACCAAAAAACCCTTATACCGTCATTTTGTCGTCTGTCTGTCTGTCTGTCTGTCTGTCTGTCTGTCTGTTCGGTAAAAATTGTAGCCGAACGGCTAAACCTAGAGAGTTGAAATTTGGCATGCTTATACAACTCGTTGACCCGCACATAGGAAAAATACCAAAACATCTAAAAAACATATCCCCCTAAAAATATAAACAAATATGTGCTCATCGAAAAAAAAAATATTTTTTTTTAATTCTGAGTAGGGTATCAAATGAAAGCCCTTGGTACGTGAATTAACGATCAAATTTTTATTTTTCCAAAATAAATTATTTTGAAGCGATTTTTGCCAATATTGTGCAAAAAAAATTTTGTCCCACACCCTGTAGCCCAGATGGTTTAAACTAAAAATCAGAAAAAATTCTAAGTAATGTACATTGGTGTGAACCGGAATAGTTCAACAGGAATTTTTGATCAGATTATGTTTTTGGAAAAAAAAGCATTTTTTGTGTTTTTTTGCTAATAATGTTGACAACTTATAGTTATATAATACGCTCAACAGTAACGTGTTTCTTGGTGCTGTGGCTAAGATACTTGCGTTCTGTCCAAGAATTCGTAATCGGACTCATGTTCGAGTCCTACGTGAGGAGACAATATTATTTTTTATTTATTTTTTGCATGTTTATATTGTTTAAATTATTTTTTCAAAATTTTAATTATATTTTGGCAATTGTTGCATTTAATTTTTAATAGCGTAAATTTAATAACCAGTGGAAATTGTTGAAATTATAATTTAATTATATATTTGAATGTACACGAAATCAAAGGGGAGGAGCTATGACTAAAAACAACCAATGGAAGCCATAGGCGCAATTTTCAAAATCTTAATGAACCTTGATATATAAAAAAAAAAAATACTGCACATCTTTAAAAACTTAAATAATGGTAATAGGCATTCGAATTAAAATTCATAAAAAAATATTTTGTCATAAAATTTGTTTTGGCACCCCAAATAATCATCATTCACTTACTAAATACCTGCAAAACCCTGAAATGTGTGAAAATTCACACTTCACATCAATTTTTTTCATAATTTTGTCGCACCTACAATTCGGACCGATTAAAATGAGCACGGAACTTTTTATTATTTAATAAAACAGAACCGGGGAATACCGTTTCTTTAACAAGTTAATCGCCACGTCCGCCATATGTAATAATAATAATAATAATAATAATAATATAATTTATTGAAGGAGGGGTGGCGAGTAGTCACAATGTACAACAGAAGAGGAAGTAAAGAGAAACTGAGGGAATTGGACGAAATTCTAGGAGAAGAGATGGAAGGAGACTGGATTGTAGTGGGAGGGATTTTAACGCAAGGATAGGAGAAACAGGATGGGGAGGGACTGGGAGGAGAATGGGGTGGAACAATTCAAGGAGCGCAGGGAGATATAAGGAGGTCAGAACTTAGGGGTACTAAGCTACTTGAGGGGAGAAAGAGGAAGGTCCGGAGGGAGAGTTAGGAGGATTGCGACGCTAAGGTGCGGGAATGAAGAGAGAGGAAATAGATATTGGAGGAGACAGGAGGATAAGATGTGCAGGATGTGCGGGGAGGAGGAGGAAGATGTAGAGCACCTCGCGAAAAGGTGTAGGGAGATGACAGAGTGGTCGGGGAGCACATTAAACCTGTTGCACGAAGATGGAAGGGGGGAGAGCTGGGCGAGGGAATTAGAGGCAAGAAGGATTGAGATTGGGGACGGATAACAGGAAGGGGTAAAGGAAGGAAGAAAGAGGCCCGGTGGGAAGCAGAATGGGGGAAATGGAAGGAAGGAAGGAAGGAAGGGGGCTGAGGTTACCTGGAAATGGGGAGGAAGGAAAGAAGATATGAGGAGGGGTGAAGAAATGGTTGGAAGGGAAGAGAATGGAATAAAATAAATTATAATGTAAAGTAATGATTTGTAATTGTAGTAAATACCCTAAACACCGAAAGGTCGAGGGGAAATAAAGGAAATAAAGGATATAATTTATTGACTATGTTACAATACATAAATTGTTTAAAGTCAGTCGTAATTACACATAATATGCACAAAATAATAGTTTAAAATAGGAGAAAAAAATAAATAAAATATATATAGTACTAAATATTAAAACAAGAGTTCAGAGAGACTAGCTAGTAAGCGCGTTAAAATTTGTAAGACAAGAATTCATTGACAGAATAAAATGGATTGTCTGTTAAAAAAAAATTTATTTTATTTTTAAATGTATTAAAACAGTCAGATTTAAAATTATTAGGCAGTAAGTTCATGAACTTTACTGAATAATAGTTAGTACTATTTCTTGATTTTTGGAGTCTTGTATAGGTTGGATAGATTTTGCCTTTATTTCGAGTGTTGTAGTTATGTACCTGCTCATGAGTTACAAGTTCATTGAAGTTTCTGTGGGCATACAATAGGGAATTGTAAATAAATAGAGAAGGCAGTGTCATAATTTCCAGTTCAGGGAAACAAAGCCTACAGTCGCTTTGGTAAGAGAGTTCGGCCAGAATTCTTACAGCTCGTCGTTGTAAGGAAAAGATTCTTTCTGCCGCCGGAGAATGTCCTCAGGCTAAGATGGCATAGGATATTTGCGACTGGAACAATGCAAAATAAGTAATGCGAACAATTTCTCTGGAAACTGAGGCCATAAGATTTCTTAATAGATATACAGTGCTACATAATTTATTGGATAGGGAGCTAACGTGATGATGCCACTTGAGGGTGGGGTCGAGAAGAACACCCAAGAAATTTACGAAGTCTGGGTTGTCAAAATTATGGTTTCTCAATGCAAATAGGAGGTGTTGAGTTTTGCTATCATTTAAAATGAGGCCGTTTGATGTAAACCACAGTTTGGCTTTGTTAACAACTGCGTTATTTTTACTAATCGTGCTTTTTAAGGAATTAGATGTCACTATTAGGTTAGTGTCATCAGCATATAATACACATTTATTATTTACAGCGGATGGAAAGTCATTCGCGTATATAATAAATAGTAATGCTGCAAGAATAGACCCTTGTGGAACACCGATATCGAGGGGAAGATGAGTCGACTTGGAATTGTTTACAGAGACGAATTGGATTCTGTTGCTAAGGAAGGATTCTATCAAAGAAGAGCTAGCTTCGTCAAATCCGTATTTTATTAATTTTTCAATGAGAATCTTGGGCGAAACACAATCAAACGCTTTAGATAGATCGAAAAAGGTTGAAAGGCAGAAATTTCCTTTTTCCATGCTATAGCTTCGGATATGAGATGTAATATAGCGTCGGATGTAGATCTCTTCGTGCGGTATCCGAACTGCGAATCATTAAACAGATTATGTACTTCAAAATGTGAAATTATTTGAATGTACATAATTTTTTCTAGAACTTTAGAAAAGACGGGTAGAAGAGATATTGGTCGATAATTATTAGGTTCGTGTTTATCGCCTTTCTTGTGCAGTGGAATCACTTTTGCAATTTTTAATGCATCGGGAAACGTATTGCTTCTAATACAGCAGTTCATTACCTTGGTGAGCGGAAGGATAATGGTGTCCTTGATTGTTTTTAGAAGATCTACAGTAATACCGTAGGTGTCTTTAGATTTGCCGTTCTTAAGCGTGTCTATTATATCTCTAACTGTATTGAAAGACACTTCATGAAAAGAAAATTTTGGCATAGGAAATGGAAGATTTAAATAGTCTATAGGCGATATGTCGGTTTCTGGTAGAGATTCTACTAATTTTCTGGCAATGTTTGTGAAGTATATATTGAACTGATTTGATGAAATGGATGTATCGGTCAAAGAAGAGTTTCGTGGATTTCTATTGTTATTAATGATTTGCCATGTAGCCTTTGAAATATTTTTAGATTCAGATACAAAACTGGAATATGTGTCTGACACTAAGAAGTTCTACATGCGCCAAGTCAGACATATATGTCTGACATGGTTACCTTGCGGTAATCCCCGCGTTTTATTTTGTGCTCGGATTGTTCACAACGAATATTCAGCGAGAATCGATTCTTTCATATAAATAATAGAGTTCAATATTGTCTAATAACACCTGCAACATCGTCCAATTCACATTGACTAAATTAACTTGCTACAATTCATGATTTTCCTTAAGTGCATGTTGTTAAATTATTGAACTTTCTCGAAACTCGAAAAATTGTATGTAATCTCAGTGGAGTAGCATAGCGGAGGCGGTGGTGGCGGCAGAGGCGGACTTACACCCCTCGGGGGCCCTAGCGCTAAACCTATGGAGGCCCCCTTTCCCGATTCTCCAATATATTAATTTGTGCTAAATAAAAAAAACATCCCCTGGGCCCCTGGCAGGCGCCAGGTCCGGCACCCGTTAAGTCTGCCATTGGGTGGCGGCTCTTTTTTGGGGCGGCCAATTCTGTAAAATTGGGACCCTTTTAGATTTCAATACCTAAATAAGGGGGCGGCGAAATTGGCCTCCACCCCGGGCGGCTGAAACCCACGCTACGCCACTGTATTTATGTAAACCGTAAAAGATATTTAACAAAAAGGTTTCTTTTCAAATGCTTTACCTAAATTCACAAACGATACCGTTTAAAAAATCTAAACTGCCCTTGATATCCTGTACTTTATACATATCTCGTACTAAAGCGGTGGTCTAATATAGGCGCGCACTCAGAATTTTTTCTTGGGGAATCAGAACCCAAAATTTCTTGGAGGTTGCACGTTCGATTACAAAATAAATGTGTCCCTTTTTTCGTTTTTAGGGTTTTGTAGGTATGACCAAAAAACCCTCATACCGTCATTTTGTCGTCTGTCTGTCTGTCTATCTGTCTGTCTGTCTGTCTGTCTGTCTGTTTGTCTGTCTGTTTGTCTGTCTGTCTGTCTGTCTGTTCGGTAAAAATTGTAGCCAAACGGCTAAACCTAGAGAGTTGAAATTTGGCATGCTTATACAACTCTTTGACCCGCACATAGGAAAAATACATGCTCAATATATGCTCATCGAAAAAAAAAATATTTTTTTAAAATTCTAAGTAGGGTATCAAATGAAAGCCCTTGGTACGTGGATTAACGATAAAAAATTTATTTTTGCAAAATAAATTATTTTGAAGAGATTTTTGCCAAAATTGTGCAAAAAAAAATTTGTCCCACACCCTGTAGCCCAGATGGTTTAAACTAAAAATCTGAAAAAATTCTAAGTAATGTACATTGGTGTGAACCGGAATAGTACAACAGGAATTTTTGATCAGATTATGTTTTTGGAAAAAAAAGCATTTTTTGTGTTTTTTTGCTAATAATGTTGAAAACTTATAGTTATATAACACACTAAACTGTAACATGTATCTTGGTGCAATGGTTACGGTACTAGCGTTCTGCCCAAGAAAATGAGTTCGAATCCCACGAGAAGAGACAATATTATTTTTTATTTTTTTTTTGCATGTTTATTTTGTTTAAATTATTTTTTCAAAATTCTAGTTATATTTTGGCAAATGTTACATTTAATTTTTAAAAGCGTCAATTTAATAACCAGTGGAAATTGTTGAAATTATAATTTAATTCTGTTTGAATGTACACGAAATCAAAGGGAGGAGCTATGACTAGAAACAACCAATGAAGCCATAGGCGCAATTTTCAAAATCTTTATGAACCTTGCTATATAAAAAAAAAATACTGCACATATTAAGAAACCTAAATAGAGGCACTCGAATTAAAATTAACATAAAAATATTTTAACATAAAATTTGTTTTTAAAGCTCTTGGATTAAGAGATGATAAATTATTTTTAAAATATTGTTCATTTTACAGTGAATACTACAAAGCAAAATATGTCCTACACACTCAGCATTCCGCCTTCACTTAATATTTTTAGATTATATATCTATCTAAGAGGAATTTTTTCAAAATTTTATTGAACCTTGCTATATATAAAAAAAATACTGCACATATTTAGAAACTTACATAATGGTATTAGGCATTCGAATTAAAATTAACAAAAAAAAAAAAATATTTTAACATAAAATTTGTTTTGGCATTCCAAATAATCATTATTCACTTACTAAATACCTGCAAAACCCTGAAATGTGTGAAAATTCACACTTCACATCAATTTTTTATTTACATTTACTTACTTTTATATATTCTGCGGTCAAATGTTCTCCTTTCATAAGGCTTATGTGTTTCATATTGAGGTCTATGCCTAACAACTTAGCAGCCAGCATCACAGTCCTGCAAGGACCACTCTCCGGCATATAATAGAGAAACAGTGTGTCGAAATGGCTTTTGTGAGACATCTAAAACATAAATATTATTAATAAAATTGTTTAAATATCATAACTAACAAACAATGGTAGGTAAAATGTTACTCAAATTAAAATTCTCTAATATTCACTAGGAGCAGAGTCGTAGCAAAGCCCTGGCATCGGGGTAAGTACCAAGGGCGCGAGACCTGAGGGGTGCCATCGTGCCTTTGGTTTTTGTTCATCACTTGTACTTGTATTTTAGATGTGAGGACGTTTTTTAGGGTTTTGTAGGTATGACCAAAAAACCCTCATACCATCATTTTGTCGTCTGTCTGTCTGTCTGTTCGGTTAAAATTGTAGCCAAACGGCTAAACCTAGAGAATTGAAATTTGGCATCCTTATACAACTCTTTGACCCACACATAGGAAAAATACTAAAACATCTAAAAAACATATCCCCTTAAAGATATAAACAATAATGTGCTCACCGAAAAAAAATTTTTTTTTTTTAATTCTGAGTAGGGTATTAAATGAAAGCCCTTAGTACGTGGATTAACGATCAAAATTTTATTTTTTCAAAATAGATTATTTTGAGGCAATTTTTGCCAAAATTGTGCAAAAAATTTTTTGTCCCACACCCTGAATTCCAGATGGTTTAAACTAAAAATCTGAAAAAATTCTAAGTAATGTACATTGGTGTGAACCGGAATAGTACAACAGGAATTTTTTACAGGATTATGTTTTCGGAAAATATCGCATTTTTTGTGTTTTTAACTAAAATATGTTAAATATTTAATTCGCTATGTAACATAGTAGATAAGTAGGCGCTCGTAACGTAGTGCGTTTTGTCGTTTATTTGTAATTTGCAAACTAGAGTTCGATTCCTGTCAATTTTAATTTTTCTGTTTTTTTTGCATTTTTATTTTGTTTAAAATATTTTTAAAAAAATTTAAAAGCGTAAATTTAATAACCAGTGGGAAGTGTTCTATTACATACATTTAATTCTATGTTTGAATGTATACGAAATAAGAGGGCGGGGCTTATGATTTAAGCAACCAATGGAAGCCATAGGCGCAATTTTCAAAATATTAATGAACCTTGCTATATAAAAAAAAATACTGCACATATTTAGAAACTTAAATAATAGTATTAGGCATTCGAATTAAAATTCGTAAGAAAAATATTTTGACAAAAAATTATTTTAATTCTGAGTAGGGTATCAAATGAAAGATACATAGGTGTAAACCGGAATAGTACAACAGGAATTTTAGATCAGATTATGTTTTCGGAAAATAACGCATTTTTTGTGTTTTTTGGTTGACAATGTACAAAATTATAGTTATGTAACACATTATACTAGAAGGTGTATCCTGGTCTAATGGTTAGTTTGCTCGCTTGCTACGCAGCAAACTAGGGTTCGCTCCCGGGCAGAGGAAACAATTTTATTTTTATTTTATTTTTTTCATTTTTATTTTGTTTAAATTATTTTGTCAAAATTCTAGTTATATTTTGGCAAATGTTGCATTTAATTTTTAAGAGCATAAATTTAATAACCAGTTGGAATTGTTGGAATTATATTTTCATTCTATGTGTCATGTATACGAAACCAGAGGGGCGGAGTATATGACTTAAAACAACCAATGGAAACCATAGGCGCAATTTTAATATCAAATTTAATCAACCTTTCTATATAAAAAAATACTGCACATATTTAGAAACCTAAATAATGGTATTAGGTATTCGAATTAAAATTAACAAAAAAAATATTTTAACATAAAATTTGTTTTTAAAGCTCTTGGATTAACAGACGATAAATTACTTTAAAAATATCGTTCATTTTGCCGTGATTACTACAAAGCAAAATTTGTCCTACACACTCAGCATGCCACCTTCACTTAGCATATACCTGCGAAACCCTGCAATGTGTGAAAATTCACACTTCACATCATTTTTCATATATGTCTCTTGAAAAAAATTATGCGGGCGCCCACACTGATAGATTATCTGAAAAGACCATGTAATACCTAGATGAAGATCATCCAAGAGAAAATCTAGTGAGTATTGGCTTAACATGCAGGATGCAGCTTAATAAGCGATAAGTGATTAATTAAACGCGCAACTTCAATTGTTGCCCGGGGCGCAAGCATTTCCTAGATCAGTCTGTATTTACATATTGCCATATCAAAGATAATTCTACATTTTTAAAAGGTTACGTAATGTTTATTATCACTATATTTTTCAATAATAATGTTTACATACGAGGTTATAATGTGTTCGAAGTTCATTTACTACTTGTGTGCGCCACTGGTACTAAATTTGTACTGACCAGTTACAAAGAAACGATAATTCTACAATTTTAAAGAGTTACGCAACTTTTATAGCCACATTATCAATTATATTAGATTATAACATTTATACTGAACATATTAATTTGTACATTCAGTAAATTTATGTTCTACTATTTACGAAATATTTATAAAAATTGTCTTACCTTGTCAGCGTTGATGCTTGAAACGCAAAATCACCTAACTACTCAACTGTGATATATGTTTAAGATAACAGTGCCCCTCCACACTATGTTATCATTGTGTTTAATCATTGATTATGTCACAGGTAAAGCTCTCAGACGTCCCGGAAAACCGGGATTGTCCCGGTTTTGAGGCCTATGTCCCGGTCAGAGCAGTAAGGAAAACTTGCGCTAGGGGCAGAGCCGTGTTTTGGCGCCCTTGGCAAATAAAAGGTTCTCATCTCTCTCAATATCCAAATGACGAGCAAAAAAAAAAGGTCCTCGCTTTCGCAATGGCGCCTCTTAGTCAAGCCTGTCAGCGCCCTTCTCCTTAGTGCGCCCAGGGCCGTCGCCCCCTCCGCCCCACCCCCTTACTGCGGCTCTGGTCCCGGTGTCCCGAGACAGTCTCTCGGGACGCCTATTTGTCTCGGTTTTGTGTATTTTAATAATTTATTAAGTCAGTCAGGAATCGCCGCGGGAACGCACATCATTAGAACGAATTTAAATTTGTCCGATGGTAAAGAAAGTAAAGCGCCAAAAACTCTATTAAAGTTTTTTAATGACCCATTAAGTGAGGCATTCTTCTGGTTCGTTCATAGCCAGGCCGAATCGGTCAATTTGAAAATATTACAAATTGAGGGAAAAAACAAATATATAATGGAAGTTTTCGGTGTATTAAAAGATACAGCAGCTATGTTTGAAGAAAGATACAGACAGTGTTTTTAACCAAAATGTATAGAAACAATTTTGAAAGGACGTGAAGACTCGGGGGCTACTTACTAAAAATGAAATTAATAATTTTAAAATGGAAGTTACTTTAAATTTATAAATTTACCAGACTTTTATTATTTAATATACTGCAAAAGACCTAGAACAGGGGTCGGCAACCTGCGGCTCTTTTAGAAAATTTTGTGGCTCTTTGAAAATTGGCTGGTTTTTATTTTAATATAATCTATTTTTTAATTTTCAAATTTCTGCCTGTACTATACAGGTTTTGTAATTTTTAAGAATGTTTTACTGTGCAATTCACGCCCGGTAATTCCTCGAGCTACTGCATATTCCCTTTTAGAAGAAGTTATTTGTTTCGAAAAAAAATTATCTGTATTTGTGAATGATTTACATGCAAAAACATTTTTATATTTTATTAATTTACAAAAACATGTTATTACTGCAATTTTTTTTTTTTTTGCACAAACTATTGTTTACATGCAAGCTTTTCGAGATAGATTTAAAGAGTTTAGAAAATATAAAGCTACACTAGCTTTTTTGGCAAAACCAATTGAAGTAGATATGTAGCAATTATATTTATCACCTTCAATTAGTGGATTTGAAATCCAAAGGTTTATGGAATTACATATTCCTAAAACTTAATTCTGAACTGGAAAATTTAGAAAGAAAAAAGTGAATTTTATCTTCCCAGCATAAGTAGACCGAAATTCGCAATCTTCAAAATGTAGATAAAGTTATTGTCAACCAAAAATTTGACCGGAGGTAGTTTTGGATGATAGTTCTGTACTTTTCAGTCGTACCAACGCCAACTTTTTAGTTTCTGTTTACAACTTAACTTTTAGTAGTTTATTAAGTTGATAAGAAGTTTATATGATCTAAATAGATCATATAATTAAATATAAACTTAGCACAATTAAACGATATTTATAAATTGGTTTACTATAACCAAATTGTTCTCTGCGATCTGAACCTAAAAATTTTTAAGTTGGCAATGAAAAGTAATAAGAGATGGAAGTTATAAAATATATCACTGTCTCTTATTTTTTCCCCCACTATATTCTGTAGTATCAAAAGTTGAAATGACGCCAGAGTTGGATAGTATTGAAAAAAGTATTAAAAAAAGTATAATGTAGAATGTCTATAAAGACATTCGGCGACATAATATTTATTTTAATAGATTAAATTTTTGGGAAAACAATTTATAATCGTTTTATTTGTATTTTAGGAAAGTTGTACAGTTTAAAAATCAATATGTATCTTCATAATTATAAAAATAATTCTAATAAATGTTAGTTTACGAATTATTTACAATATATCTTAAAAGATTCTGGCGCGCATGGAATCTTGCACTCTGGGCAACTGCCCAAATGCCAACGCCTAGTTACGCCTCTGGTTACAATGGTCAATAATTAATTTACAAAAAAAAATAATCTCTTATCCCGCACTGGAGATAGATCTCACGATCCCACATTTACAAAGCGAATGAGCTGACCACTGTGCTAATGCAACCGCAAACTTAAATGGAGATACAGGAAATGAAGAAGTAGTAATAAATAAGTAGGATTAGGATTTGGAAATTAGAAATTAAAATAAAATAACATATTAATAATAAAGTGTTGTTAATATTTATTTATTTTCCCATAGCTTGATTAACCATTTGTCTCAATGCCTTTCCATTTTCGTCAATAACTTCATCATAACTTGGCAGTGTAGCCTTCATTTTAAGATACCACTTGTGAATATTTTCGTAGTTCTTAACTGGAAAATCAAAGACATGTACAGCCGTTGCGATGGTAGACACTATAGCAATGTCAGCCATGGTTAGAGTATTTCCAGCGCAGTATTCATCATTTTCAAGAAATGTATTCAACACTTTGAATGCTTCTTCTATCTTTGGCATGTAAGTTTCATCAAAGGATTTTGCTCCAAAGTAAACGCCACGCTGAAACATATTTTTAGTTATGGTATGATAGTTATTATTTAGAAAGGTAATTAAATTTGTTAACGGGGTTTGTTAAATTGTGGTATTTTAATAATATGTACAAGGTTTCTTAAACTGTACTAAATCAAACTTAATATCAGCAGTGAAAAAAAAAAAAAAAAACAAAAACAAACATATATTTCATTTATAGTAGATACAGTCTTGAGAGGAATACTAGTTTTTAGTAGTGATGTGCCGGATAACATAAAAGTCAGATCCGCGGATACGGATCTTGCATTGCAGTAGAAAAACGAACGACCTTGAAGCGATTGTTATGGCGCGTCTACATTGAGGCAACATGGTAGTATACGACAAGACTGACGCGACCGTCAGACCATGTCGCATTGACAAGCTAGTGTCTACACCAACACTGGGAGCGTGCTACTGTTTATTATTCTGTCACTTTACTGAATAAATATGGCGGATCGCAGAAATAAAATAATAGCCGCTGCTGGCTACTAATATCAAGCTAATTTATACTATTTTATAACAAATTTTAATTTCATAACAAAAACATAACCTTACTTAATTATGTTTATCATTATTTCTCATACTCAAATTTATATGTACTCACTTACTTATTATCAAAACTTATATGTACTCACTTACCTTAAATAAATTTAAGTTGCTAAATAATTTTTATTGATACATCAACGCTTACAACGCTAGTTAATTTAAAAAACTTTTATAATAACAACTATCAAATATCAAAATGGCGAACATGTGGCTTTCAGAACTGGTAGCGTGTCGCACGAAAACTCTTTGATGTTTACCACCAAGTAACGGGAACGAGGAACATGTCGCACGGCTCTCATCAGACCGCTGCACATTGGTAGCATGCGACCGTTCGACATGTCACATGCTACCATGTTGCCTCGAAGTAACCGCGCCATTAGATATGTCGTGCTGTTCCTACAAATTAGGAATGACGACGGGTACCCGGGTACCCGCTACCCGATCCGTTAAGGTTGTACCCGGTTCCGAATTTCAATACCCACTACCCGTTATATACCCATTACCCGTTAACTAACGGGTAATTAATGGGTATCGGGTATTTAGCGAGTAGCGGGTATTTAACGGGTAGCGTATAATTAACGGGTAATTGTGTTAGGTGTTTTGAGTATTTCTTTATCTGTTACTATTTTGTTCTCGGTTACAGTAGTAGGAATTAAGTATGCATATTCTATAATGCACCTGTTCTTATTTTTAGGGATTTGTAGGTATAACCACCAAAAAACCCTTATAAATTCACTCATGTGTCCGTCTGCCTGTACGGTAGAAATTGTAGCCAAACGGCTTAAGGTAGAAAGTTGAAATTTGGCATGCTTATATAACTTTTTGAAACCACAAAACCAAAAAAAAAAATGATTTCTAATGTACATTTTTGATTTAAAGTAAATAATATCGTTGCTGTGTGCCAAAAAAAAATTACTAACTAAAGTAAATAATAAGTAAGATATTTCATGATTTTAGTTTTAGGGTGTCTCCTCCGTAACTCCCCAAAATGCATCCAGTCGAAAAAGTATATAAAACAACAATAAAAATTGTTTTTTTATTTTAAATAATTTTTGTCATATACGTTTTTGCTGTTAAGTTAATAATGAGGGAGATATACAGGGTGTTTGTTTGAAACGGGGCACCCAGAAAATCTTTTTATTTGTAAAGATACAAAAAATCTTCAGAACAAAAGTTAAACTAGACAAAAAGGCCCATCTAAAGGTTACTATAAGAATTCTGAGGCACTTCCGGTTTCACCGGAAATGATGTCAACTTTTGATCTAGCATAGGGAATCGATATTTTTATATATTTTTCCTAAAAGTACATTAAATTAGCTTTACAATGACACCAAAAAATCATATTTTTATGTTAACCATTTCAAAATGGCGACCATTTATTTACAAAATAATAATCAATATAAGTTTTACAAAGTTGAACGTAGCAAGCTTTGAAAACAATAAAAAAAGAAACAGAATATCTCTAAAATAAACTATTTGACTATTTAGAAAGAAAAAAACTATTACTTTTTATAATTATTTTACAAAAAAAAAAAAATTACAAACGTTCGATCAAACCACCATTATTGTCCACACATTTTCTCATTCTTAATAAAAACTCTTCCATTACCCTTATAAGAGTACACTCTTGGATATCCCGGATTGCACTTCTAACCCTTTCTTCTAAATCTTCTATCGTCGTTGGTGTTGTCCGATACACTCTATCTTTTAAATACCCCCAAACGAAAAAATCCAATGGCGTGAGATCCGGCGATCGTGCAGGCCAGGGATTAAGTGAATGTGTTCCAATCCATTTATCTGGGTATTGGCCATTTAAATAGGCACACACGTTTCTAGCGTTATGAGCTGGTGCTCCATCTTGTTGGAACTACATTCCTATCCTATCAGCAAGTGGTAAATCATCCAACAAATCCTCCACTTCATTTTGTAAAAAATTTAAATACCTGTTAGCTCTAAGGCTGCCATGGTAAATAATTGGGCCTACAATTTTTGTCCCTAGAATTCCCAGCCGTTTGGCTGGGAATTGAAACCAAACCTGTGTTGGAATCTGGAAGATCTTAATTCCCTGGGATTTTCTGTTGACCAATGTCTTACATTATTCCTATTGAATAAACCATTTCTGGTAAAATTGGATTCGTCCGAAAACATTATTTTATAATGGAAGCGATTACAAAAGTTCAGTCGGCGATCTTCATCATTTGCGTGGATAAATTGGCTTACATGCGGTTTATAAGGCTTAAACCCATGTTTTTTTAAAACCTTCCAGGCTTTCTATTGTGAAACACCGAATTCTTTTGCAATCTCCCGCACCGACACTTCCGAGTCGTAGTGGACGTAAGCCAATATTCTTTCTTCGTCATTTTCTACATGGTTTGCTCTTTCCGGACGTCGTTTTTGAATTTCGAAAGAACCTCGCTGGCTTAATTTGTTCACTAATTTGGCAAAATACTGCCTTATCGGCTGGGCTCTATCAGGATACCTTTCCTGATAGAGTCGCTGGGCCCTAACCGCATTTATTTGGCACTCTCCGTATATCAGAACCATATCTGTCATCTCTTCGTTGGTATATCGTACATAAACCATAATTTGGTACAAATAACGACTTACTACCAATTAATACAATTTTTTTTTTCAAACAAAAATAAGCAAAATAAACTATTAAAGTTTTGTTATTTATAAAATATTTAATTGAAAAATTAAAATTTAAGTTATTTCATATAATAACTAGTTATAACAGTTTATTTTAGAGATTTTTTGTTTCTTTTTTTATTGTTTTCAAAGCTTGCTACGTTCAACTTTGTAAAACTTATGTTGATTATTATTTTGTAAATAAATGGTCGCCATTTTGAAATGGTTAACATAAAAATATGACTTTTTGGTGTCATTGTAAAGCTAATTTAATGTACTTTTAGGAAAAAATATAAAATTATCGATTCCCTACGCTAGATCAAAAGTTTACATCATTTCCGGTGAAACCGGAAGTGCCTCAGTATTCTTATAGTAACCTTTAGATGGGCCTTTTTGTCTAGTTTAACTTTTGTTCTGAAGATTTTTTGTATCTTTACAAATAAAAAGATTTTCTGGGTGCCCCGTTTCAAACAAACACCCTGTATATAGATTTTAGTTTTAGGGTGCCTGCCCGTAACTTCCCAATTATTCATGCAATTGAAAATATGCATTAAACAAAAAGATTTGTTTATTTTTTTATTTTTTGATAAATTGCTGGATATATTTTCAAGAAATTTGAATTTAAACCAGGCTTAAAGCCTAGTTTATAATAACTCCATAACATAACATATATGTATGGAACAATGGGAACAAACTATCTGTTTGTAATAAATAAAACAATGAGAGTAGAGTAATTTTTATGTTTATGTATCCATAGAATATCTATTATAAACCAAACTTATAGTCTCATTTATAATGGATACATAACACATGCATAACATAAGAATCTCAAGACTGTATTTGTTCTGTTTAGAATCAGTTGTTCAGAACAGTTTCTCCCTTTGTACTCGTACCTATCCCTATGCAGGTGCTATGCTTGTGCTATGTATCTATTATAAACGACAGTTTACTCATACTTACGTAGTAGCTTATAATGGGCTGGTACAAAGAAGTAGCATCGAAAAAGAGTCTTTGGTTAATGAGGGCCCTTTTCTTTGGATCTCTTGGATACAAGGATTCCTTCTTACCATATTTGTCACACAAATATGTAATAATTGCACGACTAAAATTATATTATATATTAATATTGTGACCATAATCAAAAGTGATCAGTATACCTTTCACTAAGGACAAATCCATTATCAACCAGTGTAGGTACAGTATGCTCAGGATTTATCTAGAAAAATGTAAATTCAATTATATTTAAGATATGAGACCAATTAGAGTTTAAAGAGCTGATATCAAATCTTTGTTTGATTTACCTGATTGATTGTAGTTCAAAATGATGCAATCAAAATTTTATTATAATTATTTAGTTATAAAACAAATCATGACATTGATATTATTGAAAAATGTTATCTCACAGCTGTATACTTCATCAAGAGAAGTACTAAACTCCATTCACAATAAATGTGAGATGACGTCACACTTGGTTAATTTAAGTACCAACGTTATGATATGTTTTAATCAACATCAATCCATAACGCAGTTAGTACATTTATTTATTTCATGTTGGTAGTTTTTTACAGTGTTGTCGGTTTTAAATTGGATTGTTCAATCGTTATTTTGACGTCAGGTTGACGTTTAGGTACTTAAAATTAACAGTGAGGTTATATTTTATTCTTTTTAAATTTATTTGTAATTTAAATGTATAAATGCCCAAAGCTCTTAGTAGCCGTGCTCAAAAGATTTTGTCTCTTATTAATTATTTTGAAAGAGAGCGAGACAATGGTGGACCTTTAATGGATGTGAAATGCGTCAGAGATGTGAGTAAATATAAAATTTAGTTTATATCTATGGTCTTTTCACTTGAATATATTTCTACAAATAATTGTTAATTAACTTTTTAGAGAGTTGCAGCTGCTTTAGATGTCAGTATTTCTAAAGTAAATAAAATGGCAGCACAACAAGCGAGAGGTGAAACTGTCAGTATCCCGAAAAAGAAACGTACACGTACTAAATCTGTTGTAGAATTAGACAATTTTACAACAGTTGGGATACGTAATGTAATTTATGAGATGTACCGTAATAGTAAGGACACAACATCTCTACGAGAGGCCTCTTAATAAATTAATTTGGTTTTAGGAGAGCATGTTACTGTCGACACTATTAATATAAAATTACATGAAAGGGGTACCTTAGTAAACTACCATTTCTAACAGAGCGTTTGAGTCCAAAATTTAAGGGTTTTTTAAAACTCATAAAAGAGTATTAGATATCAAATTTTAGCTTGATCGTAGCAATAGTTTTCGAGATATTGGTAGAGTTAATTTTTTAAAACTGCAATGGTACCTTAGTAAACTACCATTTCTAACAGAGCGTTTGAGTCCAAACTTTAAGGGTTTTTTAAAACTCATAAAAGAGTAATAGATATCAAATATGATGGGTGATATTTCTATAACGTACTTTTATCTGTATATTGTGTTTGTATATTTTAAAAGGTTTTATAATTTGTAATGTAAGTGAACAAAAACAATATTTAATTCTGTATCTTGGTCGATAAAGAAATATTATATATGATTAATAAAATATGTTCTATTTACATTTGTTACGTTCTTTTATTTTGTATTATTTTTACCTACAGGTCTGTTACCTAGAACGGTTTATTATCATCGAAAAGTAATTTTAGCATACTCATGAAATTTACACTTGCAGCTAGCGGCAATAAACTGTTTGACTGGAAATAATATTTGAATATTCATTATTCGAAACAAAATTGTATCTAACATCTGAAATTATAAAATTTCTATTCGAATAATAAAAAATTTGACTCTTTATCATTGCTTTCCAATATCATTTAGTGAGTTCAGAAAGCAAGCTCGGAGCGTTCGAGAAAAGGCGTTTATTCGAGCGGTCTGGAGTTAAACAGTGTGACTCGGAACACTCCGCGTTTGCTTCCCGAACCCGCTGTGTCAATGTGACACCAGGCGAAAAATTAAAGTAAATTGTATAAAAAGTATTAAAACAACACGACACATTTCTAAAAACAAATATTTCTGATGATTCTTATACACTAATTTTTTTTTTTTTAAATACTACATTACACACTTAATATAATATAAACCATAAATTTCGCGACAAATCGGTTAGACAGAACTGCTGTGCATCATAATTTACATTAATTCCTTTCCTCCATAGGAAATATAGGTTTTCAATATATTTTTAGAAGTTGTTCGATATAACCTAACTTTTTTTGACAATTTACGAATTGGCAACAAGGTGAGTTTTTCAACTGTGACGTCATTTCAAAGTTACGGTAAATGTACTTTATATTAATATATTGTTACGAAAAGTTGGCACCCCGCCACTGGCTATGAGGATTCGAGAGTAATGGCGCCGCCGTAATGACGGATGGAAGCGCTCGCTCCTAAAGAACTGATAATTAACCGTTATTGACTATTATAACCATTCATTGATTCTTAACTTATTCGATTCATTGATTTGTAAATTGATTTTGTAACAATATTTTGGTGTAACAGACTTCAGAAGTGGGATGACTGAATGTGAATAATGTGGATGTGAAAAACGTGGTTGTGCAAAAAGTTATTGTGTTTGAAAAAGTGCCAAATGTTAAAGTGTCCCTGTGTTCACGAGTTGTGACGGATTATTGTTAACAGTTTGGTGGAGAAAGAATTTCCCGGGGTCTACAAAGAAAGTGCGTAGCGGAATTCCCAATACTTTTTCGAAGTGTAGTGACTTGTGCGTTTTTCGGAGATATTTCGCGTTAATAAAACGTTCAGATTAGTGAATCTCCCAATAAAATTGATTTTGTAACAATATTTTGGTGTAACAATATCATCAAGTTTATATCATTATAAAAATGTATGAAATTAGATAAAAACAAATTTTATGCATTCTTAAAATGCCATTTAAGATGGGCGGTGCGATGAAATTAAAAGATCATGTTTTAAATCATAGTAGAAAATTAAATAAATTATAATGCTATTTTTAATAGCATCTTTGGTTTAAGTCAGGCGTGTCGAACTGGCGGCTCGAGTCTTGTTTATTTTTGCGGCCCGCAACGACTTCTTAGACTAACAAATTTTTAAGCTATATGTCTTGCATAGCATAAAAATGTATTTCAACGAAAATATCTTGTGATAAAATCTATTCGGGCAGCGCCGTCAAAACTTCCGCAAAGGGTGGAAAACCAATCGTCAGGCAGTAACTGTTGCAGTTAGCCAAAATCGTGCGATAGTCGATAGATCGGTGATTTCCCGTGATTCAAAATAATATACTCGTAAGCAGAGCTTTCAAATAGCATTTTTCTATAGGTGCAATAGCTGTGTACTATACCAGTATGCTGATTTCGACCTGTTTTTGTTTTGTTGTTCGATAAAGAAAATATTTTGGAAAATTTTAAGGGAAAAATGTAGTATAGTGGACGACTACGATATGGTGGGAAATATTTGAGAAATAATGGTCGTGGCCATCGAAAAATACCTAAAAACCAGTGCTTCTCAAACAATCACTTATCATTTACGTTACAGCAAAAAAAAAAAACGCATTACAAAAACGGTAAAAGTAACTTTTAGCTGCTTATACTACGCCCTGAGTTTGCACTTTTGCTCTGTTTACACTGTTTCCATGTTTCAATTCACTTTAAAATGCAATTTATTTTTAGGTGGTTTATAAAAAAATAAATAAATAGTTATCAATAATAACCTAAGATAGTGCTTTTAAGGTGAATCACTGTCCCTGGCCCTGCACAGAACAGTATGAGTATTATAGGCAGCTAAAGTTACCTTTACCACAAAAACCGTGCGAAGTACGGGTACTCCAGCTAGTTATATTATATTATCTTTTAATTATAATCTTTATTTATTATTTGTTTTTGTTTGAGAATTCTCCTTTCTCAAATATCCCCCACCAGATTCGTCCATCATACTACATTTTAGCCTAATTTAATTGTAATTATTTAAATGTTATTTCTTTACTTCCTTCTAATAAATATTCAGAAAAATGGTGGAAAATGAAAATCAGAATGAGTAACAATATAAATCCATAACGTGCGGCGCGCGTGAATTTTACTTGTTAGAAAAATGGCCCGGGGATGAAATGAAATGGCACCCCTGATTTAAGTGTAACTAGATTTTGAATTCTAGTAACTTTTACCGTTTAAGTGAGGTCATTTTGTTTAGCAAAAGTCCTCTTCAAACATAAAAGGAGTGCTAATGACATCTTACAAAAATGAAAATTCCAGTTAGTTCTGCTTAAACGTTGGGAATAGCCTATACGTTTCTAGACACAATCACTATCGATAATTATTTAAATAATTTCAAATCAAACCCGTGAGCCCTTCAACCTAGGTGCACGCCTGGTCCAATACACTCTGTATATATTAATGTTTTTCACATTTACTTACTTTCATAAATTCTGCGGTCATGTGTTCTCCTTTCATAAGGTTCAAGTGTTTCATATTGAGGTCTATATCTAACAGCTTAGCAGCCAGCATCACAGTCCTGCAAGGACCACTCTCTGGCATATAATACAGACATAGTGTTTCGAAATGGCTTTTGTGAGACATCTAAAAAATAAATATTATTAATAAAATTGTTTAAATATCATAACTAAAGACCAATTGTAGGCAACATATTAATTTTATGTCATCAACCTTGTGGGCAATAAAAAATTCTGTAACATTCACTAGGAGACTACTACGACTATATGTAAACCATGTACTAAATGGATAGACAAAATTAAAAGAATTTCCGGAGAGTGGCTACTCTTAGCTAAAGACAGAAAAGTTTGAAGAAATACTGGGGAAATGTAAGTCTGTTCTACATTATACTTCACTCCTTAGCATTACGGATTTTTTGTGTAATATTGACGTAAATAGTATAATGTGAAACACAAAACTTCCTTCAAACTTTAAATGCTCTTCAATTTCTGAAACCAGGAACGTAGCCAGGGGGGGCATAGGAGGCATTTGACCCTCCCCCCGGATAGTTTAAATCCTGGTTAGTTTACCTTATATAAAATATAATTTAGGTTGTTAGAAGTTTTCTTCACCTCCGGTGAAGAAAATTTATAAATTGACCGGACTTTTATTATTTAATATACTACAAAAGACCTAAAACAGGGGTCGGAAACCTGCGGCTCTTTTAGAAAATTTTGTGGCTCTTTGAAAGTTGGCTGGTTTTTATTTTAATATAATCTATTTTTTAATTTTCAACTTTCTGCCTGTACTATACAGGTTTATACATTTTGCAGAATGTTTTACGGTGCAATTCGCGCCCGGTAATTCCCCGAGTTACTGCATATTCCCTTTTAGAAGAAGTTATTTGTTTCGAAAAAAGTTATCTGTATTTGTGAATGATTTACGTGCAAAAACATTTTTACATTTTATTAATTTACAAAAACATGTCATTAACGCAATTATTTTTTTTGCGCAAACTATTGTTAACATGAAAGAAGCTTTTCGAGATAGATTTAAAGAGTTTAGAAAATATAAAGGTACACTAGATTTTTTGACAAAACCAATTGAAGTAGATATGTAGCAATTACATTTATGGCATCACCTTCAATTAGTGGATTTGAAATCCAAAGGTTTATGGAATTATATATTCTTAAAACTTAATTCTGAACTGGAAAATTTAGAAAGAAAAAAGTGAATTTTATCTTCCCAGCATAAGTGGACCGAAATTCGCAATCTTCAAAATGTAGATAAAGTTCTTTTCGAAGCTTGGAACCGTCTTCCAGAATCGTTCAATCTTTTAAAAAATTATGCTTTTGGGCTACTGACAATTTTCGGATCCACATATTACTGTAAGCGAATCTTTTCACATATGAAATTAATAAAAAGTCAGTTAAGAAGTAATCTTACTGACCTGAAACTAGAGTGCTGCTTTAAGTTAAAGATTACTGAATATTCACCAAATATTGAAGTCTTATAGAACACTATACAGGAGCAATCGTTCCATTAAAAAAATTATTATATTGTAATATTCTGGCAACTATAATAGGTATCACAAACTAAATGTATAAGTAAATATTAATTTATTGTAATACTTGATTATTTTAAAACAAATAAACAATTTTTACGTTTTTTTCTTAAATATGGCATATATTTTTAGCGGCTCTTCTATGTTATTGTGTTTTTTTTTTTTCAATATAGATTTGGCTCTTTGTCACTGAAAGGTTGCCGACCCCTGACCTAGAACGCTGTTATTTTCTACCCAAGCCATGTAATTAAAGTCGTACCGACCAATTTAGAATATTTTGTTATTTTTGCCACCCCCCCCCCCCCCCCCCAAGGTGAAATCCTGGCTACGTCCCTGTCTGAAACTACCTGTCAAATTTTGTTTGAAGTTTCAACACTTTTTCAGACGTACCAATTTTATGTATATTTTTATAAGTGAAGAGCAAAAAAAAAAAAAGGTCCTCACCTCCAAGTGAAGAACAAAATAAGTCAATCACCTCAAAGACAATCGGGCGTCCCAAGAACATTTTTCGGGACACCGGGACGATTGACCTAAAACCGGGACAATTGACCTAAAACCGGGACGGATGGTCACCCTAACTAATGGTCACTGTAATTAAATATAAACCAAACTTTTACCTCTTACTTCAAAGTTGGCAGTGAGAAGTAACAAAAAACAGAGGGTGTTTTTTTATTTTATTTATTTTTCCCGTTTATGGCCTTTGCCAGGACCACGCCGTACGTACGTAAGAGCAAGGTTGCGCAGTGCACAACTGCGTCTAGTCACCAGAGGCGCCAAAAGTCCAAGAAAAAGATAGATAATATGCTTTCTCAATTATAATAAAAAAATCGTTGTTACAATAAAGAGTCTTCTTTTATTACCGTCCCAATGATACGGTATATATAAGGATACGGGGAATCCCCAATGTATATATATTTATGATAGGCTCGGAATAAAGTGACGGCCACACCTCTACCCAAGCAAGTCAGGGAAGTCCCGATTTATATATTATTTACTAAATTGGTCTGTTTAAATGTTTTACAGTTTTAAATGATTTTTATTTTCGTACTTTCGTCGGTTCAGTAACCGCGTAGTAATACGTAGTAGAGATGGGAATTTCGGCTCAGTTTGCGGAACCGGATCAGTGGAGGTCGTTCAACTTGTTGCGCCGGTTCATTGATCCGGCTCAGTGATCCGGTTAAGTAAACATGTTTTCGAGACACAGGTCGGTCGTTAGTTCGTAGGTAGAACGTCGCTTAGAGCCGGTCAGTTATCGGTCGTTCGCTTGTAGGTAGACGTCGCTTAGAGCCGGCTCTTTTTTAGACCCGGCTCTTTCGTAGGCCGGGTCAGTTGTCGGTCGTTCGCTTGTAGGTAGAACGTCGCTTAACCCGGTCAGTTGTCGGTCGTTCGCTTGTAGGTAGAACGTCGCTTAACCCGGTCAGTTGTCGGTCGTTCGCTTGTAGGTAGACGTCGCTTAGAGCCGGCTCTTTCTTAGACCCGCTCTTTCTTAGACCGGGTCAGTTGTCGGTCGTTCGCTCGTAGGTAGAACGTCGCTTAACCCGGTCAATTGTCGGTCGTTCGCTCGTAGGTAGAACGTCGCTTAGCCCCAGTTCTTATCTAACATTTTTGAAACAAACAATTCACTTTATGTAACTACTGTATTTTAAACCAGATGTGTTAAGTTTATGGCGATGTTTATTGCCCTTATAAATCGGACATCTGGGATTTGGGCAATATTTTTAATATTTTTATATAGTATGGTTGTAAGAAAATACAGACTAAGCCTATTAGTTTCAAATAAACTGCCCTACATATTGATGACAATAAATAATACACTTTATGATAATACATTACACGCCGAGTTCTCGCGAAGTTCAACATGACATCGATCCAGATCCGGATCACTTCGGTCACTGCTCACAATCGCCCGACCACTCGTATCCTTGAAACTTGGAACTATACAGTGAGCCGTGAACCGGCTCATTTCAATTTGGTGAACCGTGTCACTTCGGTCAGTGTACTGAGTCGGCTCAGTGAGCCGGTTCGTTCATGAACGACCCATCTCTAGTACGTAGTATGGAATAATCTCAACGAGCGAGATATTATTGCTGTGCTAAATTTAGATGAAACTATTAAGTCTCCTGAAGGATCTTTAAATTATACAACCATTAACAACCTAGTAGCTTGAATTAGTTTCCTAATACAAGCATAATATACGTTTTTTATTAACAATGCCGGTTTCTGTCGCGACCGCCGAGCTTTCATTTTCAAAACTCACAATAACGTTATATGATCTTCTTTATATATAAAAGAGAATATTTGTGGCTATGTCCGGAAATTCTAACCCACTTCCAGATATGCTACATCTTTATATATAAAAGAGAATATTTGTGGCTATGTCCGGAAATTCTAACCCACTTCCAAATATGCTACAGAGTTGAAATTTTGCAAACAGGTAGGAAATGCTTTCATCATAACTAGAAAAATCGAAAATCTCAAAAAAATCCCATCAGAAATGAGAAATTAATAATTTAGTTTTTAATTATATTGGACCATCGAAGTATGTATGATGCGTTCAGTGAGATCGCGGGAATTTCGTTTCATTGGTTGTTTGGACTACTATAGTAAGTTCGTGGAACATCGGCCAATATCGTTCGGCACGATTAATCATTGTTCTGCTATAGGTGATTTTATTCAGTGAATTTAGCAAAATTTATGTTTAGTGTATGCAGAGCGAGACTTAAGTCGAGCATCTGTTTTCTGGTTTTTTATTTTTGCGAATTTGTAAGAATTTTGTTAATTTTATTTATTTATTTTTTATCTATTATTTTATATAGATATTTAAATATAATAGTAAAATATTTTATATACATAAAACAGAAAATCTGTGTATACCGAGTTGAAATTTGGTATATACATAGGTAGGAAATGCTGTCAAAATAAGGAGGCAAATCGAAAATCAGAAGAAAAAAAAATCACTTATGACGTAGATTTTACAGAAAAATTGCTTATAAAAAGAAAATAATTTTTTTTTAATGTTTTTTTTTTTCAATTGGATTGATATTACGAGAGTTACGAAGGGACAACCTAAAACTAAACTTTTGAAATATCTCATTTACTATTGACTTACCAGCAAAAACGCACATGAGAAAAGTTGTTTAAAATTAAAAAAAACAAATATAATATGTTGTCCTATAAATTATTCAATTGGTTGAGAAGCTATGATAGGGAGAGGGGGTTGGGTGCTAAAACTAAAATACTGGAAATATCTAGCTTATTATTTACTCTACATCAACAATTCATAAAGACATTTTTTTTTTATTGAAGAACGATTATTTTCTGTTTAGTGTAGCTTTTGAATATTTAGGGGGACAGAGGGAGCGCTACTTATAAACTTGAAATATCTCTCTTATTATTGACTTAACATTAAACATGTGCATAACAAAAGTTGTTATAATATCAATAATATAAATAAATAAATAAACAAATCTTTCCTTAATATATCAGACCTATAATGAGATATCGACTTGGTTTTTGCTTCCAAAGGTTACCCATACACATGTACAAAAACGTATTTTGCTCTGATCAACCCATAAACGGCAAATCTAGTTTCAAGGTTAGTTATAAAACGCTTTGTATGGCCTGTGTTTTATTTCTTTTTGGCACATAGACGTCTGTTTAGAATCTGTACATGTATTAAAACTCAAAAACGGCTTAACCGATTTTAGTGCTATTTGCAACAGCGTCTTGCAAATTTGTCTGGAAATATTTTAAGCTATATATCATCGCTGTATGACACCAGGCTTCCGATCAATTAAGAAATATTTAGAAAAAAGTCGGAAAATTTTCCGTATTATAAAAAAATATAAAAGATACACATATTCAAAATATATATTAACGAATTTTAGGGTTTTATATTGCTACAAAAATGTTCCCGACAATATTTATCACAAATTTTTTTATTTTCATTTCTGACGACAATTATAACGTTAAATTCGCTGTTGAACATTATTATAACCCTCTAAAGCAATACGAAGAAAAAAACTTCCTTGGGTGGCAAGAATATTTACTAAAGAAAAAAAGTGCTCCGACCTATATAGGTACGATTTATAAATCAGGAATAATCAAGTAATCGAGTAATTATAATAAATATCATAATAATTATAATAAATAATTTCGTAAGGTGCAACATAAAATGTTTCACGTGATCGGCGCTGCATTTGGCGATGAGTGATTCTCACATGGGCATTTTATGTGGCATTTTCCTGGATTAACACAACGGGACACTTATACGTGTTGTTACTAAATGTCTATGCTACCAATGTTTACAAAGAAGTTCGTACTTAAATTATTTGTATAAGAAGCACATATTAATACAATGGTAGATTAAAACAAATAAATATATTTGAATGTAAAACGATTCGCAGCAACCAGTCTTGAACAGATTTCGAAATGGGCCCGATCTAAGCGGGCTACGACTATTTTTTTCGGTAGCGAAGCAGCGGGTATACTGCTAGTGATAATATACAAACAATAATAATAAATGTTTAAGTGTATTCTTTTTTCTTTTTCTATATATATATATATGTTGTAAAATTTAAAAATAACATTATTTTTAAAAATATTTTCTGTAATAGTGAGAATATTTTACATGTTCCTTGACTCATATTTCCACATAATATATCAGCAATACAAATTGTTACAGAAAATTAGGGACGCCAAAGCTACTAGGCGCGGGCATGGCCTTTGTTATTAAAGCAATAAGCCAGGACAATACTAATGTTTGAGTATATTGAAAATTCATGAATAGGATAAAACTTCATACCCGAATAGGATTCGAACCCGAGACCTTAGCAACGCATGCACGTGTGTTATCACCACGCTACGCTGGTCGGCGACAGAAGGTGTTGAATTCATATATTTAATACTTCAAGTAAAGCCAAGGCTAATAGATTCTAGAGGTTGTCTCATATGGGCATGACCTACGCAACGTCATGTGACCCGTGACGTCAGTGCCAGTCCTAGGAGTATATCGTAATGCACATTATAAGCGTTTCACCTCACATTTATAGTAAAAATAACACGTAATTAAGAAAAACAATATTATTTTAAACAATAATAATATTTTACAATGTTTTAGGATTACCAATTACATAAATACACATTGAAAGATTGTTCCCTTAAGGGGTAACACCACAGTAACCGGTTCAAAAAATCCAATTTTTTTTTATAGCTCTAAACGAACCTTTATATATTCAAAAACAGTATTCTACTAGTTATATAGCTGAAAAACATTTTTATAAAGTCAAATTCTCGATTTTCCGGCAACGTCTACAGCACGCGCTAAGCACATAGCTTACCGCCCTCTGCGCGCTTGTTGTCATCTCTTATATATTAGTGTTACCGGTTGAAATGATGATTGGGCCTGTTACCTTTGGAGCTATAGGGCTCATAGTTTCACAGAAGACCACCAGGTAAGTTATAGATGTCTACCTAGTAAAGTTATAGATGTCTTAGTGAAATCTAAGTATTGTAAATCATGTGAATTTTGGCAGAAAAAATTCGATGGCTCCGAAATCAAGTTCTAGTGGGAAGAAAGTACTTGAGACTGCAGTATATATCGCCGTGGGCATTTATAATGATGGCTTATCGAGTATAATGAGGCTCATGGAGAATTTAGATATGAAAATTGGCTACAACTGCTACAATTTCTGCGTTGAGGCGGACGAGCGTCGTGTTCGATATTCTGAGATGTCACTGTCTGATGCTGCGAAAAAGGCTCGATTGTCAATAAAAGCATCTAGAAAGGAGGCGGAAGAGGCGAGCATCAACATGGATGGCCAAATGTATGGTGCAGGCATCGCTGATTAAAGGTACATATAACATTTTTATGATTTAAATGCACATAAAACTTTAAACACGTTTTTCTCAAAACTACTTTTTTCAAGTTGGGAGAAATCATAACTCGAAAACTATTGCTCCGATCAGTCTCAATTTTTTTTTGTAGCTTTGTAAATGCAATATCCTGAGCATCACGTAGCCGTTTTTTGATTGGATGTAAACTTTTTTTTATAAACAATTATAAACAATTATAAACAACTATAAACAATTCAAAAGTGCGCCATTTCTACAAAAATCAGTTTAAATAAAAATGCTACGTGATTCTATAGCTAATTATATGTGAATAATGAACTTTGTTTCCTTTTTGTTCCAGGTCTCATCGTTTGCGCTAAATCTTTTCGCCGGTTTATCAATTAAAAAAAAGGCTTATTTGAAGATCGGCGCTATCGCCGCCATTTTGTATGAAAATGATAATGAAAAAATTTTTTCTCATACTTCATGGTGTGCTCAATAAAGCCCTTTAACGGAAATTTCCTACTCCCGTTCCAGGTTCCCGAAAAAAATTGTCAAAAAGAGCCTTATTTTTCGACCGTTACTGTGGTGTTACCCCTTAAAAGTAACTGTAAAAGAAAAAACTAAAATTAAATCGTAATTTGCATTTAGATTTAAATTGATTTAAGTAAGAATTATTTTTAATTTCCAGAAGCAGTTCATTTAATAATTTAATACCATTACTGAAAATATAATTTAATGTATGTACAAATATTTTTATTTTGCTAATAAAATTTAAAAGTGAATAGTTTCCTTTCCTTTTCCTTTTCCTTTTCCTTTTCCTTAGTTAATTAAAGGATGCATGGATAGGTGGGCAAATAGAAACAAGATAACATAATGAAAATTATTTTATTTTTTATGAAAAATACCGCAACAACAAAATGTATTTAAGTATAAGCTATTCCAAATCTTTAAGCGGACCAAATGGAATTTATTTTTTTTAAGTTATCACAAGCTAATTTTTTTATGTTTGAAGTTGGGTTTTGCTAAACAAAATGATCAAAGGCTTCAATTAAACGTTAACAGTTACTAGAATTCAAAATCTAGTTCCGCTTAAAACCAAAGAAACAGGCTATAACTTATATATACATATAATTTTATATGTTGTGTTTCATTTTGTAATACGTAACTAGATCTGATGATTTTAGTGACTTGTGGTGTGTACAGACTTTGATGTATCCATGTGAACAAATACTATGATAATATTATAAATGTATTGTAAATATACAACATAAAAAAACATTTCCCTGTTAGTTACGTATCACAAAATGAAACATATAATACAGTAAAAATAAAAATAATTTCAATATTCAGAATTTTATTATTATTATTATTATTATTAATCAGGTACATTAAACATATAAACAAAAGATTGGATAAAACTTATTCCTATATGCTATAAAGAAATTTATACAAGTTTTTTCATCTTTTTAGAAGTTTTTGATTGATCTTTTTCTGTTTCGCACTTACTCTTTTTATTTTCCTTTGCTTCTCTTTGTTTTAAATTTAAATATTTAATCCTTATAAATAATCTTTGTTGTATCACATCACTGAGATAACCGTTTACGTTAGACAGTTAAATAAATACTATTCTCTATCTGATTTTGTTAATACTTCCAATAAAACTTCCCTGGATTTCGTTAAAATTAGTTGAACAATACAATAAATCATCAAATATTATTAAAAGTCTTCGAAAATACTCAAAACTGAAGAAAAAAATGAACTATTACAATACTAACAACACGTTTATTGCAGTACAAGGACTGTCACTGACGTCACAGCTTACCCTCGCCGCATACCTACCCGCGCTCTCTATAACCTGCACTATGAGACAACCTCTAGAATCTATTAGCCTTCCTGTTTCTGTCGCTTTGGTAGTTTTAAAAGTATGAATGACGTCAGAAGTTAGAAAGTGTACTGAGAAGTATAACGTAAAACAGCCTTTAAGTGGGGAACATAATGCAACGAGTTCTACGGCGCGTTGACGGCGTTTGGACGGCGCTATCTGTCAGAGGAAAGTTAAAACCAAGCTGTCGTACGCAAGTGCACAGAATGTGTAACGTCCTAGCAGCGTTCGAACGCCGTTGATACTGAATGTTCGTCAACATCCAACTTTTGACGCCGTTGAATGTTGACGCGGAACACCTAACCTCAGCTTTCACTGAATGGTAAAGTGTTTGCATGTATAAATAACTTGCATACAACATAAATAACATCACACACAAGTCTTCATCATCCATTATAATTTTAATAAAAGGAAGCGCTCGTATAAACACAGATATAGGTTGTCACGTGACACTTTGACGGCGTTAAAAATGATTGCATTGTGTGCAGGCGAAAATTCAACGGCGCTAACGCAACGCCGTCGCAAATAACAGCGCGCTGACGGCGTAGCGCGCTGTGCATTCTGTTCCAGGCTTTATGTACAGCAATCTCTGGTTACAAGCGCCGTTTGACTGCTAACAAGGATATGGACGTGTGCTCAACTCCTGTCTATGTCAAATAATTTGTGTAAAAATATTTATACAAATTACAGGTTCTGTTTAACCGTTCGCAACCGGCGATAAACTGTAGGTGCATTTTTGTGAACGCTAAAAAATGGTAATTCGATATTGTCTCCCTCAAAATAACTTCCTTGGGAAGCCACACAGCGCTGGAGACGGTTCTTCCAATCATCATAGCAGTGCTGGAACTCGGATACTGGCTTTCAACTGGTTAGTTACGGACGTTTGAATGTTTTCGAGTGTCCCAAAATGACGTCCCTTGAGGTGATTTTTCAATCTTGGGTAGAGAAAAAGTCACAAGGATCAAGTCAGGCGAATAAGGAGGCTGAGGAGCCACAGGAATGTTTTTACTGGCCAAAAACTCGTTTATTGAATTGCATTTTTGCACAGATTTTTCTCATTCCCAATTCATTGGTCAAAATCTAATGAACGGTAGTGTGTCAAATACAACTCTTTCCCGATCATTCTGACTGTCAACCGACGATCTGAACGCACAAGATCCCGGATCCTACCGAAATTTTCGGTTCTTGCAGATGAAGGCCTTCCGCTGCGTGATTCATCTTCAATCAACTCTCTTCCTTCTGAAAATGCCTTAAACCAACAAAAAACCTGGGTCCTTGACAAAACACTGTCTCCGTAGGCCTGCTGATGTTTTGCAAAAGTTTCCGTTGGACTGTACCCAAGTCTGAAGCAAAACCTGACAGCACACCGTTGCTCGAAATGAATGTCACACATTTTTAGAACGCACTAGAAAAAACTGTTTCACGAAAAAAATCGCTACGGACAACAAAATTACTCTAGCGAGTTCAAACTCGTACTGAAGGCGTATCATATGTTCACCTGCCGCCCCTCAAAGTCCCGTGTCCCAAAAGTTGCCAGTCCGGTTACTTAATTTACACACCTCGTAAATAGAAGTTTGTTATCAAAATATCTCAGTTCTAAGGTTTTTAAATTAAAAAACTTCACTTTTACCATAATAATTGGCATATAACATTATTAGGAAGGTAGAATTATACACACTAAACTAGGAATGACGACGGGTACCCGGGTACCCGCTACCCGACCCGTTAAGGTTGTACCCGGTTCCGAATTTGAATACCCGCTACCCGTTATTTACCCATTACCCGTTAACTAACGGGTAATTAACGGGTATCGGGTATTTAGCGGGTAGCGGGTAAATAACGGGTATTAGAGTACTAACAGGTAGCGCATAATTAGCGGGTAGCAGGTAATTAACGGGTAATTGTGTGAGGTATTTCGAGTATTTATTTATCTGTGACTATTTTGTTCTCGGTTGCAATAATAGGAATTAAGTATGCGTATTTCATAATGCACCTATGTTTATTTTTAGGGTTTTGTAGGTATGACCAGTTGAAATTTGGCATGCATATATAACTCTTTGACCCACAAATAGGAAAAAAAGAGTTCAAAAACCACATCTCGAAATAAATATAAACAAATATGTATTTAATGAAAAAATAAATATTTTTTATGAGATTTTCGCTAAATATATGCCAAAAAACTTTTGTCACCCACCCTATCTCACAGAAGGTTGATCTTGTTGGGGTTAGTGTCGTTGAAAAAAATATCATTTTTTTAAAATTTATTGTGTGGTATCAAAAGGATGCTCTTGAGACGTAGATTAAGGATCGAAAAGTGTTTTTTTTAAATTCGTTTCTTTTCACACGACTTTAGCTAAAAATCTCAAAATATTATAGGTAATGTACATTGATCTGAGCCGGAAACGTACCAGAGAATTTAATTATTTTTTAATTAATGGCTAAATTATGGATTATTATTTAAATTTAGTTTAAAATATAAATAAATTGAAGCTCTTAGTACTCAACGAATAAGAATGTTCAAATAATGTTTATCAAAAAATTATTTTTAGATATCCAGCATTCTGTTGGCTTTTTACAGTTATTAAATACCTACAAAACCCTGAAATGTGTGAAAATTCACACTTCACATCAATTTTGCTACACTTATTTTTTATTTTTATATATTAACGGGTACCGGGTAATTAACGGGTAACGGGTAATTATCGGGTAGTGGGTAATTATCGGGTAGTGGGTAATTAACGGGTAGTGGGTAATTATCGGGTAGTGTGTAATTATCGGGTAGTGGGTAATACCCGGGTAATTGTTGCGGGTACCCGGTTCCATAAATTTCTAGTTCTCGTCATTCCTACACTAAACCCAAGATTATTAAAGAGAAGGTTGTTCGTAACTTGCAGTGGTGGGGGTAAATAGCGAAGTTTAGCGTCATCTGTATGCTAACGGGACGTCAGTCTTTGTTTATCGTATATGTTATATAATTCACGGTAAGTTCATCGAAAATCAATTCATCGAATATCAATTCATCGAAAATCAATTCATCGAAAATCAATTCATCGAAAATCAATTCATCGAATGCTCAATTAAACTAGAAGATGGGTAGCTCGCTTCGCTCGGCTTCTTCTAACAAAACCCGTACTAACCTAACCTAACCTAAAATAGTGCTTTGTCC
This sequence comes from Liopterus haemorrhoidalis, assembly GCA_963971575.1. NCBI lineage: Eukaryota > Metazoa > Arthropoda > Insecta > Coleoptera > Dytiscidae > Liopterus > Liopterus haemorrhoidalis. The sequence goes on along the minus strand of OZ020615.1, from coordinate 16,535,701 downwards.
TTAAACTAGAAGATGGGTAACTCGCTCCGCTCGGTTTTAGACTTTTACTAACTAAACCTAACCTAATTACCTTGTTTTTAGGCACATAGTACTTTATTTTCCCCCATATTCGCCCATTTGTGTATGAATTTATAAAAATTATTTGCGTGCAATTGCCCATAACCTGTCTTATTAAACCTTAAAAACAAAATATTTATTTCTTTTATTATATAAGTTTTCTTATTATATTTCTTTATTTATATTCAAACACTATGTCACTTTATTTACATTTTTTTAAACCATATAAAAAAATTTACGCAATTATTTCTTAGTCTGTCTACTTTTATTGACCACTGCTTTTTTGACTTTCCGATCCCCTCGGCATTCCTCTCAAATATTTACAAAATATTTTTTTCGATGAATTGATCATTCGATGAATTGATCATTCGATGAATTGATTGTCGATGAATTGATTTTCGATGAATTGATTTTCGATGAATTGATTTTCGTTTAATTGATTTTCGATTAATTGATTTTCGATGAATTGATTTTCGATGAACTCGTCGGTTACCCAAATATCCATTACCATAAATTTTATATAAATCGGTATAAAATTTCCTTAGGTTTTTATTTATAATTTATTCAGTAGAACTGTCCTGAAATAAATATCTATTATGAATATAGTCAATAAAAATATTTAAAAACATGCAACATCTATATTAATTTTGTATGCTAGTTTGAACTACGCATACATGTGACGTATTCCCTCTCATGCTCTGATTGGTCAGAAGTTACGAGACAACCTTTACTTTAATAATCTTGCACTAAACCTTTTTATCTAAAATTCTAATTTTTCTCAAAATTTTAACAAAACCCTTTTATTTTAAAGTCGCGATTTATGAAAATTAATTTAATAAATTACTAAATACTTTCAAAAAAATGACTTCATATTTTGTCTCTTGAAAAAAATTCTGCGAACGCCCGTACTGATAGATTATGTGAAAAGACCACGTAATACCTAGATGAAGATCATCCAACAGAAAATCTAGTGAGTATTGGCTTAATATGCAGGAAGCGCCTTAATAAACGATAAGTGATTAATTAAAGGCGCAACTTCAATGTTTTCTCGGGGCGCAAGAATTTCCTAGGTTAGTCTGTATTTACATATTACCATATCAAAGATAATTCTACATTTTTAAAAGGTTACGTAATGTTTATTATCACTATATTTTTCAATAATAATGGTTACATACGAGGTTATAATGAGTTCGAAGTCCATTTACTACTTGTGTGCGCCACTGGTACTATATTTGTACTGACCAGTTACAAAGCAACGATAATTCTACAATTTTAAAGAGTTAGGCAACTTTTATAGCCACATTATCAATTATATTAGATTATAACATTTATACTGAACATATTAATTCGTACATTCAGTAAATTTATGTTCTACTATTTACGAAATGTTTATAAAAATTGTCTTACCTTGTCAGCTGTTGATGCTTGAAACGCAAAATCACCTAACAACTCAGCTGTGATATATGTTTAAGATAACGGTGCCCCTCCACACTATGTTATCATTGTGTTTAATCATTGATTATGTCACAGGTAACTTATGTATTTTGTCATTTATAATCATTAAAAATTGCACAATGGGGGATATTTCTGGAAAAGATGAATTGCATTCGAACAGGAAATAATTGAAATTACATAGTAGGTCAAACATACTGAATCACAGTAGATAAGATTCGGGTAAGCAGGGACGGCGGTTGATTAAGGCCAGGGGGGCTGGTACCACTTACTATTTAATAAATCAAGCTAATAATTTAAAAAAGTAAAACCTAGTAACTAATAATAAGTTGTATAACTAAATTTTTAACATAATTTATTGTAATAATCATTTGTCACTGTAGAATATATTTATTTTCACTGTACTTTGAACCAGAGATAATTGGCCCCGCGTTAAACGCGCACAAATAATTGTGTTCTCACTATTGCCAAGAATTGGTGCATTTAGTTGATGGTCGGTTAGAAGTACTAAAATTGATGTGCAAGAAATCGACAATTTTAATCGTGAAGTAAACATAAGAATGTCATTTGCATGGAGGTTAAGTTATATGAACATCCCAGGCGCACACGCAGGAAGTTGGAGGAGAGGGGAGCTCAAAAAACAAAATTATTTAAATTATGTGTAAATTCTTACTTCGAAACTACCCAAAAAAAAAGGTCCTCACTTCTAAAATACAAGTGATGACTTAAGAAACCAGTGGCGAAGGGAAACCTCCGCTAGACTTGCCCTCCCATAAAAAAAATATATAAAAAATGTAAATTTAAAAAAAAAATGTTTAAATATTTAGATAAATCTTCAAAAATACATCAAATTATGTTCTATACAAATTTTTGTCCAAGGCTTGCTTTACTAGTTACGAATTAATTATCATGACCATGGAAACGTTACATATAAGTATGAAAAAATTGAGACTTGGAAAAATTTTAAATAATTTTACAAAAATTTTTCGAAATTTTTCGTTTTATCAAAAAACGTCTCAAATAAAAGTTATTAGTTATTGCATTTATAGTAACTTTTGTTCAATAATTTTTTTCGAAATATATTTCTGTTACTAAATATTCGCAAAAACCTTAAAATCGACACGAGTAAACTCCCATTTCTAGTCAACCGATTTTCATAAAAAACAATAGGGTTCTTCCCATTTAATAGGAGAATTTTTTAGTACCAGAACGAACTCTTTAAGTTAAACCGTTTTTGAGTTATCGTGTATACTCACAGACACACAGACACACACACACACATACGGACGGCACTTCGAAAATAGGTTTTTTGGATTCCCTGGACCATGAAACGTGGTCATCCGTCAAAATCTCGACATCGAAAATTTTCGCGATTACAATACTTGCCCCTTATATATTAAGGTCGGGCAAGTAAAAAGATCTTCGCCCTAATTTTAATAATAACGCGTAACAACTGTTTGGAGCTCTTGAGAGGTCATAAGTTATATTTTGACATGTCAAAATCACGTGTTTTTGGAACTCTTGGGGGGGGGGCTAAAGTCCCTGCTGTCCTGGGTGCGCGTCTTAATCTTCCTGAACTATGGTTGCGTGGGGAAACAAATGTAATTCACCTAAATTGATAATCAAAATATTGTTTTAATTCTTAAATATTTAAATTTTAAGAATACGGTATTCAAATGATATAGCTATTTATTTTAGGACATAAAATGAAAAAATACATAAAAGTAAAATTTATTTAAAATCACTAGACTTCAACTTAACTTCAAAACAGGGTATCATAAATTACGTCATCAATTCTGCGCGAGAAAAATCTGATCACATTGACGTCCATAAGAGTTTTAAACAATTGTTGTAGATACCAAATACACAAAATCATGTATTTTAAATACATTTTTACTCATTTCAGTACACGATATACCTTGAAATGTATGAGAAATAAATAATAATAACGGAAATAACCCAGCAAACATTCAACCATCGGCCGAATGCCGGCAAACTGCTTTTTCTGTTAGTAAATTGCTGGCACCAAAAGTTTGTACAACGACAGTATTAATAATATACTTCACATTTGTATTTTGCACTCCTCCTATACGAAGTACTTTACCAGCATTTAATGCGATTATTTTGCGGTTTACCGCTACTGGGCCGGTAATTGATACGCCAATGGGCCAGCTAACGGCCACGGGGACACCGGAGTACTGGCCCATTACTTTCAATGCCGGGGAGTATGTGCTTCAACAATACTGGCCCGCATAAAAATGTTTGCTGAGAAACAAACAACATTGCACAATACGCGTAGTCAAAAACAACAGGAACAGAATGAGAATATTTTCGCAATAAAACGCTTGTTCTGATTAAACTGAAACCAGAACTGGCACAAGAAAATCCACCCAATAACTAGGGTGACCAGATTTTTTTTACCGAAATAGGGTATGTTAAAAAAAAAACGGTCCTCATTCGTCCTAGAAATAAAAGTGATGATCAAAAAAAAGGTCTTCACTTCAAAAATACAAGTGATGAGCAAAACAAAAGGTCCTCACTTCAAAAATACAAGTGATGAGCAAAACAAAAGGTCCTCACTTCAAAAATACAAGTGATGAGCAAAAAAAAGGTCCTCACTCTAAAAATGTGTATAGAGTATAACTTCTGTAAAAATAAAAAAAAGAATATGCCGAGCAAAAAAGAGTATATTGAAAGTTCTTTTATAAAAAGTAAGAGTATAGAGGATATTACTCAAAAAAGAGTATAATACTCTAAAAAAGAGTACGTCTGGTCAGCCTAAATAACTATGCTCAGCAAACATTTTTATACGGGCCAGTACTGGTAAAGCACATACTCCCCGGCATTGAAAGTAATGGGCACTGGTCCATTACTTTCGTACTGGGGTGGCATTTCGTACTGGGCCAGTACCCCGGTGTCCCCGTGGCCGTTAGCTAGCCCATTGATGTATCAGTTGCAAGCCCAGCAGGGGCGCACACAGATTTATGGCTTGGGGGGGGTCCACTTATACATAATTTTTATAAACACAGGGCAAAATTTCAATTTCAAGTGAAGAGCAAAAAAAAGGTCATCCTTTCTAAATTAAAGTGAAGAGCAAAAAAAAAAAGGTCCTCACTCCTAAATTTTAAGTGAAGAACAAAAAAAAAGTCCTCACTTCTCACAGTACGGGGGGGGGTCCGGACCCCATGGACCCCCCCCTTGTGTGCGCCCCTGAAGCCCAGCAACGGTAAAGTGCATTGAAAGTAATGGGCCAGTGCTGGCATTTCAGGTTTTTGATTAAGTTTGTATTATTTTAGGTTAGTATTATATTTACAAAATATTTAAGATGTCACTATTCAAAATGAAATATGACAAATTATATTTTTTAAATGACATATTTATAATCTTGTAACAGATTTATTAATAATTGAAAATTTTATTACATGAAAAAAACTATGATTGAACTAAACTAAAAATTAAACAATTTAACATGAAACAGTTTGTGTAAACTACATCCTTAAATCTAACAAAACACACACAAATCACAATAAAAAACTGTCCACCAACACGTCTCAACTTGTACTGACCCTCCAAGGCCACGCCGTTAGGGCGTTTTATGACTAATACCCTTTTCACACTAGACCTTTAAGACGAGGTCACACTTGATATTTAAATATCCGGTGCTGTCATCAGCTACAGTAGTTTTGTCCTTAAGTTACCGTCATGAAATTACCAGTTTTGAACTGTCTGCGCAGACGCACATTTTAAATTATTATAAACAAATATGAATATTTCATTTCATTCTACAATAAAGACACTACAATAAAGAATATATTACTATTATTATGTAAGTTGATACATTTTATCTCAATTATTGTAGCTCTGTATTTTATTAAACACATTATTAAAATAAATAATTTTATTATAACAATAAGTATAAACTTCTTATAACGTCGATATAATACAGTATACTTGTTTATGATAATATAAAATGTTGACAGCATAAATTCAAAGAGTATTTTTTTATAATAGAAATTATGTTGGCAATGCGGACGATGTTTATGACGCAGATCTCTGTCTTAAACATCGCTTGTATTTAGACGAGGCCATACGGCTTCACATTAGCGTTTAAAGACACATTCACTTTAACATCCGATCTTAAAGTTCTAGTATGAAAAGGGTATAAGAACAATCAGACTTTTCAAATTATTACATTCAAAAAAAGTTTAGTTTTAAGTAAAAAATATGAGTGAAGAAGAGACGATAGCTGTGTAAAACAATAATTTAGCGACTTTATTAGAATAAAAAAGGATAGAAAAGTTGCTTAAAAAAATTTTAAAACAAAAGTAAAATGTAACATAAGCACTGGTCCGTCAGAAATAATCTTGCAACTAATGCGATTATTTTGCACTTTACCGTTGCTGGGCCGGCAACTGATACATCAATGGCCCATTGATGGCCCAGCTAACGGCCATCGGAACACCGGGGTACTAGCCCAGTGCGACATGCCAGCACTGGCCCATTACTTTCAATGCCGGGGAGTATGTGCTTCAACAGTACTGGCCCGTATAAAAATGTTTGCTGGGATTAATACAAATAAGGAGTGCTTATAAAATGCTGGTAAAGTACTTCGTATAGGCGGAGTGCGTAATACAAATGTGAAGTACATTATTAATACTGGCGTTGCACTTACTTGTGGTGCCAGCAATTTACCAGCAGTAAAAGCAGTTTGCCGGAATTCGGCCGTTAGTTGAATGTTTGCTGGGTATGGCTTTCTTAGATCGCTTTACTACCGTGACCCGTATTGCTTGAAAATAACTATTATGCAATCGGAGAACCGAGGCATACTTGTTTAACATACAGATATTGCTAATAAATGCTGTCTGTACTTATATAGCGTAGTGTTTATATGACGTTAGCTAAACCAGTAGCACAAAAGTGTACCACTTTTTGAAGGTTTATATTCTGGACATCACTTCCCCTATCTTTTTGAAGTTCCCTAATGTCAAACAAAAAATGCGTGCACACCGATTTTCATCACCTCGAGAAGCTGTTGAAGCCTTCGAAAACCATGTTTTTGAGATACCAATTTCAGAGTGGAAAAAATGTTTCGAGAATTGGTTTGAACGCATGCAAAAGTGTATAAATCTTAAAGAAGAAAATCTTTTTGTAAAATTTTTTATGAGTATACGTATAAATGAAAATAATACAAGAAAAACAATAAGAAAATATGAATAATTTATTATAATTTATTCTAAATAAATATTATATACAATTCATATTATACCTTATACAAATTTTTGTATCCTTCAAATTATTTTTTAGGTCAGTTGCATAATATCTGTGGCTATTAGCTCATATAGACTTTTTTTCTTGTATATAGGACAAAATTGAAGAAAAAAAGAGCCTGTCCAATGAAAATTTCTTCTTCTTCTTTGGCCACTGTCCGGCGTTTTAACTTTTCGCCTCACTCACATAAGTCCTCCATCTTGCTCTGTCCAGTCAGGTCTTTCCATATGTCCTGTATACCAATAATTGTTAGATCTTCGGTTAACTGATCTCTCCATCTCTTACGGGGTCTTTCCACTGAACGACGAGTATTCAATCATCCCTCCCATATCTTTCTAACCATTCTGATCTCCCTCATCCTCATCACGTGTCCTATCCACTGTAATCGACTACCTCTCAGTTCTTATGTGATACTTGGCCTTGAGAACAGTTCTCGGATATCTTTGTTCTTACGGAATCTCCATTCACCATTAATTAGAATGGGACCAAAAATTCGACGTAATAAGAAAAACATCAACGAAAAATAACATGGCTAAATAACTTGTACACTAATAGTACAAAATTACAATTGAACAGTACAAAATCATTTAATAAATAAATAAGTAAATAAATAAATAAATAAATAACTAAATAAATAAATAAATAAATAAATAAATAAATAAATAAATAAATAAATAAATAAATAAATAAATAAATAAATAAATAAATAAATAAATAAATAAATAAATAAATAAATAAATAAATAAATAAATAAATAAATAAATAAATAAATAAATAAATAAATAAATAAATAAATTAATAAATTAATAAATAAATAAATAAATAAATAAATAAATAAATAAATAAATAAATAAATAAATAAATAAATAAATAAATAAATAAATAAATAAATAAATAAATAAATAAATCATTTATTAATTAGCACGAAGCTATTAGACCGGGAGCTCAGGACAGTTTTTGGTCTCCGATTTCATACAGCATGCCTTTTGGAGGAGAGAATATTTACCCTGTGACAACAAAAAAGGGATGGTACTAAACCCCTGCACGCTTTCCGGTCATAGGGAAAATTGCATTTCCACTTAAACACAAAATTTTTGTGCTTTTCTCTGATTTAATATTGCTTGCCCTTTTGTCAAAAGAAAGTTATAACAAATTTAAAGTCTTTTAAATATATGCATGCGATTCGGAGGGTCCCAAAGGGCTCAAACGGTCATGTGATCTTGTAATAAAAAAATATGATTTTCCGCGTTTTCATACAGCATGCCTATAATTAAAAGACTTTAAATTTGTTATAACTCTCTTTTGACAAAAGGGCAAGCAATATTAAATCAGAGAAAAACACAAAAATGTTGTGCAAGTGGAAATGCAATTTTCCCTATGACCGGAAAGCGTGCAGGGGTTTAGTACCATCCCTTTTTTGTTGTCACACGGTAAATATTCTCTCCTCCAAAAGGCATGTTGTATGAAATCGGAGACCAAAAATGTCATGAGCTCCCGGTCTATATTACATATTCAGAAAATATGAAATATTATTTTTCAGATAGGTTTTTGACAATGTGCTATTCATGTTATTGATCGCCAATGTTCTTGGAGGACATAAAAAAACAGGAAAAAAAATTTCCAGACTTTCACTATTTGAGCCATTTATGCCTTTTTCAAATACTAAATACCTACAAAATTCTGAAATCTATGAAAATTCATAATAGACAGTAATTTTTAGGGTTTTGTCGTTATGACCACCAAAAAACCCTTATAACGTCACACATGTGTCTGTCTGTACGGTAGAAATTGTAGCCAAACGGTTGAACATAGAAAGTTGAAATTTGGCACACTTGTTGATGTCGGTTATTGCACATGAGTCGATTTGCTGAAATTTTTTCATTAGTAAGTTGATGTGAAGTGTGAATTATCACATATTTCAGGATTTTATGGGTATATTGTGTTTCATTTTATAATACCTACGTAACTAACAAAGAAAGTTAATAAATTTACACATTGATAAGTCAAAGTCCGGTTATACCTACTACAAAAGTCACCAATATCAACAGATCTAGTTACGTATTACAAAATTAATCATAATATATTTAACAACTGTAAGAAGCCAACAGAATGCTGAATGTCTAGCACAATATTTTTTCTATAATCACATCATTGTTATTAAGTTCTTGTAGGTATGACCACCAAAAAACCCTTGTAACGTCACTCATGTATCTGTCTGTCTGTCTGTACGGCAGAAATTGTAGCCAAACAGCTGAACATAGAAAGTTGAAATTTGGCATACTTGTACACCTTTTTGACCCACATATAGGAAAACTATAGAGGGTTCAAAAAATACAGCGCGGGATAAATATAAACAAATATGTATTTAATGGAAAAATAAATATTTTTTTAAATTTTGAATGGGGTATCAAATGAAACCTCTTAATGCGTGAATGCACAAGCAAGTTTTTATTTTTTGTCAAAAAACTTTTGTCCCCCACCCTATGTCCCAGAGAGGTTGAACTAAAAATGTGAAAAAAAAATTCAATAATGTACATTGATGGGATCCGGAATATTTCAACAGGAAATTTTGATCAAATTGGTTTTTCGCAAAATATTAATTGTTGTGAAAAAAAAAATAATAATAAATTTTATTGTGTGGTATCAAAAGAAAGGTCTTAAGATGTAGATAAAGGAACGGGAAGTAGTTTTTTATTTTTTTTAAATTTTAATACGATTTCTTCCAAAACCTTAAGGGGTTAAATTAAAAATCTGAAAAAATTCTAAACAATATATATTGTTATGAACAGGAAATGCAGTAGAGGAATTTTTTATCCGATTTCGTTTTTGGAAAATATTACAATTTTTTGGTTATTGAAAAAAAAAAATTAATTTAAATTTTATTGTGGGGATATTAAACGGAAGCTATTTAAGTGCAAATTAAGGAACGGTAATTGATTTTTGAAATACATTTTATTTTGACTAAATTTTGCCAAGTATTAAGATTTTCGTTTAATATCTTAGCTAAAATTAAAAAAATATATTTGTATATACATGGATACATTTTGTTATGGGTTCTCGAAAAAAGATTTTCGTAAATTTATTTTGCCAATATCGACTAGGAAAATAAAAAAATTACCCGCCGGTTGCTGGGATTCCATTTCTATTAGAGAATCTGTTAGTTTTTCATATAGTCGCAATATAAACAATGTTTCTGTAGACGTTATGCTCTTGCGTGACAAAAGATCGCCCGCATTGTTGCCAGGTCTGTATCTAAATGGTATTTTAGCAATTATACAAAAAAATGCGTTAAAATATATGTTATGGTATTATTAGAGATATATGATACACGGTAGAAAAAATCTAACTGCAACCTTCTTTTCGTGCTTATGTAGTGATATGCATTCACCGTTTGGTCTTTTAATAATAATCATTCACTGACTAAATACCTTTTTTTTTTTTTTTTATCCAGGGGAAATCTTTTATAGACACCATATTCAGGTAGTGTCGGACTCTCCACAAAGTGGCATACCGACTAAAAACCCTGCTTGCCTCAACCCTGCCACGGAACTGTCGTAGTTGACTATTCTTCATGGCAGGTTGGCTAGATCTTCTTGCCTTCTCTCTTGGGTCTTCCTGTACTTCCTCCTGTTCTTCCTGTGTTTTTCTTCCGGTATGTTCCCAACTGAGCACAAGGTCTGTCGAGTCCTCCCCGCCAAAACTCCCTTAGGGCTCGCTAACTTCAGGTGTCCAGCTGTAGGCGTCCGTCTCGTGTTTTCGGACTTTGATCTGTTTACCAGATTATCCGGTCCGAATACAAAGCGTACCCGTCAAGGACTCGCGTGGTTTTACGCACGGATCCCCGAGGCTTCGCTAGATGACTAAATGGCGTACCCACACTCTCCGGATGCAGGTGTCTATAACCCGACCTTTGAGCTGCCGTGGCCTTCCGCAGGCAGCCCCGCCGGTGAAACGGCGGCTTGAAACTCCGACCTGTGTCTCAGCTCCTGTTTCTTCCTACTTTGCATCTGTCTGACCAGGATCATGTTCTTTCTTCTTGAGTCTGGACTCCCAGGTCTGAAGGTCCAGTTTCCGCTGCCATCTCCCCTCAAAAACGCCCGAGAAAGCATCGGGCTTAGGGCGTCTGTCTCGCGTTTCGGACCTCGACCTGTTTATAGGGTGAGCCGGTTCGAATACAGGGCGTCCCCGTCAGTAGCTCCCATGGTTTTAATCACGGGCCACTGAGGCCTCGCCAGGTGACTGGAGGTTCGCCCTAACTCTCCGGATGCGAGTGTTTGTGACCCGACCTTTAAGTTGCCGCAATGCCCAATCAGGCGGTCCGTCTGGAGAGTAGGCCACGGGCTTGCCCTGCCCAGCTAGGTCGCTTCGACTCGACCCTGTCTCTCTCTTTCGTCCGCTTCCTTTACCTTCAAGATGACAGTCATCATCCGCCTCACTGACTCCCAGTTCTCTCTGGACTTGGACATCACTTGCAGAAGATTGTCCGGTGTCAGGAACTGACTAAATACCTACAAAACCCTGAAATGTGTGAAAATTCACACTTCACGTCAATTTTTTAACTTAACCCAGTCATTCTGAGTATGAAAAAGTCATCACTATTTGCAAGTCATAGAAATGATCGATGATATCACTCAAATTATTTGTAACGTTAATCATGGGTTCGATTACACTTTTTTTTAATCTTATTTGTAACATATTTGAAGTGTTATTTATTAACTATAAAGATATTTAAGATAAATATTTATTTAACGAACAAATACATATAATATTAATAAAATATATAATAAACATAACATTTTTTTAACTATGGTGCAAATTAAAGTGAAAAAAATTATTGTAAAATATCGTGAAAAGATTTTTATAATAAATGCATATATCTAAGGCACTTATGAAAAATTAAATGTATACAATGACCAAGATAATTTAATATTAATATTTTAAGCTTAAAAGCTATAAGAATAAGCTCTATAAAGCTGCGCTTGTTACTTTTTCATATTTTATGCTACACAGAATTCAAAGCATGTTGATAATGTATTTTGATTTTTGTACCATTTTTACAGTCTATGAATTTTGTGTGAATAAATAAAAGCTTATATTGTAGTTTTGAGGTTAGTTGAGTTTACTTTTGAAAAATTGTCCCAACATATTAGCGCCTTTTTGGTCAATTTCTTCATAGTCAAATCGTGCCATATCATTTTTACATCTTTGGTACCAAGACATTATATTGTTGTACTTTGTTATGTCAACACCCATTGCCTGAAAAAGAAATGATTATATCTAGAATTGTTTTTTGAAAGAGTAATTATTAAATGAAACACTGAGTGCATTCTTACAGGCGCGCAACTAGTACTTTTCCTTAGTGGGTTCAGAAGGCAGAATTTCTTTTTGGGAGGGGGAAAGATGAAAAATTCGTCTATTAAAAACGTCTAATTTGGATGTTTAGTGCGAACTCAAGCCCGAGACCCCCCCCTGGTTGCGCGTCTTTATCTTTTAATATGTGTTTATTAAAAAACCTTTGTGTGGATGTACCGACGTTTATAGGGGAGATCAGATCTAAAATGAAGTAAATTGCAAGTGTTTCTGAATACAAATATTTTGGAACGTAAATAAATGAAAGGTTAGACCAGTGGTTTTCATTTTTTTAACTTTTGCACTACATGTTATGTGGGAGCGAAGAAGTAATTAAGGACAGAATTAAAAATGCACAATTTACTTCCCACTCTTTGAAGAAATACTGGATGTGTTTGTTTAGTAAAAAATCAGCTGTGGCCACCACAGGACCGCCCGCCATCAGAAAGTTCTCGTATAAAATACATTCTAGCAGCAGAGTAGAAATAACTTGGCCTAATATTTTCTAACAGAGATATTATTTATCATGACCATGGAAACCTTACATATAAGTATGAAAAAATTGAGACTTAATTTAGAAAAATTTAGAAAAATTTTACAAAAATGTTTCGACATTTTTTGTTTTATCAGAAAACGTCTCAAATAAAAGTTATTAGTTATTGCATTTATATTGCATTGATGGCAGAAGCTTAAATATGAAATTTCATAAAAATCCTTTTAGCCGAATTTGCTCTGCACGTGTACACAGACAGACAGACGGACAGACGGACAGACGGACAGACGGAAAGACGGACGGACGGACAGACAGATCGACAGACATCATGCTAAAAATAGTCAAAACGTTATGTAGGGACCTCAATTCGTGGAGATTCATCGAAATCTCGAAATGTCAAAATCGGTATGATCACAATACCTCCCTTATATATGTTGGCGGTTGGTAAAAAACGAAGCTAAGGATTTTTTCAACAAATGTGAGACCGATACTTATGTACGGCTGTAAATCCTGGAGTAGCACAGAGAGCAACAAGAATAGTACAAGTATTTGTAAACAGATGTCTCAGGAGGATAATGGGTATTAAATGGCCAGAGAAAATAAGTAACGAAGACCTATGGTTACTTACGAACCATTATCCAGTCGGCAATAGTATTAAAGATAGGAAATGGATTGGACACACACTCCGGAAACCAAATAGTGACATCACCAAACAAGCTCTCGACTATACGATCAGAGGTAAAAGAAGAAAAGGCAACGTGGAAGAAAAGGCAAAGGATACGTGGAAGAAAAAAATGCATGCAGAGTATAACAGCATAGGACAATCGTGGATGGAAACAAAGAATGCTGCTAAACATCGAAAAGATTGGAAGAACTTAGTAAAGACTCTTTATGATGGAATCTAATGTTTTCATCTAGTTTTTAATTCAATGTGTTAGTGACAGTTCAAAACCATTGAGTTACAGTTAACGCTTGTCTAAAAGATACAGGACTGGCAACCCTGATATCTCAAAACTATGCCGCAGAATCGCCGTAAGGCGCCCTATGCTCCAATACAAGCAACAGGACAGATGCTGATGATTACATGTCAGAAAACATGGCTTGGCGTTTGCTCACAAAAAAGGGACAAATATATTTACGTCTTGATTTTGGGTGTATAGGGTGGCCTTAGAGCTGCGTTTTAGAAGGAAATCAAGATCTTGCTACCTTTATGGTCTGCAGAATGCAAAGAGCAGTGCTTCTTGGATCGTTTCACATTGGACACTGGATTTGGTGTGAGTCCATCGGTCGAATGCCAGAGTTTAGGATGTGGCCGATTGCTGAGATAAAGCTCCCTCGACCTTCTCGTGAAGATAAAGGGTGAGCGTCTCGTCTGTACCGAACACGCTGCATACAAATCTGGATGGTATTGGAAGGACTACAAATCCCGCCTTAATCATAATAAAAAATAAATAAATAAAATTTTAATATTGAGAATATTTAATAGAAAAGGCTAACAGATATGGCAGACGACGCAGTTAAAAAAATTATTAAATTAAATGTAAAAAATAAATTTGGTAACTTTATCGGTACCACTAACAACAAGGCAGCGTATACTTTGAGAACCACTGGGTTTGACTATCAGCAAGAAATTTGAATACGTGTAGAAAAATTAAGAGAGACGTTTTTGGAAATGGAACGATTTTTGATTAACCGACGACTCAGCTTATAATTTCATTTTCTTCTTCTTAAGCCATCTCTGCAATGAAGGTTGGCTAACAGCATAGAAATTTTAATTTTAAACACGGCAGTTTGGGATAGACTTACAGTTTGTTGACTGAATCACTCCATGGGATTCTTCAACCACGATGGTTTTCTTCTTCTCGCAGTTCTTGATCCTTGAATTTTTCTTTTTATTATCCATTGGAGAAGCTGGTATATTCTTTTCTTATTACGTGTCTAAACGAGGGGCGAACTGGGACTGTTATGTCACGGCCGGTTGTTAGAAATTTTTACCGGCCCTTTTTTGAGAGATGAAAAATCACCGTTCAAAATTTGATTTTGAGAATATAAAAATGGAATGAACCCGCAAGAGGTTCATTCCATTGTGCTATATATTATGCTATATATTTTCTATTCTTCACAATTGTGTGGAAACATGGACCTTTGTTCAAAGTATTGTAAATAAATTGGCCTTCTGGTTGAGGGTTTACTTATATTTATTCGGTCAGTATCATGAACAGATCTGTTTAAAAATTAGTCTGGCGAAGAATAAAATACTCTTGAAAACTTTTTTACACCATCCAAAAGTAAAAAATAGAATATTTGGACCATGTAATGAAGAAGGTACGAATTAACAGAGATATTCAACGAGCGAAATATTCAGGAGAATGTTACAAGGATGGGCAGCATTTGGTAAATTATGAAACATTTTCGATATCCCAATGTGCATTGAAAAGAAAGTTTTCGAAATATGTGTTATGCCCATTTTAAGCTACGGAGCAGAACCTCTAACACTAAATTTTATGCTAGAAAGCTGCAAGTACCCCAAAGGGCTATGGAACAAGCTATGCTCGGTGATTGAGGGATAAAATAGTAAATGCTGATATTCATCAACAAACGATACTAACCAACATTTTTGTAAAATAGCTAACATGAAATGGAAATGGGCAGGCCATCTAGCTAAAACAAAATACTGATTGACCAAACGGATTCTTGAGTGGAGACCATAGAGAGATAAAAGTAGCCGAGAAAGACCGCCCACTCACTGGATTGATGACCTACGAACTGGCTACAACAAGCGCAAGACAAGGAAAATTGGAACTTTTTAAGGGAGGCCAATATTCAGCAGTGGATTCGAACGGCTAAATGATGATGATGATCATAATGAAAGAAGTATGAGATGCAACAAATTATTCTGCAGGGAGAGATCCTAAGCAAGTGAAGAGTCGGTCATAAAAGAACTTCATAGCTGAGAATATCAGAGAACAGTTCGAATGCACATCTATAAATCTATTCCAAGCTGAAATATCAAAAAACAGAATAGTCATGAGGATTACTAACATTCGAAATGAGATGGAGTACAGGAAGAAATACTAGATGCACATTTAAACTGTCATGTAGTGCTCATAAGTTTAGTATTAAATAAATTTGTTATTATTACCTCTCCAGTTGAAACAGTAACAACAATTGCAATATCTGCCAAAGTCATCTGGTCACCAGCAACCCACTTCGATCTCTTCAAACAGTTATCAAGAGTATTTAAAGAGTCCTCAAACTTTTGTTTCTTTGCTTCATCCGGTTGACCCATACCTCTAATGACAGGTCCCTAAAACATTTCTTTTAGTAGTGGGCGATAAAACCATGAAGGCATTGAATAAAAAGTCTAAAGCACATGAATTTTAATATACAAATTTTCTGACGGAAATTATATCATTTCTAATACCTCAATGGCTGCCAATATTTGATGTTTATGTATTTAAAAGTGATTATTGATTTTTATTTTGGTAATTTAAAGTATTTTCATAATTTATAAATCATAAATACAAGACAGGGCTGAAACCGTTTTTAATTATTTAATATAAAATTACGCATTTAAACTGGAATTTGGCATCTTGTCAAAATGGTCAACTGTACTGCAGGTGGACGATCAAGAGCACAAAATGCCAAGACTAAAGAGTACTTTCATTCGTAAGTATTTTCAATACATAGTATGTATAAGCTATTCCAAATAGAGATCCCAAGCCGGCTCAGTACACTGACCGAAGTGACACGGTTCACCAAATTGAAATGAGCCGGCTCACGGCTCACTGTATAATTTCAAGTTTCAAGAATACGATTGGTCGGGCGATTGTGAGCAGTGACCGGAGTTATCCGGATCTGGATCGATGTCATGTTGAACTTCGCGAGAACTCGGCTTGTAATGTATTATCATAAAGTGTATTATTTATTTTCATCAATTTGTAGGGCAGTTTATTTGAAACTAATAGGCTTAGTCTGTATTTTCTTACAACCATACTATATAAAAATATTAAAAATATTGCCCAAATCCCAGATGTCCGATTTATAAGGGCAATAAACATCGCCATAAACTTAACACATCTGGTTTAAAATACAGTAGCTACATAAAGTGAATTGTTTGTTTCAAAAATGTTAGATAAGAACCGGGGCTAAGCGACGTTCTACCTACGAGCGAACGACCGACAACTGACCGGGTCTAAGCGACGTTCTACGTACGAGCGAAAGACCGACAACTGACCGGTTCTAAGCAAGAGCCGGATCTAAGCGACGTTCTACCTACGAGCGAACGACCGACAACTGACCGGGTCTAAGCAAGAGTCGGCTCTAAGCGACGTTCTACCTACGAGCGAACGACCGACAACTGACCGGGTCTAAGCAAGAGCCGGCTCTAAGCGACGTTCTACCTACGACCGAACGACTGACCGACCTCTGTCTCGGGATCATGTTTACAGTTCATATATTGCAAGAACCGGCTCCAAGCGACGTTCTACCTATGAACTAACGACCGACCTGTGTCTCGGAAACATGTTTACTTAACCGGATCACTGACCCGGATCAATGAACCGGCTCAACAAACTGAACGACCTCCACTGATCCGGTTCCGCAAACTGAGCCGAAATTCCCATCTCTAATTCCAAACGATTAGGCGGAACTAGATTTTGCAATCTAGTTACTTTCATCGTTTGAATCGTTCTTTTTGACTGTTTTGTTTAAGCTTTGTAAATCATACTTACAATAAACATTTTTTGGTTAAGGTTAATATCATTTAAAAATGTCATTTTCTTTATATTTTGATTTTTTGTGTCATTCTTAATACAAATATTCCATTTATTTATTTTTTTGTTGTTAAAATATTTTTAAAAATTATTTTATTTTTGACATAGTCATTCGTTTCCATGGTTTCACTGTAAGAATTTTAAATTTTCACATACCAATCGTCAAACATGAAACAACCCTAGCAAGGTCCCTTCTCGTGACAACCTAAAAGAACGAAATATCCATTTAGTTCCGCCTAAACGTTTGAAATAGCTTGTAAGTGAATTAATGAGATTTTGATAAATCTCAACAAACACGTTACTTATGGACAATGGCGTACTGTCATAATTTTCTACTATAAGTTCTGTATGTATTTATTTACTTGTGTGTATAATTAATTTTGTAACAATAAATTACAGATGAATAATAATGTTTTATTGATTGTTTGTATCTCCTATCTTTAGCTTCTTTTGGAAACATCAAGATTTATTCTTTTTGTACCGATAACAATTATTTTAATAAATTGCCCTACGCCTTTGTACAGCCGGAAACTATTGTCCCCCATTTTGAAATACCATCCTGGTCTATCCAATTAGCATTCAAGCCTGCTACCTTTAGTCTTTTTATTCAATGCATGAAGGTATGAAAATTATTTTACATTGGACTACTAATTAGAATTAAAAATTAACCGATTCTGTATTTCTACTTTAATTTTAGATACCAGAAGTAATAATTACGAGGATAATATGTAATTTAATTTGAATTAGTAGGAATTGTTTAAAAATTCAAGAGATCCAGGAAATAATTTTGTACATACGAATTATCGGAAAATACTTTTTAAACAAATTAAAGCAATAATTTTCAATCCGCGGCACGTTGGTGTGACGTCAAAGAACAGCTGGTATGCCGCCAGTCATTTATATAACCCTAATGTAGCATTACAATATAAAATAAATCCTTTGAAATCATGATTAACGTTATTTTTAAAAATAAAACATTGACAGAATTTAAGTGATTAAACTTTAAGTACCATTTTGAAATACACTGCATTCGAGGGAGGTTCAAATTTGTTCTGCATATTATTTTTTTCTGGTCGATACAAATTGTGAGTTAACATTATATAATATGTACGGGGGAGGATTGATATATAAGGTCTCCAGCTCTATAAAATAAGAACAGGAAAAGTCAAAATAATGACACCAGTCTCAAGATGAAGTTAATTTATTGTACTACCAATGTACAGAATTATTTTTCCACATAATCACCATTTAGTGTAACACATTTCTCCAAACGCTGAATCCATTTCTTCATTCCGTCTATGAAAAAACTTTCTTGTTTACTGTTGATTAGAGATGTGTCGTTCGCAAACGATTCGTTCCAAAAGAACGAATTGTTGCAGTGAATTGATACGACCGAATCCTATAATATAATACGCCTGTTTGTATGTTCGTATGTTCGTCTATGGTATGTTCGACCGGTCGTTTCTTCATTCCCCGATAGAGGCGCGCATATGTTAATTATTTATGTCAAAATTGTTTAAAATATATTGTTGATGCAATAATAGTGAATTTTCTACGAACACTTTTTATAATTATTATAAGAGGCAATAATAGTGAATATTCTACGAACACTTTTTATAATAATTGATAGAATTGTAAGAAATTATTGTTTATGTATTGGACAGTAGCGTGCTGTGAATTTTTGTTTTGAGTGTTGACAATAATTCAGTAAAAATGACAGTTGTGTTTTTCATCGTTAGAAATACTCACAGTATTGATACAGTAAAGTTGCAACTGTGTATGGCTTTAGATGATATAACTATTATGATGAATATTAAACCTCTTTGCTGTAGCTCTTCAATTACGTTAATAAATATATAAAATAAAATGCAGTACAGTGTGAACCTTCTTCGTATTTACAAAATTATTCATTGCAAAAACTCATGGTGACCATTTTACCCGCACTGTTCTGTGCCATCAATTAAAAAAGGTAAAAAAAAAACGCTCCATTAGAGCAACAATAAAGGATTAGTATGAACGAGCCCATAAGTTAAATTTACTTTTTTTTACCTATTTTTCTTTTCTTTGCCTTTGGCTACCTCAACCATTTTAGCTACAAATATACTTACAAAATAATCAAATAATTTATTATAAAGGTTGCAACCATCGAAATATAGCCTTTGGTCTACAACAGCTCTCTTCTTAGGGTCTTTTGGATAAAGCATTCCTTCCTTGTCGTACATATTTGCCAAATAGCACATAATAGCTCGGCTAGAAACATTAAAATCTTACTTACAATAAAATAAATTGAAATAAACATATACCTTTCCCATAGATTAAATCCGTTATCAGATAATGTAGGTACGGAGTGCTCTGGGTTTACCTGTAAAAATACATTAATTTAATTGAAAATAATATCAATATCAAAAGATTATAACATGATATCATTCCCGATTTATATAGGATCGAATTTCTCAAAATGTGATCCACCAATAACGAATCACCAATGAATTTTTTTGTTTTTAAGTTACCTGCATGAAATTTGGCGAACCAATTTGATATTGTCTGCTGCGTAGTAACACTAGAGCCTAATACACTATTAACATTTCGCGCGGTCTGCGATGCCATAGTTCCACGTAAGAACTAATACTTCATTATGTGCGAATTTCCAACCGTTTCATATTCTACAAAATTAATTTATAAAAAAAGTTTTTGATATTTTTTAGGGCATGCAATGATTTCTTTAAACAGACGAGATGTGTAACATTCCAACAAAAAAAAAAAAAAACAGAATGGTAAAAAAAAAACAAAATGGAATATTAAGCCAATATCAAATAATAAGCTGTTAAAGTTGACAATATTATTAACTGTAAATTTCATCCTCGATGACCTGATAGTATGAAACTGTTAGCTTTATAGTGAATATAAGTTATTGTACCGAAAAATTTTATTTGTTTGGCAAAATTTATTAACAAGACGATGGATTATTAGCCGATATGAGTTTTCTATACAATTATGAACAATGTGATTTTTATTCCCATTGTCTGTTTTATTTTAGTCATATAATTAATTACAGTTTCAATACTTGCGTTGATAGACTATCAATACCTTTAATTCATTAAGTAATAATATTACCTAATACTATGGATTTATTACCATTTTTTTATACGCATTTATTAACCAGATTAGGTCTATCAATTTTATTTAATTTATTATGCTTTATGTAAATTTCTTTTTTACTGTGTAATTTGTTTTTAATGTTATACTTTGTTATTACTTTGGAATTCTCTTCTGTAAATTAAAATGTTAATAAATAAATAAATATAAATAATAGAGATTTATGTGTGCTTGTGTCATTCTTTCTGTTTGATATTTAATAAATAAAATTACATTTTAATGGTAAAAAATATTGTAAGTTCGCCTAAATAGAATAACATTTCAGTATACAATTATTGTTTAAATAAAAGTTTACTATGCCGAAATTCAAATTGCCTGCAAAAAGAAATCTAATAACATTTCTGGTGATTTGTGATTTGTGACCTTTGGCGCCTTGGGCAAAACCAGCCAAACTGCGCCCTTTTATTAAAATGGGCAGTAGCGTATTAATAAGGGGGGTTGGCGTCACGTGAATCCCCTAAATTGGTCAAGGACAACAATATCAACAGAAATAAAGAAATATTATTTTAATAATTCCACTTGAGAACTTCGGTTCCAATTTTCATGGGGTTTTGATTTTCCTATGTGTAGCTACATCATCTAGTCAAGTTTTCAGCTGTGTTTTATTAAAATCGGTTCAGTAGTTCCTAAGTTATAATGAAATTTATGCGCGCGAGTTTAACGAAATTCATGTTTTCTGTTTACTGATAATTAACACTTTTTGTTGAAATTATCAGTGACAACATACGTTTCGTCAGAGATAGGTACGCGAGCAATAAACTATTAGAAAGTAACAGGGTCAAACCCTGAAGATAGCTAGCGTTGATTTGCGGAGTCCTTGCTTCTTGAATTTGTCATTCTGTGCAGCGTGCTCGCGTGTCAGTTTTAGCAACAACTTTTACCTGCTAGCGCCTAATAATAAAACTAAAAACATCGTTTATAATGAGTCTCTCAGATTAGTAGATAATAAAAAAGTTATAGTATTGTCTTCTGTCCAAAAGTTCAACAAAAAAAATGTAGATGAATAATAACGAACTGTACTCAAGCGAAGCCGGGCGCGGCAGCTAGTAAGTACATATATTGATATAGAAATAAAAGTTTATATTTTTATTCCAAATAAAAATAAGTGAAATCATAGTTTTGCAACCCCCCTTCATAAATTTATAGGTATGCTACTTAGATGTGTATTTGAACAGTCGTTTTGGCGCCCCTAACAGTGTGGCGCCCTGGGCCTGTGCCCCTCTCGCCCCTGCCTTTCATCGCTTCAGTTTGTGATAGTGTAAATATGACATTTGAATTTACTCTTCCTAGTTTATAAATTGACTATTTTATAATTGATTATAAATTGGTATTTGGTATATAAGGAAATGGAAAAGAACATATTTTTAACATAGCAAAGTAGAGAATGCAAAAATCCACGGGATATTGATAGTATAAAATATTTTAATTATTTTCGTTGTAAAGGCAAAAGCTAATTTGTTGAAATGTTTACTGTTTGTGTTTACAAACAAGAATAAATGTATTGAAAAAATTATGGGGAAGGTAACGCAAACAGTCTAAAAATAGTTTTACGAACATTTTTAGATCAATAGTTCCTTCACATCATAGAGTAATGAAACATTTTTTTATCGAAACAATTACAGTGGATAAAACGCAAGATGAGGGTATAAGAAACCTGGTGAGAATTACAAATGTCAAAATTGTAAAATAGATCTACGAAAGAAGATTGAAGATTGAACATCTGTCGGTCAGTGCGAATATCTCGCAAATTACAAAGAAACGGCACGGATTCTGTGAATTAATTTTCTCATGAATCAATCTAATCGGGTCCGCTATATATGGCGGTTTTACGAAATTACTTTAAATAACATGAATTGTTCCATACTTGAGACATACAAAAATTAGAACGGAATCGGGATGATTTTGTCCACTATGATTGTAGGAAGAGCTAACAGTGTTTAATTAGTCCAAATTTTGTTGTATCATGTTGTTATACAAGAACGTCAAAATTGAAATGAGATGCTAAATACACAGCATGAAATTCGTAAGTGTAAAAGTTCATTCCCAGTTTGGTTAAAATTTTAGTTTTAAAATTTTCATTTAAAAAATTTGATGTGAAGTGTGAATTTTCACACATTTCAGGGTTTCGCATATATATAATAAGTGCAGGCGGCATGCTGAGTGTGTAGGACAAATTTTGCTTTGTAATAATCACGACAAAAATAACGACATTTTTAAAATAATTTATCTTCTGTTAATCTAAGAGCTTTAAAAACAAGTTTTATGTTAAAATATTTTTTTGTTAATTTTAATTCGAATACCTAATACCATTATTTAGGTTTCTAAATATGTGCAGTATTTTTTTTATATAGCAAAGTTCATTAAAATTTTGAAAATTGCGCCTATGGCTTCCCTTGGTTGTCATATGCTCCGCCCGTTTGGTTTCGTATACATGACACATAGAATGAAAATATAATTCCAACATTCCAAATGGTTATTAAATTTACGCTCTTAAAAATTAAATGCAACATCTATCAAAATATACCTAGAATGTTAACAAAATAATTTAATCAAAATAAAAAAAAACAAAACAAAAATTTTTTGCGAACCTAAGTTTATTGCGGAACAGGCGAGCAAGCTAACCATTAGACCAGAATATGTCTGCCAGTCGAGTGTGTTACATAACTATAACTTCTGTACATCGTCAACAAAAAAACACAAAAAATGCGTTATTTTCCGAAAACAATCTGATCAAAAATTCCTGTTGTACTATTCATGTTCACACCAAAGTAAATTACTTAGAATTGTTTCAAATTTTTAGTTTAAACCATCTGGACTACAGGATGTGGGACAAATTTTTTTTGCACAATTTTGGCAAAAATTTCCTCAAAATAATTTATTTTGCAAAAATAAAGTTTTGATCGTTAATCCACGTACTAAGGGCTTTCATTTGATACCCTACTCAGAATTTTAAATATATATATACTTTCGATGAGCACATATTTTTTAGTTTTTTAGGGGGATATGTTTTTTAGATGTTTTAGTATTTTTCCTATGTGCGGGTCAAAGAGTTGTATAAGCATGCCAAATTTCAACTCTCTGGGGCAAGGGTACTCAACCTTTTCATACCTACCGCCCACTATAACATCTCTATTGGTAGAAAAATTTTCATACCGCCCACCTGTTGTATAATAATAATAACTTACCAAATACTTTCGCAAAATTTAGTTGCAAAAATCTTTATAAAACAACTTACTGCATCATCTCTTATTATTAAACACAACAAATATACATGCACGAAAACGTGGCAAATGTATATTTTGAAAATTTTAACTATAAACAGTAAAGAATTTTATGAAAACTTAATGAAAATGTTTTTCAATAATGCTATGAATTTTTTTTAAATAATACTTTTAAAAAATTCCATTTTAATGTTTTTAAAACGTCAATTAAATTAAAAAAAAAAAAAAATCGAAAGTAGCCAGCATTGGACAAAATACCTACCGCCCACCAAAAAATTCCTACCGCTCACTAGTGGGCGGTAGGAATTTTTTGGTAGGGACCAGGTTGAGTACCACTGCTCTAGGGTTAGCCGTTTGGCTACAATTTTTACCGAACAGACAGACAGACAGATAGTCGACAAAATGACGGTATAAGGGCTTTTCGGTCATACCTACATAATCCTAAAAAGTAAAAAGTTCACTATTTTAAATCAAATCACCGTGTAAATCTTCATTTATTCAGATAGTGTTATTTTTATGAAATATTACTTTTACAGTGTTAAAATTAATCCTACCTTAACACTATTTTATTTCTAACACTATAATTTAACTAATATGTAAGTGTAAACTTTACACTAAATTTAACCAAAAAAAAAAAATTAAATAATTAACACGGAAAGCGAGGGACTTGATAGTACACTAAAAGTTTATTTTTTAGTGTACCATAAAGGCCCTTTAACACTACTTTTTTAGAGTGTAGCGACACACCGGGGTCAACCTTTATCGTTAAATAAAAAATAAATCGAATTGATCCGACTATATTTGGTCTAAATTCTATGGCCGAAACAAATGCACATTTATGTTGTCGCAACCCAAGATTATTAAAGTAAAGGTTGTCTCGTAACTTCTGACCAATCAGAGCGTGAGAGGGAATACGTCACATGTATGCGTGGTTCAAAACTAGCATACAAAATTAATATAGATGTTGCATATTTTTAAATATTTTTATTGAATATATATAATAGATATTTATTCAAGACTGTTCTACTGAATAAATTATGAATAAAAACCTGAGGAAATTTTATACTGATTTATATCAAATTTAAGGTGATGGGTATTTGTATTATAGTTAATAAATAACAATAAAATCGAATATAAATATAATTTTAGGAATATTTAAAAAAAAAAGGAAAAACAAATTGTTATAATATTATAGTAATTAATAAAATTGGAGGTTATTTCAGTTTTTAAAAACGGCTGGACGTATTTTAACGAAATTTGGTACAATAGAGTAGAACTAGGATCAAATATAGGCATGATATCTCAAAATTTTCTTTTTTTAGGGGGTGTTTCTGGGTTAAAACTGGTACTAAAAAATTTAAAATATTTTCTTTATAAACAGAACTATCTTAATAGAAAAAAAAACTATACAATAAATGTTGTTTATAAGAAAACAAATCTTATTTGTTCTCAGCATTTTTCAATTTGATGAATATTAAGGTAGTTACGGGGGATACCCTAAAACTAAAATATTGAAATATTTTACTTATTATTCTCTTCACATCAAAAATAAATGTAAGAAAATTTATTTAGAACGAAGACACATTCCTTTAGAAGCATTCCTTTAGAAACAAAGGCTGATGTCCAGTTAGCAGACAGAAGACGTGTAGCTTCGCTATTTACCCCCACCACTACAAGTTACGAGACAACCTTTACTTTAATAATCTTGCTTCTAACCGACCACCAAGTAAACGCACTATTTCTGGGCAATAGTGAGAACACAATTATCTACGCGCGCTGTTTAACACGGGACCAATTATCGCTGGTTCAAAGTACACTGAAAATAAACATATTCTGCAATGCCAATGATTATTAAAATAAATTATGTTAAAAAAGACATTAAAACAAGTAAAAAATCAAAAAATTAAACGATATTTTGATATTTATAGCCAAAAACCAAACTTCCCGTGTATATAACATATACGATAAATAAAGACTGACGTCCTGTTAGCCTACAGATAACGCATAGCTTCGCTTTTTACCCCCACCACTACAAGTTACGAGACAACCTTTACTTTAATAATTTTGGGCGCAACCTAGCTACTCTCTTAATTTTGCATGATTAAAAAAAAATATTCATTTAAGTTGAGTTTTTCGAACTTGATAAAACTTAACTCTCATAAAAGAGGATAAAATTGAAAGAATATTTGATATACCTTGAGGAAATCGGGCTGTAGATGTTCTCCTTCCATAACATTAATCATTTTGAGATTGAGATTGACTCCTAGTGCCTTGGCAGTCAGCATGACGCTCCTGCAAGGCGGGCTCGGAGGCACGTAGTATAACTCAATGTTCCCTGACATTTTGCTGAAATATAACATGTTATTAACACAGTATTACGTTTTTACTTTCAAGGTATTATGATTCATGGTATAATGATAATTAATAATAGCCTTTATTATAAAATCCTGCTACTCATTTCTAGACTTGTTCAAATTTATAGATATCTTATGTAAAGTTCATTTCTTAACACTGTGCGAAAATCTAATTTTGAAATCTAGTTACTTTTTATAATTAAATTGCACTTTTGACCAATTGTTTTACTGGACCTTGACAACTGCAATTAATAATCAAATTTGACATATGAAATTTAAACTGTCATATTTTGCATAGATTAGTCAACATTAAAAAAATGGTTACATGACAGATTACATTAAAAAATTAAATTACTGTCTAGTACCGCACCACGTAAAGAAATAGTCTATAACTGTTAACTCTTGATGGAATGTGATGAATAACTAGAAAAATAAAAAAAAACTATCCACATTTACACACTCGTTCCCACACTTGCTCAGCAAAAAAAAATATTAAAACTTAATATACAGGGCGTTTTAGGGAATAGTTATATAGCCCTGCTAATTTATTTATTACAGGAGATACGAAGGAGGTTAAATTTGGAAATATTTTACCATACAAATAAAAATATCAATTTGGAAAAATAATCAAAAATCAAATACAGGAAATATTTCAAATAAATATATACAGTTCGATTATCTAAAGTAGTCCAGTCATATTCGAATTATGTAATAATTCGAATTATATAAGTAGGTTAGTCGTAGTTATACCTTACAGAAAAACAACAAATTTTGACATGCTTCATTTGTATTTCTCTTACTATTTTGCCAATGTGAGTGAGAGAGAAACACATTAGTACGTTAACTATTATTTCAGTCACATGACCTTGACTGGAATTCTCTGGATAATAGAACTTTATATATATATATATATATATATATATATATATATACGAGCCCTGTCCACTATCAGTTGGCCCAGCTACGAAATTTTTACTTATTGGTGTTCAATTAACAGAATGCGAAAAGCTTATGAAATCTAGGTAATATTTTATTTTCAATTAACATTTTAGAGATTTATGATTAATATTTACAACTATTAAAGTAAATTAATAAGAAAAAACTAATATTTCCATTGGAAAGCCATTAACTTGGAAACCTATTTCAGAAGTTACCACTGGGTAACGTCACCTTTCCCTTTTATAACGGCATTAATTCTTCTAGGCATCTATATCTACAAGGTCTTGGCATAGTCGAGGAGTAAAATTATCCCATATTTCTTGAAGTTTTAGTCTTAATTCTGGAATTGTTCTAGCCGGTGTTACACGCAATTGTTTTTTCATTTCGTGCCAAAGTGTCTCGATGGGGGATAAGTCTGGGATACTTGAAACCCACTCTAAAAGTGGAATAGAATGATCACGGAACCATTTCAAAGATTTGACGTATGGCAAGCGGCTCCATCTTGTTGAAAAATAAAATCCTCCCCAGAGATTAATGCATGTTTCATAGTTGGCAACAGAGACTCCTCTAAAATACTTGAATATTTGGTTGTGTTAACAATGCCATCGATAAAGTGAAGTTTTCCTACACCTCTTGCAGACATTGAACCCCACACCATGACAGATGCTGGAAATTTCTTGGAAATCGGGATGATATGCTTCATGTTTCTGACGAACAACTCTGCTCCGGTTGTCCCCTACACAGACTTCAAACCTAGACTCGTCGCTCCATTGCACGCTGTTCCACTTTTCACAATTCCATATTTTATGTTCTCTTGCCCATTTCAACCTGTTTTTCTTTTGCTTAGACGTCAACAATGGTTTTTCCTTGGCCTAAGAAAGTTTTATAAATTTCTGCAAATATACATTTAAGAGTCCGATTAAAACCAAATATTACCTTGTAGGTTCCAAATCCTAATTTTTTAGCTTCCTTATACCATGTAGACCTTGAAACACGTCTTCCAACAACATCGCGCCACAGTACACTCAATTGACTGTAGTTAGCAAGTCTGTTATCCTTAATAATTCTTTTCAATGTACGTTTGTCATTGTCCGTCAGTGTAGTTTTCTTCACGTACTGGGGCTTTGGGGCAACTGAACCACTTGTTTTGTACAATTTTACAATATTTCTAATACTGTATCTTGACAAACCTAATAATTATCCGATTTTGGAATTGGGTTTTCCTGTTCTTGCTAAGTTTACAATGATTAACCGAATGTTTTCATCAATAGCTTTGCCTCTGCCCATATTTTAAAATTATTTAGACAACACTTTTAATACATCACAGTCAATAAACAAACTTTGTTTTCCAACGCCTACTACGCATAGCTACCGCAAAAACCCAGTTATTTTATATACAGTACAAGAATACATGAACTCAAAAAATACGTTTGTTTTACGAATATTATTTTTATAATCAAAAATTAAATACAAGGTGTCTCAAAAGAAATTTTATATTTAGTGGATCGATTAAAAAAAAAAGTAAGCCGTATATAGAAAAAATGTTTATTAATTATTAAAATACACTTTTTGGGGTTTTATTTCTTAAAAATAATATCGTCTAAATGTAGACCCTCGCGTTCTCGGCACTCATTTAATCGAACAGTAAAATTACTTATGACGTCTCGGCAGGTGGACTCAGGGATGGCTGCCATTTCGTGACGGATATTTTCTTTTAAATGCGCCAGTGAAGTCGGTTTATTGGCGTAAACTTTAGATTTAAGATAACCCCATAGGAAAAAGTCCATAGGGGTTAAATCTGGACTGCGTGGAGACCAATTTATGTCACCTCTCCGGGAGATCAATTTTCCTGAGAAAATTTCACGAACACGTGGCAGAGACATATTGGACGTGTGTGAAGTTGCTCCGTCCTGTTGGAACCATGTTCTTTGGTTATAGCCAGGAAAGTTTTGCAGTTCAGGTACCAAGAAATTGTCCAACATCTGCACATAACGCTCTGAATTCACTGTAACTGCACGCCCCCTTTCGTCTTCAAAAAAGTAAGGGCCGATAATTCATCGCGCCGACATCGCAGCCCATACGGTCACTTTAGGCGAATGTAGGGGTTTCTAATGTTTGCGTTTCGGATTCGTTGTACTCCAGTAGCGGCAGTTCTGCTTATTTACGTGGCCATTAAGATGAAAATGAGCTTCATCCGAAAACAAAATGTTGATAAACGTTGAAAATCGCTCAATCACCTGATTTACGAAATTAAGCCTCTGATTGGCATCTTGGGGCTTTAATTCTTGCACCAATTGAATTTTGTAGGGGTGCAGCTTTAGGTCTTTGTGCATAATGCGATGTAATGATGATCTATGCACATTTAAAGCACTTGCGCGCTTCCGAATTGAAAGGTTCGGGTCGTCACGAACAGACTGATTAACATTCTCCACGTTTTCTACCGTTCTTGATGACCTAGGTCGCCCGGATTTTGATTTATCCAGCGTTGTACCAGTCTCTTCAAACTTTTTAACCCAATGTCGAATGAGAGGAATGCTTGGCGCATCATTTAAGTGGCGAAAACCTCGAATACTGCAGAATTTTCTACACGATACAGTCGCCGAATCACCGTTTTTGTAAAACTCTCGCACGCATAACGCGCGGTCTGCTCCCGAGAAACGCTCCATAGCGATTGAATTCCCAAGAGCCAGGCAACCGATTGACATAACCCCCGCGCCCCTCGGATTCGTTGCGTTCACGCAGTAAGCTAAATAAATATAAAATTTCTTTTGAGACACCTTGTATTACGGAATAAATTTTGACCCCTTTACTTCTAATATGATTATATTGTCAAAAAATGTACAAAGCAGCATTTACTTTTACTTATTATTTAATAATTTCTAAAGATACTGAAAAATTCATAGCTGGGCCAACTGAAAGTGGACAGGGCTCGTATATATATTAAATTGAGCACTTGTATTTTTTTAGCCTTTCGCAACGGTTCTCAACCGATGATTCGCGAACCCCCGGAGGTTCGCACTAATCCTGTACTTCCGTACGTTATTTGGCATTTTTCATGCTATTTTTTTATTCTGAAAAATCATTGTTAAAGTAGGTACTTTATGGTACTTTATTATGCTTATTATTGTAGAACTAGAAATAAATAACAAAAATGCAGAACTATTTTACAAACTATAATAAATTGATAGTACAATATTGAAGGGGATGAAGTAGATGTTAAGCAAGGCTGATTTGACTGATTGGCAAAGAATTATACTTCAACCAGCGACCCGTGGCGGATGGGGCTAAGGTCTGCACAGAGAGAGAACATAGAAGACCACCATGCCAAATATTAAAACTAAACAATATTTTGTTTATGTAAAGTATTTTTGTTGATATTAATTGTCTATCTTATTTATGTATCTTATATATAATAACAATTACCAGTTTTATTACACGATTTCAATTTCAATGGAATTCGCTCACTGTACTAATTAAAATGACCCGATATTTAACTTAATTTCCCTGCGATAAATATTCCCTGCGATGAATTTTCCCTGCGATGAATTTTTCTGCGATGAACTTTCTTGCGATGAATTTTCCCAGCGATGAATTTTCTTGCGATGAATTTTCTCACGATGAAATTTCCCTGCGATGAATGTTCCCCGCGATGAATTTTCTTGCGATGATTTTTCCTGCGATGAATTTTCTGCGATGACTTATCTCGCCATGAATTTTCTGCGATGACTTATCTCGCGATGAATTTTCTGCGATGAATTATCTCGCGATGACTTTTCTGCGATGAATTTTTTAAATCCTAAATGTATACCCCTACTATTTTTTCTGGCAGTCCCATGCACATCAAAATTTCGTACGCCACTACTCATTGGTTGAGTTATATATCGGTGATAACACCGCTTACCGTTTATTTGACTTTGAATAAGGGGTTGAACGGTATTAATTAAATATTTTTATTACATATTAAAAGTTTAGATATTATTACATATGGTGTTCTAAAGCAGTGTTTCTCAACCGGTAGTCCTTATCCCTATTTTTTGTTCATTTTCTGTGATTATTGTTCATTTTTCAGTGATATTTTATTACTGAGATATTATATATACAGTCTACAGATACAAAAAATTTGTTTAATATGACATTTATTTTTTGTGGTACTCGGTAGAAAATTAAATATTTTACTGGTCCGTGGTATGTTTCCGTTTGATAAACGCTGTTCTAAAGTACTATAATGCGTTTGTTAAAAGTACTATAGTGAGTTATGTTCTCCGTTTGACCAAGAATTTTCGTCAGAGTCGAACGTACATTACATTGTTTAATTCCTATGTAAGGCACACTTGAGTATGGGAGCATTATATGAGTACCTTATCAAGTAAATTACCAAAAAAGTATTGAAAATGTTCAAACACGGTATTACCGCGTAGAATAATTACGAATGACAGGGGTATATCCAAGATACAAACCATCCCAAGACGTGCTGAAACCATTTGATGTCAAAACGTTGGCGGCGAGGAGGGATATAATGTTGATCATGTTTTTGTATAAGACACTTATGGCCGGTTGCTAAAGTAAGAATTATCCCTAACTCAAGTGAAAATCATTTGTTTTTGTATGTTGTAAGATACAAAAACAAATGATTTTAACTTGAGTTAGAGAAAACTCTTACGTTAGCAACCCGCCATTAATAATTTAATCGACGACATTAGTATCTTGTCTAGAATATACGTCCGAGTGTCTTCTCGCGACTTTAGAATCAGAGACACATTATTTGTTTGTAAAAGGGCCAACACGGAGTACTATGAAATGAACCCATTGCATAAAATGGCGGCTCTTTACAATCAACTTTGGTTTGCAGACAGATCTATTGATATATTTAATGTAAGTTATGCAAGATTTCACAATATTGTCTTAATTATGATGTAATGTGTGACATTGTAGTATTAATCCAAGTAAAAAACAACCTACAAGTTCCTACCGCCAAAATAAATATATGTAGTATAAACGACCTTCAGTGTTTCTGTGAATACATGAATTGATTTAATTGTGCTTTTATAACGGAAAAGATATTGTATGTTAGAACATGTAAATGTATTTGTATGTAAAACAGAGTTACTCTATGTACCGAAAGTGTCAATATGTACTGTACTTTTATGTAATATGTTTGAATGTAAATGTTGTATATATGTACTGTATGAATGTATGGGCACAATAAGGGACCATTGGTATGTGGTGTACAATAATAAAATAAAATAAAAGAAAAGAATATAAAATTAAATTAAATTAAATTAAATAAAATAAAATAAAACAAAATAAAATAAAATAAAATAAAATAAAATAAAATAAAATAAAATAAAATAAAATAAAATAAAATAAATTAAAATAAAATAAAATAAAATAAAATAAAATAAAATTAAATTAAATTAAATTAAATTAAATATTTAACATAAAAAAAATTACAGTGCACTGTGTACGATTGCAGAAAGAGAATCCGCGATAACAAATATTATGTTGAGAGGGGTTCGCAGATCAAAAAAGTTCGGAACCTCTGGTCTATCGCATAGAAAATGTATAATTCTTTAATAAATCATGCGAGTATTATGGGTCTAACCCTTATATTAAAAAAGTTATTAAGACTTGATTTTTAACATTAAATTTTTTAGTTATATCTTTTCGTTTCGTGCGAATTTAGCTCAAATTACGTGAACTAGACATTAAAAAAAACTGTTTTTTGTACACTTTATTGTAGATTATGGATTTTTTTGGTTAGTTTACATGTAAAACTACTCGTAAAAGCGTAATTTTCGTAAAAAAATTCTGTTCTCAATTTATCAACAATTAACTTTTTACTTTTAGATTCAGTGATAATTTAAATTACAGAGGCTTAATAGCTTTAACATGACACAAAAATACTGAATTGGTATAAATATATTTTTACACAAATTACTGACATAGTCAGGATTTCAACCCACGTCCATACCCTTCATAGTGGTCAGCAGCAAGAACAACAACAACTTTAGCGCTTACGGGCACAGGCTTGCTACACATATACACTTATTATTATTTGGGGTTTGTCTGATCTTGACAAGCAGACATCCTTTTGAGCCACGTCATACTAGAGACTAGTAGAGCTAAATACATACGGCTGCATCCCAATCCCTGGCAATATGCAGATGCGGAAATTACGCTAGATCCAGTGCGCGCACAATGCGGAGTGACCCAAGCAACACTGCTTTCTGCATCTTGCAGATCAAAGAGGTGGCAGAAGATCTGAAGGCGGGAATGGACTCGATTTCCCTTCGATAAGAGGCTTTTATACTACCCATAACACCAAATATCACTTTATACCCTGGATACAGCTTTCTAAGCTCAGACAAGAGATCCATATATTTGGACTTCTTTTCCTCCTCCTTGAGAGAGATATTCTTCTCAGCTGGACTCGAGAATTCGATCACAAACATCTGTTTAGTCTCGATATCCAGGAGGGCCAGTAACCTCGAGGTGTGGAAGGAATAATTCCAATAAATGCGGCACTTGGAATTTTCCACCTCCGATTCTATGTCAGAATGGACGTACGGTATAACCGGTGTTTGTTCCATACTATAGGCATGTCCAAGATGGCAGTAGAGCACGTGGAGAGCAGCATTATGTCGAAATACGTAGCTCGACGCTGTAAGAGACGAACAAGCAGACAGAATGTGCATAAAGGTTTCAGGATGGTGGTGGCACAATCTACAAAGTGTGGTCTCTGTCATTTGGAATATGCAGGCCCTGTATGAGAAAGTATTTATAGCGCCATCCTGACACGCATATCTGTTGAAGCGTGAGTTCGGTGGACAACTATAGACTTTTAATATGTTTGAAGAACACAGAGTGCATACTTTTACACTTTTTTCTTTTTTATAAATATGTCTATCTCCCCTCGTTTCACCGAACTGGTAACCCTCTTGTACTCCTCTCGAGAGAGTTATATTCCAGCGTTTTCCCTGACGGGACTGAAGTTTGCCAGGTTAAATACCTGGTAAAGAAACGTCCTTTTGCTACTAAATTCGTGCTCACTAACGAACTTTAATAGTGGGTCCTGACTTCTGAGGATGCTGTTAGCTGTAACCAGGACGAGTCAATCGTTCAAATACTCCAGATTAAGTAAGCCCCGACCCCCGTTTTGACGAGGGAGGTAAATGCGCTCCACAGAAGATTTCGGGTGGAGACTTCGGTTGTGGTTCATGATCTCTCTAGTTTTCCTGTCGAGATCCTTAAGATCATCAACATTCCATTTTATCACACCAAAAGAGTATGAAATTAATGGGCAGCAAGCATGTTTGTGGTAGTGATCTTGTTCTTGCCAGACAGACAAGATTATTATTTATTATTTAATATTATTATTATTATTAGTTAACATGGACCTAACACGGAAGTATTTCTAATATTTGATAATCTTTTCATTAATAAGAATGTGGAAATGAAACTCTCTGTTTCCTTTTGTGTATAATAAAGCAGTATGTTAGGATATGTCAAAATTTATAAGGTAATAAATTTTAAATATTGCTTTCAAAGATCTATATCTCCCAGCAGACTATCTTATAAAATGATTGATATAACACCAGCAGTATCAAATATTTGCGAAATAATGGTCTTGGGACTTGCTTGTAATGTACTATTATCTCGGAAAATATTTTGTATGTACATAAAACTAGACACAACTGTGAAAAGTGAAAAAAGATTAAAAGTGAACTAGGAAAATTTCCACCTAGAGAAGTAAGAGCTCCATAGTTAAGTAATTTAAATAGGTGTGTCTGGTAGATATTTAGTAAGACAGGCATTGCATTATAAAACAACTTTGTAAAAGATCTTTTATAAAATATATGTACAAGGTGTCTCAAAAGAAATTTTATATTTAGTGGATCGATTAAAAAAAAAGTAAGCCGTATATAGAAAAAATGTTTATTAATTATTAACATACACTTTTTGGGGATTTATTTCTTAAAATAATATCGTCTAATCGACCCTCGACCCTCGCGTTCTTGGCACTTATTTAATCGAACAGTAAAATTACTTATGACGTCTCGGCAGGTGGACTCATGGATGGCTGCCATTTCGTGACGGATATTTTCTTTCAAATGCGTCAGTGAAGTCAGTTTATTGGCGTAAACTTTAGATTTAAGATAACCCCATAGGAAAAAGTCCATAGGGGTTAAATCTGGATTGCGTGGAGACCAATTTATGTCACCTCTCCGGGAGATCAATTTGCCTGAGAAAATTTCACGAACACGTGGCAGAGACATATTGGACGTGTGTGAAGTTGCTCCGTCCTGTTGGAACCATGTTCTTTGGTTATAGCCAGGAAAGTTTTGCAGTTCAGGTACCAAGAAGTTGTCTAACATCTCCACATAACGCTCTGAATTCACTGTAACTGCACGCCCCCTTTCGTCTTGAAAAAAGTAAGGGCCGATAATTCCTCGCGCCGACATCGCAGCCCATACGGTCACTTTAGGCGAATGTAGAGGTTTCTGATGTTTGCGTTTCGGATTCGTTGTACTCCAGTAGCGGCAGTTCTGCTTATTTACGTGGTCATTAAGATAAAAATGAGCTTCATCCGAAAACAAAATGTTGGTAAACGTTGAAAATCGCTCAATCACCTGATTTACGAAATTAAGCCTCTGACTGGCATCTTGGGGCTTTAATTCTTGCACCAATTGAATTTTGTAGGGGTGCAGCTTTAGGTCTTTGTGCATAATGCGATGTAATGATGATCTATGCACATTTAAAGCACTTGCGCGCTTCCGAATTGAAAGGTTCGGGTCGTCACGAACAGACTGATTAACATTCTCCACGTTTTCTACCGTTCTTGATGACCTAGGTCGCCCGGATTTTGATTTATCCAGCGTTTTACCAGTCTCTTCAAACTTTTTAACCCAATGTCGAATTAGAGGAATGCTTGGCGCATCATTTAAGTGGCGAAAACCTCGAATACTGCAGAATTTTCTACGCGCTACAGTCGCCGAATCACCGTTTTTGTAAAACTCTCGCACGCATAACGCGCGGTCTGCTCCCGAGAAACGCTCCATAGCGACTAAATTCCCAAGAGCCAGGCTACCGATTGACATAACCCTCGCGCCCCTCGGATACGTTGCGTTCACCCAGTAAGCTAAATAAATATAAAATTTCTTTTGAGACACCTTGTATTTGATGAAAAATATGACAGTGTAATGGGCCATCTTTTATAAAATATATTTTTCTGTTAAGTCAATAATAAGCGAGATATTTTAAGTTTTTTATAAACTGTTTTAACTTCGAAACACCCCGCTAGAATAAATATTTCGAAATGCCTTATACCTGGTGTTCCTCTATCACCATACCAAATTTCGTAAAAATATGTCGAGCCGTTTTTGTGTGAATCTCGGGCAGACAGGCAGACAAAAATTGAGTTTTTTGCGGATATTGTCTCATAATCATCTGAAATATGTAGAAATCAAATATGAGGCCGAAAATATAAAAAAAAACAGATATAGCCTCCGATTTTATTAATATAGATTTGTTATTTTTAATTATCTCTTTATTACAATTTAATGTTATTGTTAATTACTATCTCATTTTGTTTTGTTTATTAAGAAATTATGTATATGTTTATTGTTTTTTAGGGTTTTGTAGGTATGATCTCCAAAAAACCCTTTGTCACTCATGTGTCTGTCTGTAAGTAGAAATTGTTGCGCAAATTGATAAAAAAAAAATAATAATAAAAATTTATTATGTGGTATCAAAAGAAAGCTTTTAAGACGTAGATTAAGATACGGTAGATAGTTTTTTGTAATTCGTTTCTTTTAATACGATTTTAGCCAAAAATGTACTAAAAAAGTGCTTGTCCCGCACCCTTTTACTCAAAGGGGTTAAACTAAAAATCTGAAAAAATTATAGGTTTTGTATATTTATCTGAGCCGGAAACGTACGAGAGGAATATTTGACCAGTTTTTGTGTTTTTGACAAAATTAATTATTTTTTTAATTCATGGTTAAATTATGGCTAATAATATTATGGATTTTTTTGTATTTGTAGCTAAGATGGAACGTGTATATTTAAAAAATTTAAAATATTAAAAAAATAATATTTTTACTCATACCACACCACACTACACTCTACACCAGTGTTTCCCAAAGGGTGTGCCGCGAAATCTTAAAGAAAAAAATCAGCTGTGGCCACCACAGGACCGACCGCAATCACAAAGTATTTGTCTAATTTATGCTGCTTTATCAAAAAATGTCTCAAATAAAAGTTGTTAGTTATTGCTTTTATAGCAACTTTTGTTAAATAAATGTTTTCAAAATATTGCTCTGTTGTGAAATAATCGCAAAATCTTAAAACCGACACGAGTAAACTCCCATTTCTAGTAAACCGATTTTTACCAAAAGTTGATCAACTCGTGCCATTTATGTCAAAAGCTTAAATATGAAGTTTCATAAAAATCCTTTCAGCCGAATTTGCTCTGCACGTGTACATGGACCGACAGACGGATCGACAGACGGACCGACAGACAGACCGACAGACAGACAGACACACCGACAGACATCATGCTAAAAATAGTCAAAACGTTATGTAGGGATCAATTTGTGGAGATCCATCGAAATCTCGAAATATCAAAATCGGTATGATCACAATACCTCTCTTATGTATATATGTTGGTGGTCGGTAAAATACTAGCGTTATAAATTTCTACTTCTGTGACTACGTAGGTGTGCCACGAAATTTTTCTTCTTTGGAAAATGTGCCACGAGAGTCTAATGATTGGGAAACACTGCTCTACACTGTAAAATATTTCTTATTAATCTAATGAAGACTTGAATACGAAGCAAATGCAGAAATAAATGCTGGGATATTTGGCAAATTATTTAAATTTTGTTTAAATAATTGAATGGAAGCTCTTAAAAGTAATTATCAAAAAAACTGTTAATTTTGATGTGATAGATATACCTAGACATAAAGTATTATGTTGGCTTTTTACACTTATTAAATACCTACAAAACCCTGAAATATGTGAAAATTCACACTTTTTTCTTAATGTATTAAACTTTTATTAAAATAAGGTTATTGTTAATTACCCCTTTACACATACTATACAAATATTGCTTGCTAATATGTAGTAGTACTATCACACGAAATTTTCAATTAAAAATAATTACCGGTTAACCTGTTTCTACTTAAAATATTTACCGTTTACCGGTAAAAGAAAATCTCGGTAATTTTGGATGCCCTAGTTATGACTATAGGCAGTCCTAAAGAAAAGTGTAAGTGGTGAATAATTACGGAGGAGACTATAGGTGTCAACTTGACGTTATCTTTGAAACGTATCTTGAAAAGTCGATGAAAATTTCATTTAATTTGAAAATCAATATTTCGTTAATGTATTAAAAGCTCTTCTAACCAACAATTTAAATAATAGAAAAACAAAAAAACAAATAGTATCATTATCCAATAAATTACCTGACAGAATTACCACCTGTTGGAACAATTCCAACTGTATCCATACACTGCCCCAGGATTGGATGTTAACTAACCTCTCTGCAACCGTAAGTAATTACTTGAATATATGAACGGCGAAGAATTGCGGTAGATATCTGGTACCTTAAGTAAGAGTATTGATGACTGTCTTCACCACACTGACGTGTAATTCGCGCGACTTTGCCGTCCTTCATTGTTTCGCGTCGTCATGGTGACGTGTGTAAACAAAACATATTAAACAGAGGCGTAGGAAGGGTACCAATTGCGTCCAAATAAATGGAAAGGGGAAACATAAGATTTAGGCACGCCGAGTGAAGTTATTACTGAATATCATGCGACAATTTATCACGAGGTTTTCATTAAATAGCCTAAGAGGTCAACCTTTTTACTGAAATGTTAATCTATTCGGGATAGATTACACTAATCTATTCGCAACATAGCCTGTACTACATTTTCTCAAAAAAGTCCAATCAAGGCAATATCACTGATAGGAGGGTTGTCTCGTATAATTCGGGACTGCGCTGAACTAGTGCTGCCATCTGGCAACTGACGCTTCTATCGTAAAGTTTGACATTTTTAACGGTATACGTACTAAGAATGTTTTGATATACGAGTGCTATTTGTGTTGTTTACAATAACTTGAAAAAAATTCATCTCGGCTAAAAATTGAATTTAATTCCCAAATAATTTGACAATCAGAGTTGAAAATGCCTTTGGAAGTGAAAAAAGTGCTTTGAAAATTGGTTCAAACGCATGTAAAAGTATATTGATCTTCATGGAGAATATTTTGAAAAACAATAAAGGCACTTTTGTTGGTAAATAATTGTTTTTAATCTCAAATCTCGAAATATAAAAGGCAACCCTCGTATTAATACTGATGATATGTTTCTCTTTCATCCACTCTGGCTGCTAGTAAAAGAATTGCAAGTGTGTAATTTGTCTACAAGCTTAGTTCATTGTTAATGCATAACTACTAGTGACGGGCGCGTGCCGTAAAATTTCCGTGTCACGTCGTGACATGGCCGTTCACGATGTAAACGTGAGTGAATGTGATTAATATTTTATCGTGACACGTCGTGAGTGCAATCACGGCGTGTCACGACTCACGACAGCAACATTTTATGCAATTTTAGTTTGTTTTTTTTTTTTTTTTAGGATTTAGTTTTGATCTGCCGAGTTCTATCCTACTATAACAACTAACATCCAATATTTCGGAACTTTTTCTGTGCATTATCTGTTTTATCCATGTCATATTTTTATTATATGTCTTCAAAAAGCGAAAACAATAATCGAAGCCTCACATTTTCACTACATTGAGTTATATTTTTCTAGCTCCATTGTAGTAATGTAACTTTTTATAAGACTTTTTCTCCATGAGTCAAACATTCTATATTTCAATGCTGCAGGACTTATCTGGGAACAGAAACGAAAAAGAAAAACATCATTCTTTTATATACTTACATAACAGTGGTTACTTAATAATAATAATAACTTGAAAAAAATCCCGCATGCGTCACGATTCACGCGTGCCCGTGAAACAAGCGTGCGTGACTGTGTAATTTCAAATTTATGATTTCGTGAGCGTGCTTGTAAAT
The DNA here is from genome assembly GCA_963971575.1 of Liopterus haemorrhoidalis. Lineage (NCBI taxonomy): Eukaryota > Metazoa > Arthropoda > Insecta > Coleoptera > Dytiscidae > Liopterus > Liopterus haemorrhoidalis. The sequence continues at coordinate 16,495,558 of OZ020615.1, read as the reverse complement.
TTGAATCCAATTTCGTGAGCGTACTACGTGATCGTGATAAAATTTTACTCACGCACTCAACAGTGATAGCTTCAACAAACGTGTATTTTCATTGTTCGTGTTTGTGATAGTTTACTGTGTGTAAGTTTATCTTAGATTTTAGCGTTATTCTAAATGAACCAATGGCTTGAAACCTAATAGGTGTTACTAAACACTTTTTATGATTAAAAATTGACCTTGATTGGAAAGTGCTGAGAAATACCTAGGAAAGAACGGCGTGACGATATTAGTACAGATGTATAGAGAAAAGAGTTAGTTAGTTAGTTCAAATTTTTGGCGCACAGCAACAAAGTCTATTTGCGCCTAAGGCCATCTAAATGACTACACTACATATCAAAAAACAATAAAATAAACAAAAAATAAATAGATAAAAATCAATAAAAATACGCATACTCAATAAAAAAAATCTTGCACGGACAACACAAATAAATAAGATAAAAAGTCTGTTCGAAAAATTGTAAAAATGCAGGGTGATAGTAAGAGGCTGTAAAGGGGCCAATTACCATCGAATATCACAGTCTAGAAATAGAATTAAAGTAAGGTGCAAAACTTCACAAATAAAACAGTAAGTTCAATTCTCTCAGGAAGAGTATCAGCCTGTCCATGAGTCCTCTGTCGTCACCTAAAGCAATTTATAGGTAATAGCACAGGCCTAACCTCTCCCTGACATCCTCGAACTGTACACACTGAGTTAAATAGTGTAACACAGACAAATCAGTGTTACACGTCTGACATATAGCAGACTCTTCACCTCAAAGGAGGTGTCCATGGGTCCACCAACAGTAGCCTATACGGAGGTGTGTGATGGTGGTTTCCTCCCTGCGGTTAATCCTGCAGGAAGAACATGGTTTAATGTCTTCCTTAATCTATCTTAACTTAACATCCTGTATGCTGCTCCACTCATGCTGCCACCTGGCTAAAACCAGATGTTTCAGATGACTCTTTGCGTCATCTGGATATATGAAACTCACATCAATGTAAGTCTGTGTATAGAGAAGAGAACTACTATGGAACGAGGCAAATAGTAAGACACGAGACACAAACGATTTGTAAGAAAAAATTTGCATATTCTCCTGGAGGAAGTGAAAAATGTATAAAACCTTAACAGTAATAACAGATAGAGGTTTAATTCTTATGAGATTGTAGCCTTCGAACATAGACGAGATGAATGCGGAGGTTAGAGAGGGTACAATAAACGAGGAGAAAATGCACATGCTTTGTGGTGGGGTTACTGGGCTATCGTTCTTTAAAGCATGGGTCAGAATGGATTTTATATTTATTTCTAGCGCAATAAGTGTAATAGGGCTATATTTAGTTTTGTTATCGGACAATAGATAGGCATACTATTTTAGTGTTTTATTATCAGTATTTTTGTCGCGTTACTTAACTATTTATACATATATAGCAGCATATTTGAAAAACTGATTGGCTACGTATGAACAAAAAATTCTTCGTAGAATCTTTGGACTAGTTAAAAGAATATGAAGAATGGCGAACCCGAAGGAATTCGAGCAGTATAATACTTACAGAAAACCTAATATAATACCAACCATCAAAACGTAATACCACAAAACAACACTATAAAGACACTAAACACTAAACTACACTAAACAACACTAAAAAAATAATAAAAAGCAGAGGTATGTAATCTTTTTTAGATCGCGGGCCGCATTCAAGAACGTTTATTTTTGGGGGCTATATTTCCTTTTGTATTTTTAAAAATAATCTGTAAGTTCTTCTTTAGGTCGGTATACAAGTAAATACTTTGACATAAATACGCATAGAATGGAAAAAACTAAAGCAGTGCGGCAGTAATGTGTTGGCTACGCTGGATAAGAAAATAAAATATTATATTTTTTTATTGGTAGGTCGCCTAAACTAATTCGGCAGACCGTATTCGTTCGCCGAGCCGTCGGTTATAAAGTATAATATAAAGCATATAAACCCTGATAGCATATCAGACAGACCTAAAAGTAAAAGCAGACGGAACGGTTTTTTCGGGTCGACGTCGAGTCGGCAAATTTAGCAATTGTTGACACCTAGCAGCAATGTATCGAAGTGGTCGTCTGAACAATGTTGATTTCAGGTCTTTAGATGAACACTCGCCAGTACGTAATAAAGTGTCGACTGGGCAACCTTCTTCGCCCGTTTTTTTGCGTCGAAACATGTGTCGAGTCGACTGCGACACCGCGCCACAGTCGTGTATTTAGTTCTGATAGTCGAGACCATGGATTAGCCGTAGGACCACTCGACGACAATAGCTCCATCTGCTTTTAACCGAAAGGTAGAGCTAGAGAGCGATGAATTGACAAAAATGGACAGTCGGTAAAAGTGGAGGGAAAAAGACAAAAGCTCTTTTGAGAGTTTTTGCTTTTAAAATTACAATAAACATTAATTATTAAGAACATTTAAAATATTATTTCAAAAATTTTCTGGAAATATATACTGGGGACCTCCCGTCCCGAGTATAAAAAGGTTAAGAATATCTGATCTAGACGACCAATGGTTAGTTTGATCCATGGTCCGTATACAATACGGTTGCCTCACTTTGGCTGAAGGTGACTTACTTCAATATGCCAAATATGCAGCGTTTGTAGAAGTTGCTATACTTGTTATTTTGCATAACAAATTCCACAAAGTCTGTTTATTGGGCATACTGTAGTGCGTCACCTACGCCCGAAGTGAGGAAACTGTACATTCTACTTTCCGTGAGCTTAATCCAATAAAGTAATTGGTCGAAAATTTTTAACCGATTCATTATTTAATCTAATTTAACCTAGAGGTAGTTGGATGTTAATATGACTGGAATGTAAAGATGGAACGTAGATGTCATCATAATCGCCTAATATTATATTTAAATTTATTTAAGATTCTACACAATATTTTTTTTCAGCAGTCAACATCTTGCCTTCTACGTAACCGTATCCTCGAGACATGATTACAATGTTCGCTCTGGTGGCAACATCAGACTGCCAAGATTTAGGTTATCCAAATCCTAGAAATGGTATTAATTTAGCAGCTACCTTCCACTATATACACTTAAAAATTATCAAAAAGGTTATTTATGATAAAAATGAAAAAGGATATTTGTATATAAAGATGACTGGAATGTATAGACGGTATGTTGATGTCACCATATTCGCCTCGTATTTTATTTTTAGTAATTCTGGATCAAATTTTTGTTGAGCAATTATCTTACCTTCTACAAGGTGGCCACTGAAAGACTGAAGGGTTTGAAAAAATATTAACTTTTTAATTATATATATATATATATTGTAGATTATAGAGCCTTCCTTGAAGATTAAAATGGCTACGTATGATGTCCAGCAACGAGTAAAACTCATTGAGTTTATCTGTTCCAGTGAAAGATCAATTATTCTAACTTAGAGAAAACACCGGCAACATTTTAATGTCAGAGTATCTCCTAGCCATAACATGATTCGGAACCTAATAGCCCGGTTTGAAAGAACTGGATCAGTCGTCGATTCCAGGTAGAGGTCTTAAGCGCACTGTGCGCACCAACACAAGTGTACGGAAAAGTTTCCTTGAGGATCCATCTTCCTTTATCCGTTGTCGCTCTGGTCAACAAGGCATCACCAGAACATCGCTTCAGAAGATTCTGAAGTATGGTTCCAACAGGATGGAGCTACTGTGCACACTGCCAGGGCGATGATGGATCTCCTGCCAGAAATTTTTGGTGGAAGAATACTTTTAAAAAATGATGAATTTGTTTGGCCTCTGCCTTCACCTGATTTGATGGCCCGACACTTCTTTTTGTGGGGCTAAATAAATCTCGAACACTTAAAGAACTTGAGGAGATCGTTCGAGCCGAAATCCGATGTTTAGGACCTGAAACTTTGTGTAAGGTCATGGAAAATGTTATGGAAAGAGCCCGTATTTGTGAGCAGGAAAATGGATGTCATTTGAGAGATTTGTTTTTCACACATAATACTGTAAAATATCCATTAATTATATTTCCAAACAAAATTAAAAAAACATGTGTTTGTAAAATTATTTTCGTTTTATATCATCCAGTTTTTCAGAGGCCACCCTGTACTTTTCAGCAATCACCTTGATTTTTATTCACAGAAATAAATATTGTAAATTTGCTTGTTGAATTATTGTTACGCCACTGGGTTGAAGGACTTCAATCCATAATAAATGATGATACACCTGTTTAAATCAATATCTAAATGATATATGTCATCAGCTATTACAACTTTGTTGTATTGCGATTACATATATTATTTACTAAAACAGTATGTTGTTCAGTCAAGTTTCATACCTGACTTGCGGTTTTCAAAACAAATTATTTGTAATGACTAGGTTGGTTATATGTTATTTTTATATTTTTATCATTCACTTCCTTGTTACACGACATGTAATCTTAACCATTATTTTTATGGACATTTTTTTGGTTCCGTTTCTTAGAAAATTCTATAAACACTCTAAAATGCTTCGTCAGTATTAAAAAGATATTACGTAATTGTTATTGCATGAATCAACAATATTTAAGATTTTAGGACGGAAAATAGAAAAAGTTTGTCTTTATTATTATTCTGTGGAGTACAAAATGCTTTTTTTATTTTCTATTTATAAGAGAGCCATTATGAAACTGAATTGGGTGTTGTAATGAGTTTCATTATGACACTAAATATTTTTTCTTCAAGCGGATTATAATGCTAACAGTACATTGTTCAATACATTCGGTAGAAATGATACATTTTTTTACTAATAACAAAATGTGAACATTTTTATACTAGTAAATAGTTCATATAGTTATCAACAGATGGCACTGATGGCAGCAGTCGCCATAAACAAAATATCTGTCAATTTAATATGTTTGTAGCATGGTTTGTAGTGAATTCAGAAATTAGTTACATTATTAGTGAGTTACTTTATTATTATTCTGTTATCATTCTGTGATTAGTTACAAAATACACAGTATAAAGATTAAAAATTAAAAAATGTCTCAACCAATTCAATGTACACCGCCGGAATTAGCAGCAATAGCATCTGAAACTATAAACTCCTAAGTATTTATGGTTGCAAATTTTTAATAACTACGCTTGAAGAAAAAATAGTATATTTTACTCGGAGTAGAACGCCTTTTTTGTGCTTCGCTCAATATGCAAGCCTCGGCTGCGCCTCGGCAGCAACATTTGAGCTCAGCACAAAAAAGAGCGCGTTCTACTCCTAGTAACATAATATACTATTATTTCATAAAATTTGTACGATAATCTATAAAACACAATTGATAGCAACCTTGAAAAATATAAATCTGTCAAATCAGTCCGGGCAGCCAGGCCCGACAGGAGGAGGGTATCCTGGGAAAATTCCCGGGGTCCCCGGGTGTTTGGGGCCCTGGAGTCCTGGGCAGAGCCCAGGTAAATATAATTGATCATTACCCGGGGCCCGCAAAGAAAGTTTCTCCTCCTCTCGGCGGCCCTACGGCCAGCCAATACATTCCCATACCAAATTCCCCAATCGGAAATGTTGTTTCATTATATAATGTAAACTGATTATTTTAAACGGAATGAAAAAGCAAAATATAAAAATAATATAAAACTCGTTACATATGGCTTTTCGCTGCAATTCGTCGCTTCGCGATGCGTTTTCTAATGTGTTCAAAATCATGCATTATGTAACAAATGTTTTATGGTGGGTTTAGTCAGCATTTAGTTTTAGTCTTAGTTTTAAACTTATGTTTTAGTTTTAACCTTAAAAGATAAATTATCATATCGCTACGAGCAAGTTCATACAACACATTGATTTAGTTTTAGTCTTAACGTTCTTAAAACCGACCTTGAAAGATAACTAATATTCAACTTTGACAGACGTCCCGATTTTTGCGGGACGTCCCGCTTTATGAACAAGAATATATTGTCCCGCGCGGGACACCTAAATTCACGAATTATTCAAACAAAAAAACAAAAATCGTTGAGGTAAGGTCAAACAATGCGATGGGTGCGTGTGTACGTAATGCCGGCGTGCCGTACGGGAATTTGCACGGAACTTTGCACATTGGTACTTGATGAAGTAGATATGGACCTGATTTATAAAGAATTCAACTTGCTAAAACCATCTATTGACGTGATTGCGAAAAATTCGAAAGACTTAACTGCACAAAAATGGCATCAGTTATTTAAGCTACTTCCGGATAAAACCCTAAAAATATTTACAAGTTAATTTCCTTTATTATAAGCATACCAACATCTAATTGCAATCCCGAACGAGTATTTTCTCAGATGAATTTAAAATGGTCAAAAGCAAGAAACAGATCTTCTATTGAGTTGATAAAATCGGAATTACTTGTTCAATTCAACATGCAATACTCATGTGCATGATGCATATGTGCTGAATTTTATTAATATATTAAGAACCAGAAAGAAACTCTTTGTAAAGTAAAACCGTCAGCCAAATACAAATAGGCGAGTTTCTGAAAAAAATATTGTTTAGTATCAGTATTTAGATTAAAATGTACTATTTTAATTGCTTTAAGATAAATAAACATTTCAAATATTTAATTGTACATTTTATTAGGTTGTCCCGCTTTTGCGCCCCTATTTCCCGGGGTGTGAATTTTCTTTACAATTCATATCGCTAGGATCGATAACTGTCGTTGTATATTTGCTGATGTTTTTCATATATTTAAATAGTGTTTCGGTTGTGGGGGTATAATTGGTACTAAATATCAATTAGTTTTAACAAGCAAATGTTTATTTTTAAAATAACAATACAATCTAGGGCAGTGTTTCTCAATCGGGGGTCCGCGGATCACTGGTGGTCCTTAGCAAAATTTAAGTGGTCCGCGAATGACTTATAAATGAGATTTTTTGTTAATTTTTTTATGATCTTTTGTTCATTTTCTGTGATTTTTGTTCATTTTTCTGTGATTTTTTATTACTGAGATATTATATAGATATAGGGTCTATATATACAATAAATTTGTTTAGTAGTACATTAATTTTTTGTGGTCCGCGGTAGAAAATTTAATATTTTACTGGTCCGTGGTACGTTTTCAGTTGAGAAACGCTGATCTAGTGTGTGCTTGAGTTGAAATTTGCAATTTTTATTTATTTACTGATGCCCAGTTGCATAAAAGTCTTAAAACTAGATTTAAGCTAAAACTCGATGTAAAACACAAAATTACCTAGCAACGCAGTGCGTTTTAATTAATCTAGTTTTAAGACTTTTATGGGCCGACCTACTCTTTATTATTGTAATATTGTAAAATTGTAATACCCTGAATACTGGTTAATGGACATAGTTTCCAAGACCAAAAAAATAATAAATAATAATAATAATGGGCCGACCTGCGTAGCGTAGTGGCAACGGACGTGCCCTGCGTTGCTAAGGTCTCGGGTTCGATCCAGTTCCAGGCATTAGTGACAGTGATGATAAAGTTTAGATTATTGTAAAACTGAAAACTAATAATCAAACAAAATTGAAACACACGGACACACCGGATCTTTTTTTTATTCAATGGGATGGCCTTAGTTTATGTGCCAGCAAGTACACATTTACAAATTAATTTACATAACTTGATACATTAAATTTGTATGTTAGTTCTAGTTACATAATTCTGCACAATAGGATATAACTTAATATTATCTAGAACAGTGTTTCCCAACCTTTTCTGGCCTGGGACCCCCCAAAATTATGTAAATACTAGCTGAAAACCCGTGCTTCGCTACGGTATATTGATGGTCTCTTGGACCACAGGAGATACGAAAGGTTTCTTCCGAATTTCATATCTCTATGTCAAGGGACGCTCTATCGAATAAAAAATACTAATTTACTCCGTAATGGATGAAATTTTAAAAAACTGTCAAACGCCTTCTAAATAGAAACCTATGTGCCAAAATGAAGTGTTATAACTCAAGAAATACAAAGGTTTTTATAATTCACCCCGATTGCATATTCATCCATTTAGGGGTTCATTAGAGCAAACACGTGAATTTATGTTTTAAACATTTGTATGGGTTTCGTTTGTAAGCAAAAACCAAGTCGATATCTCATTGAGCCTAAGAGATATTGAGGCATCCCTAAATCAAATTTCACCTCATTTCACCAGTTAAAAATGGAATTTAGAAAAATCTTTTCTTATTGGTCTCTTACGTCATGGAGCGAATGTAAGCTCCGAATTTCATGTCTTAATATCCATTGGATTTTCTATCGAATAAAAAAACCAATTTACCCCTTTAAAGATGAAACTTAAAAAAACTGTCAAAACATTGTTTTTGAAAAGATTTTGAATAGGGTGTTTTAAAAAAGGCACGTATATGCCAAAGATGAATGTTATATCTCAACAAACAGGAAAAACTACGGGTACTATAATTCATCCCGTTTGGAGTGGATTGGGACGAAATCATATATATTTTTTTAATTATTGTGTGTTATTGTATGTATGTTTAAATTTTTTAACCCCTTAGAAGTCGACTTTCGAAGAATCTCTTCTTAGTGGGTACTTACGTCATGGAAGGAATCAACTTTGCGAATTTCATATATCTATTTCAAAGTCATTTTAAAAAACTGTCAAAACAATTTCGGGACATTTTAAAAAGACACCTATTTGTCAAAAAGGAATGTTATAACTCAACAGACACATAAAATACGACGGGATATATAATTCACCCCGAATATAGATTCACCCCTTTACGGATTGATTAGGATAAAATCTTGAAATAAGTTTTTCGATATTTGCATGGGCAATATTTGTAAACAAAAACTAAGTCGATATCTTATTGGTCCCTCTTTTCACCTTTATGGGTGAAATTAAAAAAAAAACTGACAAAACCATTTTGAAATATTTTAAAAAGACACCTAAGTGCCAAAAAGTAATGTTGCAACTAAACGAACACAAGAAAAACGACGGGAAGTATAATTCACCCCGATTGTACCATACCCCTTTAGGCATTGATCAGGACAAAATCCTGAAATACATTTTTCGGCATTTGCATGGGTAGTATTTGTAAGCAAAAACCAAGTCGTTATCTTATTAGTTTTAAGAGACATAAAAGAATCCTTAAAATCACAATCTCTCCTGTTCACCTTTTTGGGATGAAATTTAAAAAAACTGGCAAAACCATTTCAAAATATTTTAAATTAGGATACCTATTTGCCAAAAAGAAATGTTGCAACTAAACAAACACAGGAAATACGACGGGATGTTTAGTTCAGCCGAATTGTAGAATCACCTCTTTAAGAACTGATTAGGATAAAATCCTGAAATATGTTTTTCGGCATTTGCATGGGTAGTCTTTGTAACCAAAACCAAGTCGATATCTTATTAATCCTAGGAGATATTAAGGAATCTTTGAAATCACAATTCACCCCATTTCATTCTTTAGGGGTGAAATTTTAAAAAACTGTCAAAACCATTTCGAGATATCTTATAAAGACACCTATGTGCCAAAAATGAATGTTAAAACTCGACAAACACAGGAAATACGACGGAATGTATAATTCACCCCAATTGTAGGCTCACCCCTTTAGGGGTTGATTAAGATAAAATTCTGAAATTTTTTTTTCGGAATTTGCATGGATAGTCTTTGTAAGCAAAAAGCAAGTCGATATCTTGGTCCTAAGAGGTATTAAGGAATCCCCGAAATCACAATTCACCCCCTCTCAACCCTTAGGGGTGAAATTTTAAAAACCTGTCAAACCCATTTCGAGATATTGTAAAAAGACATCTATGTGCTAAAAAGCAATGTTGCAACTAAACGAACACAGGAATTACGACGGGATGTATAATTCGCTCCGATTGTAGATTCACCCCTTTAAGGGTTGATTAGGACAAAATCCTGAAATTGGTGTTTCGGTATTTGTATGGCTAATCTTTGTAAGCAAAAAGCAAGCCGATATGTTATTGGTCCTAAGAGATATTAAGGAATCCTTGAAATCACAATTCACCCCTTTTCACCCTTTAGGAATGAAATTTCAAAAAATTGTCAATACCATTTCGAGATATTTTAACAAGACACCTATGTGCCAAAAAGTAATCTTGCAACTAAACGAACACAGAAAATACAACGGGATGTATAATCCACCTCGATTGTAGGTTCACCCCTTTAGGGGTTGATTAGGGCAAAATCCCGAAATTCCTTTTTCGGCATTTGTATGGGTAATACTTGTAAACAAAAACTTAGTCGATATCCCATCGGCCCTAAGAGATATTAAGGAAATCGTGAAATCACAATTCACCCCTTTTCACCCTTTAGGGATGAAATTTCAAAAAACTGTCAATACCATTACGAAATATTTTAAAAAGACACCTATGTGGCAAAAAGTAATGTTGCAACTAAACGAACACAGGAAATACGACGGAATATTCACCCCAATTGTAAATCTACCCCTTTAGTGGTTGATTAGGACAAAATCCTGAAATAAGTTTTTCGGAATTTGTATGGGTAATCTTTGTAAGCAAAAAGCGAGTCAATATCTTATTGGCCCCAAGAGATTTAAGGAATCCTTGAAATCACTATTCACCCCTTTTCGCCCTTTAAGGGTGAAATTTTAAAAAACTTTCAAAACCTTTTCGAGATATTTTAAAAATACACCTATGTGCTAAAAAGTAATGTTGCAACTAAACGAACACAGGAAATACGACGGAATGTATAACTCACTCTGATTGTAGATCCACCCCTTGAGGGGTTGATAAGGTCAAATTCCTGAAATAAGTTTTTCGGTAATTGTATGGATAATCTTTGCAAGCAAACAGTAAGTCGATATCTTATTGGTCTTAAGAGATGTTAAGGAAACCTTGAAATCAGAATTAACCCCTTTTCAACACTTAGGGGTGAAATTTTAAAATACTGTCAAACCCATTTCGATATATTGTAAAAAGACACCTATGTGCCAGAAAGTAACGTTGCAACTAAACGAACATAGGAAATACGACGGGATGTATAATTCACCCCGATTGTAGATCCACCCCTTTAGGGGTTGATTAGGACAAAATCCTGAAATTGGTGTTTCGGTATTTGTAAGTGTAATCTTGGTAAGCAAAAAGCAGGGCGATATCTTATGGGTCCTAAGAGATATTAAGGAATCCTTGAAATCACAATTCACCCCTTTTCACCCTTTAGGGGTGAAATTTTAAAAAACTGTCAATACCATTTCGAGATATTTTAAAAAGACACCTATGTGCCAAAAAGTAATGTTGCAACTAAACGAACACAGGAATTACGATGGGATGTAAAATTAACCCCGATTGTAGATCCACCCCTTTAGGGGTTGATTAGGACAAAATCCTGAAATTGGTGTTTCGGTATTTGTATGGCTAAGCTTTGTAAGCAAAACGCAGGTCTATATGTTATTGGTCCTAAGAGATATTAAGGAATCCTTGAAATTACAATTCACCCCTTTTCACCCTTAAGGGATGAAATTTCAAAAAGCTGTCAATACCATTTCGAGATGTTTTAAAAAGACACCTATGTGCCAAAAAGTAATGTTGCAACTAAACGAACACAGGAATTACGATGGGATGTATAATTCACCCCGATTGTAGATCCACCCCTTTAGGGGTTGATTAGAACAAAATCCTGAAATTGGTGTTTCGGTATTTGTATGGCTAAGCTTTGTAAGCAAAAAGCAAGTCTATATGTTATTGGTCCTAAGAGATATTAAGGAATCCTTGAAATCACAATTCACCCCTTTTAACCCTTTAGGGATGAAATTTCAAAAAACTGTCAATACCATTTCGAGATATTTTAAAAGGACACATATGTGCCAAAAAGTAATCTTGCAACTAAACACAGGAAATAAAACGGGATGTATAATCCACCCCGATTGTAGGTTCACCCCTTTAGGGGTTGATTAGGGCAAAATCCCGAAATTACTTTTTCGGCATTTGTATGGGTAATACTTGTAAGCAAAAACTAAGTGGATATCCCATCGGCCCTAAGAGATATTAAGGAATTCGTGAAATCGCATTTCACCCCTTTTCATCCCTTAGGAGTGGAATTTCGAAAAATCCCTTCTTAGTGGGTGCTTACGTCATGGAGGGAATATACTCTCCAAATTTCAAGTTTCTAGGCCCAGGGGTTCGGGCTGGGCGGTGATGAGTGAATGAGTCAGTCAGTCAGGACACTTGCTTTTATATATATAGAATTGTCTGCGGCTCCCCTATACTATGGTGTGAATGGGAACACGATTTTTTTCGAAAAAGCGACTTGTGAGCAAGTTAGGAAAAATTTTGAACTAAAATTTATTCACAAAATTGAATGGTAGTATTGAAAATTTCCGGAAAAAACCGGAAGTACAGAATATCAAGGACAATTTCGAATTTTTAAATGGAAATGTATGTCATATTAGATATCTTTGGAAAGAGCTTTTCAACAACTTTTACTTAGGGCCGGTTTTACAATTCATGGTTACCTGTTGGTTAGCTCAAATCAATGGCTAACGATATATTTGCAATATAATAATTACCATAAGTGTCCACGGTAACCACTAGCCAGAGCCTTACCTGTCGATTGTAAAACTAGCTGTTAAACGTTTTTTTAATATCTTTTACGTTTGACAAAAAACTGATATTTTTAAATGACGATTATATAATTTACTATAACGCCTTGAAAGTAAAGTATTTTTATTTACAAGTGTTCAAAGTGCCTTCCATTTTAATTTAAATACATTCGCATCCTTATTCTTGAGTTATCTGTAGCTCGGAGAGCAATTAAAAAAATATATAATAAAAAATATTGCACTTTCAAGTCGTACCTACTTCAAAGTACAACTTGAAAATATTTGAAGTACCTCCAACGCGAACCATTGTCAGAGAATCCCATCAACCGACAGATACAATTTATTTTACCTTGATATAGTCTACTTATAGTCTGTTTATTTGGTTAAAGCGGAACTATATTTTCAAATCTAGTAATTTTTATCAATTGAATGAAACTTATGATCATTTTGTTTAGTAAAAGCCCATTTACTCATTATAAAGTTAGCTAGTGACAACTTAAACGTTTGAAATAGCCTGTAGTTTAAATTAGTTATCAAAATAAGTAAATTATGTATAAAAATAAATAGAATATTTATTTTATTTACGTTATAAAATGTTTATTTTTATGAATATAAATGTAAGATATTTATAAATATGGATAAAATTTATATCTTGCAAGATTGAGTGCATTTTTATTATATTTTCATGTTTCGATCTTGTATGACTTCGCGGCCCCCCGTCGAAACCTACACGGCCCCCCGGTTGAGAAACGCTGATCTAGAAGGCTTAAAATACTGGTGGGTAGTGGGACCTTATGTAGGGCAAGTTCTTCATAAAGTTGTCTCTGTTGAATGTAGTGCATTGGGCAGTTAAAAAAGAGGTGTTTATATCCCCGATGGCATCGGTTGTGCAGTCGCATGATGGTGAAGGTTTTAGTCCTATTCTATGAAGGTGTTGTGGAGAGCATGTGTGGTTGAACCTTAAGCCTGGAACAGAATGCACAGCGCGCTACGCCGTCAGCGCGCCGTCATTTGCGACAGCGTTGCGTTAGCGCCGTTGAGAATTTTCGCCTGCACACAATGCAATAATTTTTAACGCCGTCAAGTGTCACTTGACAACCTTTATCTGTACTTATACGTGCGCTTTCTTTTATTAAAAGTATAATGGATGATGAAGACTTGTGTGTGATGTTATTTATGTTGTATGCAAGTTATTTATACATACAAACACTTTACCATTCAGTAAAAACTGAGGTTAGGTGTTCTGCGTCAACGTTCAACGGCGTCAAAAGTTGGAAGTTGACGAACATTCAGTATCAACGGCGTTCGAACGCTGTAGGACGTTGTCCATTCTGTGCACTTGCGTACGATAGCTTGGTTTTAACTTTCTTCTGACAGATAGCGCCGTACGAACGCCGTCAACGCGCCGTAGAACTCGTTGCATTCTGTTTCCCACTTTAGACGACAGATCGTCCTTATATATGACTTGATGTCTGCATGCTTGAACCATGGTTTGGGCGGTAAAGTTGGAACTAGCTGTCCATAGAAGGATCCCTTGTGTTTGATGGAGTCGCGATAGATTTCGTCACAAAGTTTCCTACTTGAATGTAGGATGATGTTATTTTCTTCATCGATGCTAGGAGGTAGATTATAAATGGAGCCACTTAAAATGGCATCCTTGGCTAAAAAGTCGACCATTTCATTAAATTGATAGTTACTGTGACCCTTGATCCAAACTGTGTGTATGTGTTCCTCGGCTTTTAAGATTTTTATTCTGATCAATTGTGTTAAAAACAATCATGGGGTTATTTTTTAGTAGTTTTGGGTACACTAATTTTTCTATTGCACTTTTGGAGTCTGAAAAGATTATAAAGTTTGGTTGTGGTTGAGTTTCGATATAGTCTAGGGCCTAGAGACAATTTTATGGGATTGTTTCTGCTGTGTATATACTAGTAATTTTTGGCAGTTTTTATTTTTGACAAAATTGAATAGCTGGTACTAAATAGGTACAACCTACTCTATCAAGACGTTTTTGATGTATAGATTAGAAATGGGAATTTCGGCTCAGTTTGCGGAACCGGATCAGTGGAGGTCGTTCAGTTTGTTGAGCCGGTTCATTGATCCGACTCAGTGATCCGGTTAAGTAAACATGTTTTCGAGACACAGGTCGGTCGTTAGTTCGTAGGTAGAACGTCGCTTAGAGCCGGTTCTTGCAATATATGAACTGTAAACATGATCCCGAGACATAGGTCGGTCAGTCGGTCAGTCGTTCGGTCATAGGTAGAATGTCGCTTAGAGCCAGCTCTTGCTTAGACCCGGTCAGTTGTCGGTCGTTCGCTTGTAGGTAGACGTCGCTTAGAACCGGCTCTTGCTTAGATCCGGTCAGTTGTCGGTCGTTCGCTCGTAGGTAGTCGTCGCTTAAAGCCGGCTCTTGCTTAGACCCAGTCAGTTGTCGGTCGGTCGCTTGTAGGTAGACGTCGCTTAGAGCCGGCTCTTTCTTAGACCCGGTCAGTTGTCGGTCGTTCGCTCGTAGGTAGAACGTCGCTTAACCCGGTCAGTTGTCGGTCGTTCGCTTGTAGGTAGACGTCGCTTAGAGCCGGCTCTTTCTTAGACCCGGTCAGTTGTCGGTCGTTCGCTCGTAGGTAGAACGTCGCTTAACCCGGTCAGTTGTCGGTCGTTCGCTCGTAGGTAGAACGTCGCTTAGCCTCGGTTCTTATGTAACATTTTTGAAACAAACAATTCACTTTATGTAGCTACTGTATTTTAAACCAGATGTATTAAGTTTATGGCGATGTTTATTGCCCTTATAAATCGGACATCTGGGATTTGGGCAATATTTTTAATATTTTTATATAATATGGTTGTAAGAAAACACAGACTAAGCCTATTAGGTTCAAATAAACTGCCCTACAAATTGAGGACAATAAATAATACACTTTATGATAATACATTACACGCCGACTTCTCGCGAAGTTCAACATGACATCGATCCAGATCCGGATCACTCCGGTCACTGCTCACAATCGCCCAACCAATCGTATCCTTGAAACTTGAAACTATACAATGAGCCGTGAGCCGGCTCATTTCAATTTGGTGAACCGTGTCACTTCGGTCAGTGTACTGAGTCGGCTCATTGAGCCGGTTAGTTTATGAACGACCCATCTCTAGTATAGATGTGTGGCATTGGGCCATTTTGAAAACGGGTATCTTGGAATTTATTTTCTAAATTGTAAAGACAAATTTCGTCAGCTAATTGAATAATAACACTTCACTCAATAAGTCTCCGGTCTGACATATATATGGCAACACTGTTGACAGACCCATATGATTTCTGGATAGCACCAACCTTCAAACGATACGTATGAATATTTCATGACATTCTGACAATTAGTTTAGAGGTTACAGTGGTTTTAATGACTTTAGTTTTGTAATTTTCAAAAGAATGGATAATTTTTTTTTTTTTATTTTTAGGAGCGTTGGAATGAATGTATCACTCTTGAAGGAGAATATGTTCAAGAATAAAGTCGAATTTCTAAAAAAAAAAAAAAATGTTTTTCTTTGTTAGACCGGCGACTTATTGAGCGACGTGGTATGTATATAAGGTTTAAAAATACAGTGCAGGTCATACGTATAAATATTAAAAAGAATGGGACTAAGGACTGATCCTTGCGGTAACCCTACCCTTGCTGTTCGAGGTTCGTTCAGGATGTTATGGTTTTTATTTGTACAGGTCACACCGGGGTTAATCTATATCTTCAAATTAAAAAATAAATTCAAATGATCTGACCATATTTGGTCTAAATTTTATGGCCAAAATAAGTGCATGTTTATGTTGCGCTGGATCTTACACAATCTCTATGATTGTATATCACCGGAGTTTGGGATACATTCACAGGTATTTAATTCTATTGGCTTCTTTTGAGGTGTGCCAGCTTTTACGCATTTTGTTCTCGCTGTCGTTGTGCAGACATTTTCCACAGGAGAATAATATAATAAGTATTGTAGTCTTATTAAGGGCGCCTGCAATTTTTTTTTTTTCATGGGGGAGGGCAAAATTTGAAGTTATATTTTTGAATATATTAAGGGCCGGTTTCTGAAAGCTTAGTAAACTATAATCGAATGTTCAACTACGTTCATAATATAACAATCTCATAAGCAACCATAGCAACCGTTTTCTAACTATTTGGTTATTGTAAACTAAGCTTTCAGAAACCGGGCCTAAGTAGGTTATTTATTAAATAAACTCTCATAAATACAGAACACGATATTGAAGGTATCCGTCATAGTTAAATTAATAATAATTGAAATAATAAAGTTTATAGGGCCGGGCCAGAACCGATTGCATACTTTGTTTATTTAGTTAGGTATCATCAGTAACCAGTATTTGGGCCCCCTTGTGGCGTTTCTATCGGTAGCTTCCGCGTGGAAAATGAGCACGTCGCGTAAATATATATATATATATATATATATATATATATATAATAAAGGACAATTTTTATCTATGCGCAGTTTTTTATCTGTCGTCGGGCCAGTAATTATTGTTTTCCGGGGGGTGGAGGGTAATTATTGACTTCTACGAATTTTTTTTATTACCAAGGCCCGGACCTTTTCTCGACTCCTCTCTTACCCTTTCTGATACACGATGTGCTCCAGTTCTACGAAGCCCCATAATGCAAACTTGAAACTGAAAATAAACGCACAGGAAGTAAAAATGTTCTAATATAAAACAGACAAATATAAAAATAAATAAATTTGAGAACAAAAAAACGCATAAAAGTTTGGAATAAAACACTTAAAATCGGTGACTCTGGAGGGGTGTAGGGGCCAGTGCCCCTCTTGCCCCTTACTGCGGGCACCCATGAATCTTATTTAATATGAAAAAGCAAAACATTTGTACTATTATTTATTTAAGTTAAAAATAAAACACAGCCCTTGTATCCTTGAAAAATAGTAGATTTTAGATAAGAGTAACATCGTTCTGCTTGACAAATAATTAAATTTTCAAGGTTTATTTTTGTTTTCATCTGATACGCCTATTTCAGTTGCGTGCAGTGTACACTGACCTTTACATATCTGTAGGATTTATTCATTGCTTCAAAAGCTGTTATTTTTATAAAACAAAATTAACTTTTTCTGACCTATTATTATGATGTTACGCTTTGAAATCAATTGTGTTTATTACAGAGCTTTCATTTGTGTTTTCCACAGTCGTGTCTGGCTAATGATCTTGAGACAAAAAGTAAAAAATATAGCACCGTCCCTTTATGTAATTGGAAAAAATAATTTATGTACAACCATCAAATAATAAATGCATTATGTATCCAACAGTAAATACATATAGCTGCCCATACTGCACACCGTGTGTAATGAGACGCGCATGCGTGCTCAATCGTAAATAATGAACTTTTTTTTAAATAAGTTACTTAAAATTTTTGGTGCTCGTTGGCTATTCGCGCTTCACACAGCCCATTTTTATAACTACAATATTATTTATAAGTTAATATAAATATGAGGTAAAATTCAAAACGTGATTTGTGTGTTCCCAGTTCCGTCTTTTCCATAAGGGAACATGGGGCACAAGCCCAGGGCCCCCGGCTTGATGGGGGGCTCAAAATGCCGAGCTCGCCGTTTACACGGAAGAAAATTTTTAAATTTAAATGTAAATCGAAAAAGAGATTTTTAAATATTTTTTAAACTGAACAAAATTTTACTAAACCTAAAATAATTTCAAAAAAATATTTAATTAACTTCAAAATATTTAAAAGAAATTTTTTAAAAATTTATTTACAAACAATTCCATTTTAAACAATCAGTATTTAAATAATAATAGATATTATATTTTTTGTATGTGATTATTGCTATTTATAAAATTTTTGAGAGCGCTCATTTTCACGGCTAAAAAGAATAAAAAATGAATTACGAACGACTATGTTACAAGAACGACTTAATAATTTGTCTATCATGTGCATAAAAAGTCATATTCTTCAAAAATTAGACTTTAGTTATAATAGAATATTTTGCACAACAGAAATCCAGGAAGAAACCATCATCATTATATATATATTCTTTATTTCTCCCTAGGCCTTGCGGC
This sequence comes from Liopterus haemorrhoidalis, assembly GCA_963971575.1. NCBI lineage: Eukaryota > Metazoa > Arthropoda > Insecta > Coleoptera > Dytiscidae > Liopterus > Liopterus haemorrhoidalis. Next base: position 16,476,981 of record OZ020615.1, on the reverse strand, counting down.
GTTCAGGGCATTAGCCATTACAAATAGAAATAAAATAAATAAAATAACCAAAACAATACAAAACCATCCAAATTACATAACATACAATTTAATTTACAATATGTTACATTTTCTCTCATTTCTTCCTTCTTGCTCCAGTGTCCCTCTCTTTCTTCCTATTCTCATTCTGGTTTCCCTCTCCAATCTTCTTCCTTCTTGCTTCCAGTTCTCTCGCCTATCTTTAATTTATTTTATTCCATTCTCTTCCCTTCCAACCGTTTCTTCACCCCTCCTACTATTCCATTCCCCCCTCCCATTTCCAGGTGACCTCAGCTTCCTTCCTTCCTTCCATTTATCGCCTTCTGCCTCCCACCGGACCTCTTCCTTCCTTCCTTTACCCCTTCCTGTTATCCTTCCCCGATCTCAATCCTTCTTGCCTCTAATTCCTTCGCCCACCTCTCCCCCCTTCCATCTTCGTGCAACAGGTCTAGTGTGCTCCCCGACCATACTGTCATCTCTCTACACCTCTTCGCGAGGTGCTCTATATCTTCTTCCTCCTCCCCGCACATCCTACACATCTTATCCTCCAGTATCCATTTCCTCTTTCTTCATTCCCGCACCTTAGCCTCGCAATCCTCCTAACTCTACCTCCTGACCTTCCTCTTTCTCCCTTCAAATAGCTTGGTACCCCTATAGTTCTGACCTCCTTATATCTCCCTGCGCTCCTTGATTTGTCTATTCCGACTGTCCTTTCTTGCTCCCCCCCTTCCTTATCCCTCCTCCACAACTCCTCAATCACGCTTGTCCCGTCTTTTCTTCTCCTTTCCACCTCTGCCGCATCCACTCCGCATCTCCAGTAATACTCCTTTCTCATCTCCCCCCATGCGTACCATCTTCCTTTCTGTTCCTCTCTGGCTCTTTCCTCCCAGCATTCCCTCATTATTCTTTTGTCTGTTTCTATTCTTACTTTCTCCTCGTACTTAACCGCCCTCCTTCCTGTACCCACCTTCATCTTATCCCTTTTCAGTTCCTCTCTAACCATCATCATTAGCGTAAGTCCAATTCTCAAAATAGTAATCACTTCACTTATATTTGATTTGTATAAAGCTAACCATAATAACCAATAGTCACTTAATAAAAGTACAAATTGATGTTTTAATTCACATTTTTTTTACTATCTAAAAGGGCCCCAAACTCTGTGTGCCCAAGGGCCCCTGCATTGCCTAAGACGGTCCTGTGGGTTCCTCTTAGTTAAATGTGTAAAATAAAATAATTCAATTAATCAAAAACGTTCAATTAATTAAAATAGAAATATTATTTGATATATGAGGCCTCACTACTCTGAGGCTCAGACTTATAGCCCAAGACTATTTAGAGGCCTGAATTTTCAACTCTGATAATAAATTTACTTAAGTTTTAAAGGGCGTGGGGGGGGGCTCAAAAATATTGGTTGTTTCGGGCCTCGCATTTCCTCTGAAAGGCATTTTATACATATTTTCAGAGATTCAGTATCTTTTTTTGTCAGTTTTCAAATCTCTAGTGTCCAATTTCACCAATATCGAACAAATTTATTCATTGAATAAAACGAACAAAACCGCAAAAGTTTTAAGCTGTTATGAAGTAATTATCCTTCATGTCAAAATAATGATGCGATATTGTTAACTTTATCCACTGAATAAATTTATTCGACGTTGATGAAATCGGACATAGGTTCAGTTGATTGACCACTATTTTCAGCGTACAGACATACAGGTATAAGGATTTTTAGGATATATCTAAGAAACAAATTGAAACTATATTTTAATAAAATGAAATATATTTAAAAATAAAATCTATCTAAAATATACATAATACTTTACAAAACCAAAATCATTGTCATCAAATTCACAAATTTTTCGTATCAATAACTCCTTGTAATTTTTGATATTTATCAATCGCTTCATTCACCAAATTAGTAGCAACGGTTATTCTATCTGGAGTCATCATACTTCTGACTTGGTCTTTGCTGAGTCCATAACCCATGAAAGTGAGGGTGCAATAGGGTGTCACAGCGCAAACGGCAGCAGTGAAGGCGCCCCCAACGACCAGAAGAACAGCACCACCAAGAAGGAATAGACTGACCTTACCAACGATTCGGAGGATAACGTGGAAAGCCTGCTGTAAAGAAAAAATAAGTTTAGTTAGTATGAAAGTAGATTTTTTGTTGGAGGTATTACCCAAATTATATAAATATCATAGATATGATGGGTCTCCTAGAAATTGGTTAGAAAAATTCAATTTAGAACAAGTGTATCAACTAAGAGTTTTATAAGGGCCACCCTGAAGTAAATGGGGCGCCTTTCTGTTCCTGGGCGTCAGTTTGACCTTAGTTAACACACAGTGAGTTTCACAGAAAGATTGGAATTTTTATAGTTTTTTATCATGAATAATCTCACTGAAAATCATACCACATGCTACCGTCTTTTGGAACAGAAAATGAATTTGATCGAGTATATGTTGAGTCTATGGCTTGTCATCCAAAATCGGCGTCAAGAATTGCTGTCTCGCGAAGTGGTTTTGCTGCACAATAACGCTCGCCCGCACGTTTCTGTCTTGACTCAGGCTCAACGAATTTCACTGGGATATTTTTTCGCTTCTACCATTCAGTTCACCATACATCTTCCATACAGTCCGTAACGTTATTGTCAGTTATTCCCCCATCCCATGTACTTTTTTGGTGGTAGAAGACTGGAAAATGAGGACTAAGTGAAACGACAACGGCAAACTGACTGACTGAATTTTTACAACAAAAGTATCCAAATATTCATCACAAGAAAAAACGTTCTTTACTTTCTGGACTACAGTAATATAAACTCTATAATAAAATTGCAGAACATGAAATCTTTATTTCGTTTTTGGCCTTTGCTGATAAGGAAAGTAGACAGACAATTCTAATTTTTCGAAATGAAAATTCCATGCCTGCACAGGATTTGAACCCGAGACCTTAACAACGCAGGGCACGTGTGTTACCACTACACTACGCCGGCAGTGGCGTATCTAGGAGAGGGGGCGGTCCACCCCGGGCGCTAGCTATTTAGGGGCGCCATTGGGCTTTCATCACTTTAAATGCAAGGCATTAGGACAATGCCAGGGGGCGCCAAGATTAAAGTGAGGACCTTTTTTAGGTCTTCACTTGAAATTTTGCCCTATCTAGGGCCGCCAAAGACCCTCGTTCCGGTCCTGCTAACAGCTTTTTTCTTTGTTTTTTTGTAACCCAGCTACGCCACTGTACGCCGATTGGCCTAATTATATTTCTTTGATTTTATTGTACAGCAATGGTCTTCAAGTGAAACAAGATGAAGCTCTATCAAACTACAGTGTGTTCCCTACTTATATGTGACTCCGAAACATGGACTTTAACAAAGCGAAATCAACACCTCACAGTTTTAATATTAAAATATTACGTCGAATATGGTCCCATTCAAATTAATAGCAAATCGAGAATCGGCAAGAATAAAGATATTTGAAAACTGTACTCTACTCAAAGCCTAGTATCACACAAGAACTGAGAGGTAGACGATTACTATGAATATAACGCATGATCCGAATGAAGGAAAACACAATGGTAAAGATCTCGAAAGAAAAATTGAGGATTCGTCAATGTGTGGGAAGATGTGGCAAAAGAGGGATCAGATAAACGAAATTCTAACAAGTAACAAGTATTGGTATACGGTATACATGGAAAGACCTGACACTTACTCTTAAATATGCCCTATTCTAACATAATTTGACCCGTAACATTCTAATCAACACGAAACTAGTATCAATTAATTATTTAAAATAAAATGGCCAAATAACTATGGCAAACTTTATGTGCCTATATTTGAGAATAAGGAAACAAAGACGTATTGTGCAGTTAATTCAACATATTCTGTCTTCAATCTTTCGTATAGGCTATTCTAAACTTTTAAGCGGAATTATGTTTTGAAATCTAGTATCTTTTACAGATTGATTCGAGTTTTTGACCGTTTTGGTTAAGCTTTGTAAATCATACTTACAATAAATCTTTTTAGGTTACGGTTAATATCATTATAAAATGTTACTTTCATTTTTATTTTTTATGTCATTTTTAATACAAATGCCCCATTTATTAAATTCTTACATTTTCCAAAAATTTTTAAATGTATTATTTATTTTATTTTTCTAATAAATGTCACTTAATACTAAATGCCGACATGAAACATAAAATAACCTAGGCAAACTATGTTTTCGTGACAACTCCATTTAGTTTCACTTAAATCAAAGAAATGACCTATGTCACAAATTTGTGTCCAACGTTCTGCATTTAAGTATTGAAAAATGACTTACCCTCAATACTGGCAAAATTGTTCCCAAAGTCTTCACAATTCCACTTTCCTGAGTCTCAGATTTCTGTACTGGATAATGTGGGTATCCATAAGCAAAATCCCCATAACCATAGTTTGGATAAACGTCAGTTGGAACAGCTGGATTGTTTCCATTGTAGGTTGGACTAGCCTGGTTTCCAGTGTATGCCGGGTTCACTCCTGGGTTGGTGTAAGTTGGTGACAATTGAGAAAGGTCTGGGATTGTTTGAGGACTATTGGGCTGCTCCACTGTTTCGGCAAACACCATAGAGACACCCAACGCAAAGAGAAAGATTGAGAAATTCATGGCTAAAAAATAAAATATTATTAACTACTCGAATAAAAATAAGATGAAAAATTATACATGTTAAATAATATGCTAAGAAAGCTCACTGTTAAAAGCTTAACATAGTATGAACCTAAGTTTGTTTGAATATAAGTAAGAAGAAATATCTTATTAATCAACAACAATTTGAATTAAACAATTTTCTAACTTTTTAATTTTCCATTCATTATTCAAACTCCTGTTTGTTGTACCGTATGTATACAGGATGTAACAGCGAAATAGGAAACAGCCATTATTTTAAAAAAATAGTAAATTTAATGATAGTCTTATAGTTATAGATAAAATATTGTATTTGACTTGCATCTATGGCTTTATTTCACTCGGATGATTACAACCCTCCAGTGGCGCAGACCAGGGGGGGGGCGACGGTCCTGCGCCCCTCCCAGGACTGATTTGGGTTGCAGTCTATTTTACGTACAAAATGATAAGCAGTGACGGAACTTTAAATATCCCGAAGGGTTTCTTGACATTTTTTTATAAACAGAAAAGGGGAAGAGAGTATATTTTACATTTTTAAATATATTTTGCTCCTAGATAAGCTCAAGTGATTTTGATTACTGCTTCAAGGGCCACAAAAAATGAGGTTCGGGGCCGTATGCGACCCCCGTGCCCTCGAAATTTGATTCGGCCCTCCCCAAGACAAAATCCTGGCTGCGTCACTGCAACCCTCACATACGACTTGGGTGGAAAACTTCATCTTCGTGAAGTATAGCCCCCATTATATAAAATACTACCAAATATGAATAAGGTGATTGGTTTCTTATTAATTTACTTATTACTTATAACTTTTTTATAACTGAAGATGGGGTGTAACATTTAAAATTTGCTTGATGACTTATAATAGCCTATATTAAAAAAAAAAAAAAAAAACTACAATTGACTATCAAATACGGAAGATATTCGATTAACTATGAAAAATGGAACTGGTACGCCTATATATTTTTACATAATTTGAAAGGTACGTAAATAAGTCACTACAAAAAAGTCTACAAATTAAAAAATATAGATAATAAAACAATGAAAAGTGTTTATCTTAATGTTATTTTGCTGCTTAAATAACAACAAAAAACAATTAAACTATTTACTTACATCAGTATAATAGTGTTTTATTTAACGGAGGTTATATTTTACGAGGATTAGGTTTACCACAGAGACATAGGCGATCCGATCATATGAGTGAAATATAGCCATTATATGAGATTCAAATACAATATTTTATCTACCTATACAACTATATAGTTTTATCATAAAAAAAAGTAAATTTAATTTATAAACACAGAAATTCTGATTTTTAATTGTCAAACTTCAGAACTGACAAAATGGCTACCGAACCATCAGCTGATTCTAATCTTCAACAATGTTTAAAATACTATTAATTTATTGTTTTATTTATTCTTATAAATAATATTCTAGTTATAAAGATGAGGTGTGTGAGGTAAAGCTCTCACTAAAGCTACGTTCAGAGCTCTCAAATTCAATAGATTATGCGTTGTCGATTGTGAATAGATTTCCAAACTTATAGTTAGTGAATTGTTTTAACGAGACAGACAAATAAACACATTAGCTATCTCAGTCTACATCGGAGAGTACGTTCACATTGTATGCTGTTATATAACCCAACAAAATGTCATCGCGCCGATTACAACAAAGTTCGCCCAAAATTAAAAAGACGTACAGTAAATCTGTAATATATCAATTTAGATCATTTCTAATAGGTAACTTATAATAGGTTAGGTTTTGTTAATAAAAATCTAGGAAAGCAGAATTAGGAAAACGATAATAGAAAATACACATTTTACGAAGCCACCGTGGTTGGCTTAAAAACACCAGATGTCGCACTATCCGTAAAGCTGCATTCAGAGCTCAGTAAATCAACACGTTGTACGCTATGGATAATTTTTAAACGAGGTCATTTGGTATGATCGGACGTGCTCGTGCTTTGTCGTTGTTATACTACTGTTGAGCGATATAGTACGAGCTTGTCCGATCATACCAATTGCACTCGTTTAAAAACTATCCATAACGCACAGCGTGATAATTTACTGAGCTCTGAATGCAGCTTAACTCACGAATTGCCTTAGCTATAATTGCTACCTCGAACGTTTAAACAATCTATTAAACATATTCATAACGTATTCGCGACTGCAAATAACAGTGAGATATCTGGTGGTGACTGGCTAAATTAAACAGACGCGTATATTTGGATAATATTTGTAGCGTGTTGTGCTGCAGTTTATGTGAATTAACAAGTATTTTAAAATATAATGACTTAAATACAGTGCTCTTTTGCCGAAATATTGTTTGAACAGATAAATATTAAGAAAAAACTTCTGACATATACGCTTCTCATCCGCCATCAGCTGTGGTACGCAGCGCCGCCAACGTTAGTTTCAGTCGCGAATAGTGTAAACTTGCGGTGTAAAATAAAAAAAAAAAACTCGGAGCGTGCCCTTATACGTATCATTGTTTTCGAGTTGTTGCAATATGAACAGCATTATGTATTTACAGTTGGACACATAATTCATTTATTATTTGATGGTCGTAGAAAAACTTGTTTAATAATTTGTTTAGTTATTTTTATAATCTGTTTTTTATTTTTAATTCGGAGCCAACTTAATACATTTATTTATTTATTTATTTGAGCCTTTATTTTACAACAAAATGACATTTGTGTGGCATGGTTGTATATGTAATTTATGTGCGTTTCAAATTAAATAAAAATATATAGGATTTTCCATTTAAATTTGTCATAGATAATCGAATATCGCTTGTATATGACAGAGAATTGTTTTTCTAAATATATACTATAGTCGGATTGCTGCTAAGTGACTGTTCGTTGCTACAAGTATCGATATTCAATACTATATGCTTTCTCTGTCTATATCATTATAATTATTTGCATACCCATAGTAACTTATAATGATCCAAGTTGACAACTAACCTTCAAAATTATTTGAATAAAAAACAAAGCATTAGAAAGAAACAGCATGATTCGTAGATATCTTTACTAATTAGAGCGCGAAAATAAATTTACAGCAGTACTCAAATAAACAAAATTATTAATTTTAAGGTTATAATTATAAATAAGGAAAAATTTATACTCATACGCAAATTTTGGATTATAATTTGTTGTTTATTCCAGCAGTTTTAAAATTAAATTTAATAATTGGCCGCAAGCCATATTTCAATTAATATTTATTACCAGACACTGACAGTTAAGACAAATAACAAAAAACATTTTTAAAATCGCTGAAAAATGGTAACTAGATTATTATATGAATGCACTACTTGATACATACATGTAACAGTCACCTATCAGCAATCCGACTATATTATTGATCACGTAGTAACAAGCAACTTTCAAATTTAACGTTATACTAAATATTCAATAATAAAAAAAGTTGAGCATTGGGTAATTTTACTTCAACCACTCTGTATACAATTAAAAATATTTTTTTGCAAGATATTAAATTAAATCTCTTACCTTTTAACTGCGTTGCAAGCAGGGTGATAACTTCTTAACTGAATATTTTTGCAGTAAATTTGGTCCCTTATATAGGCCCTCGCTCACCCTGTAACAACCCCTACTTACCCTCCTAAGTGCAATTTACAGGTACTGAGCCTGTCATAACAAGAGATAACAATTACAGGACTACAATAGCTGCATTAAATTTTGCAGATATTTCAAGAAATGCAAAACATTTAAAGTGTTTTAAAGGGAGTGATAAGATAAGATTTTCTCAGAAGGATTTTAGGCTTTAAAAACAGGTAAATTTTAATAACCATTTTAGCCGACTTTTTAATTATTTCTAAAAAAAATCTAACTCACATTTGACTTGCTAAATATATTTTAAAAGAAGTAAATTATTATATTTTGAAAAATGTCTTACATAGGGTGCGTTTTGTTGGTAGCTGGTTAGAAGTACTAGAATTGATGCGCAAGAAAACGACAATTTTGATCGTGAAGTAAACATGGAATGACATTTACATGGAGGTTAAGTCATATGGTTGTAGAACAAATAACGAACATATTTCACCTAAATAGATAATCTAAATAATAAATTCAGAATAAGAAAACTTTATATTTGAAGCAAATATTCTAGAACGTAATGTTTTAGAACGAATAATTGAATTGTAAATACATTTTAAGTTTAGATTTAACAATACTATATTAAAATCATATAGGTATATTATTTTATATTATTTTAGGACACACGATGAGAAAATAGCTAAAAGTAAAAATAATTTTGAAGCAGTTTTAATTTTGAAGCAAGATTTAATTCTAAAACATTTAAAAACCAAATGAAAACAAGTGCATTCAAATACATATTTTTCATCCCCACCACACTTATTCATTCTAGTTGTTCGACCTCGAGTCATCGAATGAGTAGAATGAATAGAACGAGAATATTGGCGCAAGAAAACGCGTATTCTGATTAAACCGAAACCAGAATTGGCACAACAAAACGTATCCACAGAAAGAATACATATTACCCTGGTGTATTACCGCGAAAAAATGCAATTTAAGCATTTCAAAGTTTCAGTACGACACAATATTAATTTTAAGAGTTTAAATATAGAATATTATCGAAAAAAAGAGGGCCTAGTAGACCTTGAATTTAACTTTTTACGGTTTTGTAGGTATGACCACCAAAAAACCCTTATAACGTCACTCATCTGTCTGTATGTTTGTCTGTCTGTCTGTATGGTAGAAATTGTAGCCAAACGGCTTAAAATCGAAAGTTAAAATTTGGCATGCTTATACAACTCTTTGATCCACATACAGGAAAAATACTGACAGTTCAAAAAAACACATCCCGAGATAAATATAAACAATTATGTATTTAATAAAAAATAAATATTTTTTTTTCTTCATGTGCATTTTTGATAAATATAATAAGTGAGATATCAAGATTGTCCCCCCGTAACTCCCCAAATATGTATCTAAATGAAACCAGTGGCGAAGGGAAACCTCAGCTAGACTTGCCCTCCCATAAAAAAAATAAAATTTAAATATTTAGATAAATTTTCAAAAATACATCAAATTATGATCTATACAAATTTTTGTCCAAGGCTTGGTTTACTAGTTACGAATTAATTATCGTGACCACGGAAACGTTACATATAAGTATGAAAAAATTGAGACTTGGAATAATTTGAAATAATTTTACAAAAAATTTTCTAAATTTTATTAAAAGTTATTAGTTATTGCATTTATAGTAACTTTTGTTCAATAAATTTTTTCAAAATATTTTTCTGTTGCTAAATATTTGCAAAAATCTTAAAATCGACACGAGTAAACTCCCATTTCTAGTCAACCGATCTTCATAAAAAAACAATAGGGTTCTTCCCATTTAATAGGAGAATTTTTTAGTACTAGAACGAATTCTCTAAGTTGAACCGTTCTTGAGTTATCGTGTATACATACAGACACACACACACACAGACACACAGACACACACACATACGGACGGCACTTCGAAAATAGATTTTTTGGAGTCCCTGGACCATGAAACGTGGTCATCAGTCAAAATCTCGACATCGAAAATTTTCGCGATTACAATACTTGCCCCTTATATATTAAGGTCGGGCAAGTAAAAATGCATAGAAATAAAAAATTTATATTCTTATTTTTGAATTACTATTTTTGGCATACATGATTTTGCTGTCAATAATAAGGGAGATATAGACTACTCCAAACTTTTATGGGTCATTTTGTTTAAGCTTTGTAATTCACATTGCAAATTCTAGATTAAACTGACTGTCATTATAAAATGTCCTTTTCATTACATTTAGATTTTTTGTGTCATTTCCATTTATGTATTTTTTTTATCTTCAAAATATGTAAAAATGTATTAATTTAAAAAAAAATGTTTTTAAATGAATTTTAAATTTTCTCATACCAACATGAAACATGAAATAACCCAAGCAAGGTAACTTCTCGTGACAACCTAAAAGAACGATATTCCCATTTAGTTCCGCTTAAAGCAAAGAAATGATCTATATGTATATTTTAGTTTTAAGTTGTCCCCTCCATCCATATCTATCTACATGAAATATCCATCTACATGAAAAAATACATAGAAATTATAAACTATTTTCATCATATATGATTTTGCTGTTCAATAATAATAAGAGAGATTTTTGTAGATTTTAGTTTTAGGACACACTTAAACTAAAATAGTTAGGAAGATAAAGGAGGTAAGATTGAATACCCGTCGACCAGTGGGAAGACCTCGCAAGAGATGGAGAGATCAGCTAACCAAAGATCTAATAAGTATTGGTATACAGGACACATGGAAAGACTGACAATTAACAGATCAAAATGGAGGACTTAAGTGAGTGGGGCCAAAAGCAGTTCTGTCTTTTCCATAAGGGCACATGCTAAGGGCACAATATCAGAGCCCCCGACTTGATGGGGGCCTCAAAATGCCAAGGTCGTCGTTTACACGGAAAAAAGAGCTCAATTTTTAGTGCAATTTTCGGTAGTATAGTAAAATTTACCAACCATTATTTTACCATATAATATACTATAGATCAGGGGTCGGCAACACGGCGCCCTCGCTATCGAGACACACCTATACTGAGCCCAATATTCACACGAGGACCGAGTACCGGAGCACTTGGATTTTGAGAGGTGAGGACTTTTTTTTTGCTCATCACTTGGATTTTGGGAGGTGAGGACCTTTTTAGGGTTTTGTAGGTATGACCAAAAAACCCTTATACCGTCATTTTGTCGTCTGTCTGTCTGTCTGTCTGTCTGTTCGGTAAAAATTGTAGCCAAACGGCTAAACCTAGAGAGTTGAAATTTGGCATGCTTGTACAACTTTTTGACCCGCACATAGGAAAAATACTAAAACATCTAAAAAACATATCCCCCTAAAAATATAAACAAATATGCGCTCAACGAAAAAAAAATATTTTTTTAAAATTCTGTGTAGGGTATCAAATAAAAGCTCTTAGTACGTGGATTAACGATCAAAATTTTATTTTTGCAAAATAAATTATTTTGATGCGATTTTTGTCAAAATTGTGCAAAAAAATGTTTGTCCCACACCCTGTAGCCCAGATGGTTTAAACTAAAAATCTGAAAAAATTCTAAGTAATGTATATTGGTGTGAACCGGAATAGTACAACAGGAATTTTTGATCAGATTATGTTTTCGGAAAATAATGCATTTTTTGTGTTTTTAACCAAAATATGTTAAATATTTAATTCGCTATGTAACCAAGTTCATACGTCAGCGCTCATAGCGATGTGCGTTTAATCATTGGTTTTCTAATTTTTCAAACAGGTAACTTGCAAACTAGAGTTCGAACCCTGTCAATTTTAATTTTTTTTTTGCAGTTTTCTTTTGTTTAAATTTTTTTGTCAAAATTCTAGTTATATTTTGGTAAATGTTGCATTTAATTTTTAAAAGCGTAAATTTAATAACCAGTGGGAAGTGTTGAAATTGTAATTTAATTCTGTTTGATGTATACGAAATCAGAGGGCGGGGCTAATGATTTAAGCAACCAATAGAAGCCATAGGCGCAGTTTTCAAAATCTTAATGAACCTTGCTATGTAAAAAAAAAAATACTGCACATATTTAGAAACTTAAATAATGGTATTAGGCATTCGAATTAAAATTCATAAAAAAAATATTTTGACATATAATTTGTTTTGGCATCCCAAATAATCATCATTCAGTTATTAAATACCTGCAAAACCCTAAAATGTGTGAAAATTCACACTTCACATCAATTTTTTAGATTAGACGACCTTTCCAATCACGAGTGTTTAGTCTTCACATATTTTATGCGCCCTCAATAACATTTGAATTTATTTTGCGCCCTTATTGACCAAAAGGTTGCCAACCCCTGCAATAGATAGTAAAATATACAAACTAAGGGATATGAATAATTTTTATTTTTGATATTAATTGATATTAATTTGAAAAAAATCAGTAAATTGAAACAAACAACTCAATTTTAAACAATCAATATTGAAATAATAATAATAGATATTATATTTTTTGTATGTGATTATTGCTATTTATAAAATTTTGGATAGCTTATTTTCACAGCTAAAAAGAATAAAAATAAAAAAAACAGCTGTGGCCACCACAGGACCGACCGCCATCATAAAGTACTTGTTTAATTTATGCTGCTTTATAAAAAAAGTCTCAAATAAAAGTTGCTAGTTATTGCTTTTATAGCAACTTTTGTTAAATAATTTTTTTCGAAATATTTCCCTATTGTGAAATATTCGCAAAAAACCTTAAAACCAATACGAGTAAACTCTCATTTATAGTTAACCGATTTTTACCAAAAGTTGATCAACTCGTACCATTGATGTCAAAAGCTTAAATATGAAGTTTCATAAAAATCCTTTTAGCCGAATTTGTTCTGCACGTGTACACGGACCGACAGACAGACCGACAGACAGACAGACAGATAGACAGATAGACAGATAGACAGATAGACAGATAGACAGACAGACAGACAGACAGACCGACAAACATCATGCTAAAAATAGTCAAAACGTCATATAGGGACCTCAATTCGTGGAGATCCATCGAAATCTCGAAATGTTAAAATCGGTATGATCACAATACCTCCCTTATATATGTTGGCGGTCGGTAAAAAATGAATTATGAACGACTATGTTACAAGAACGACTTACTAATTTCTCAGTCATGTGTATATAAACATATTCTTCAAAAATTATACTTTAGTTATAATAGATTTTGCACAACAGAAATTCTGGTAGAAACCATCATCATTAACGTCCAAATTCCACAACAGTCCAATTCTCAAAATAGTAATCATTTCACTTATATTTGATTTGTATAAAGCTAACCATAATAACCAATAGTCACTTGATGTTTTGTGTTCAGTACAAATTGATGTTCATTAATATTTTTTTGGGGCCCTTTCTAAAAGGGCCCCAAACTCTGTGTACTCAAGAGCACACTGCTTGGCCTAAGACAGCCCTGGCCAAAGTAAATCCAACTGACAGTGCCCAAAGAAGAAAGAGAAGATGAAGAAGTTATATTAAAAATCAGAATTGCTATATTAATATCAACCAACTTCCGATCCAGAGGTGATAAAGAAGAAGAAATGTCCAAAAAGGTGTGTAGGTTGACCCACCTCGTGTGTTACCTACACGAATGTTTTGTATGTGTAGGTAACACATTCATCTAGTGTTCCATGGAAATGAGAACAGACTTGACATTTGTGTACACATAAATCGAGCAGTCCGTGGCGTCGCGGCGCGGAGAAGCGTCAGCTATTTCATTTAGCACCGAAAAACACGACGCGCTTATTCGCGACGAACCAAAGCTCGACAAAAGACTATCTCAAACAAAAACAAAAAAATGCACACCATGTGCTGTTTCGAATATCTAGTTTTTTAATTGTCTAGAGTATTACTCTGAGATTACATTATTTAAATGTGTATTTGTATTTTATTACTGTAAAACAAATTTAAATTGTATGGTTTGTTTTATGTTAAGAACATGTTTGTAATTGTGGATGTAATCTACTTGCTTTTATTCTGTTAATGATTTTCCTGCTATTTACAGAAATGTCTGTCAACCGCAAAAAACACAATGAGTGAAATATGAATTACAAATCTATCAGATTACAAGTCCACGATTATTAAGGGTAAAGTTATCGGATACGGGAGAATGTCAATATATCTGCATATTTTGAAATTATGTACAAAACTATTCTATAACTCAGGTGGTGTCAAACAGACGGCTCGCGGGCCGCAATTGGTCCGAGTATTGCATATTTGCGGCCCACAATGACTTCTTATACTATAATACCTTGGTTCTCAATCTTTTTGAAATCGGGGAACACTATGCTTTGATTTTTTTTTGCGCGGAACACTAAACTCTGATATTTTTTCTGCGCAGAACGCTACCATTGCAACACAAGCTTTAGAGCCGGCGTGGCCAGCCATTTTGAAATCAAGGGTGCAATGAAAAAAAGGACATTGGTCGCAAAAATAACTATTATTGAAAATAAAAAAAGGCATAGGGTCGCGAGCGCATAAGGTCTCGCGGGCGCGTGTTTGTCTACCCCTTCTTCAAGGTGTTACTTTTCTAAAAGAATAAAATACCGATGTTGATTGATGCAAACATATTTATTTAAAAATCACTTAAAATTACAATACTTAAAAAAATATCATTTAATACGATACATGAGCTTGGTGATTTTTGTAGATTTCAGCAATATTGGGACGAATCAATGATAAAGCCACTCGCATCTCCTATTCTAAATTTCCCAGGCTCTTGCGTTTTTTTTTTTTTTTTTTTTGTTTTATTACATTTTTTGGGTGCTGCAGCATCTAGGCTTTTAACACCCGGTACAGTGTTCTTTTTACAAATTATTGTTTTTTATTATGGTCTTAAGATAATTTATAATGTTATATTCCATTGTAGATGAAGGTATAAGTGCTTGTGCAATATCTCTTGGTATGTTGTATAATTGTCTATGGTAATTGTATTTTTTACAGTCGGTTATGATGTGCTTTTCTATTAGTGAGGTGTAACAAGTGTCGCATTTTACTTCTGGTGTTTTTTGAAGTAAGTGTTTGTGTGTTACATTGGAGTGTCCTATTCGTAGTCTTGTGAGCATTACTTGTTCTCTTCTGTCTTCTCTTGCTGGCCATTTTTCAATATTTTCTTTTAGTTTTCTTAGTTTTCCGGTAGTATTCCTCCAATAGTCGTTCCATTCTTCTCGTACCTTCTTCTTAAAGAATTAGGTGTAATTATACTTTGGAATTGGTATATTTATTTCAGGGGTGGTGATTGCTTCTTTCGCTGCTTTATATGCTTTTTCGTTTCCTCGTAGTCTATATGAGACGGTATCCATAAAAGAATGGTAGCTATTGTTTCTTAACGATTGCATTTTGTCCTGTATTTTCTTTACTGTTTGGTACTTCGCGTGAGGTTTGCAAATTGCTTGTATTGAGCTTAAGGAATCAGTGCAGATTATGTATTTCTTTTGTTCTGTGTTCTTTTTTCTATTTTCTCTATAGCTTTGAGAATACCATGAATTTCTGCAGTAATAAATCATTTTGTCAGGCAATTACTGGCGTGCACATTTTAAACACGTTTAAATTGGTTTTGTGTATTTCTATATTACTATTTATCATTTTATTAAACGCACGCCGGTGACCATATTTATCATATCATTAAACACACCCCTGTGACCATATTTTTCCTCAAAATTTTAGTGTCAAATTTTTATGGTCTATTGTGTTTAACCCTAGTTCGTATTCCCATATAATATGTGCGGCACACTCGGTTGTTTTTAACAATATTTCGTTTCGAACTATTCATATTTTGTCGCTTTTGTTTTGCCGCTTCTGTGTGATAATACAATAACTTTTTACAAATAATAAATTTTATTACTATCAGTCTTTCGGAGATAGAGTATTTACATCTTTATTATTAGTATTCATTCGGGTTTTCATCTTTAACAGAGATCCAGAATTTTTCAGGAGTATTTACAATGAACTTTCTAATCTACGATCTGAAGAGAGCGACGTCAGTTCTTCTTCTTCATTCCAAGTAAAACTGGAGAAGTCGGAAGAAACAAACGCATTTCTTATCCAATCAAATTGTTAAATTTAACAATGGAAAATAATACAAACTCTATCTCACTTTACATAACCTAAAAAATACTGTCACACATATTTCAACAAATTTCGGAAATCGTGGAACGAAAAAGAATTGTTGTAGTTGCGGTTATAATTTTGTTATTAAAATTTAGTAAGAAATCACTTATTTCACATCTCGCTGATGGCGGGTTCGTAAAAAGTCACAAATGCTTTTTAGGGTATTGTAGGTAGACCACCAAAAAACCCTTATAAGGTCACTCATGTGTCTGTCTGTCTGTACGGTAGAAATTGTAGCTAAACGGCTTAATATAGAAAGTTAAAATTTGGCATGCTTATACAACTTTTTGTCCCACATATAAGAAAAATACTGAGAGTTCAAGAAAACATCCCGAGATAAATATAAACAATTATATATGTAATAAATTTCATTTTTGAAAAATCTATTTTTTATGGGATTTTTGCCAAAAATTTATTAAAACCCTAACCTAAAAATGTATTTTGTCCCTAATCCTATCTCCCAGCGGGGTTAATCTAAAAATCTGAAAAATACCTCCGTAATGAACACTGATGGGTACCGAAATAGCTCAACAGGAATTTTTGATCAGATTACTTTTTCAAAAAATGACAATTTATTTGGGTCGTCGATAAAAAAAAAAAAATTAAAAAAAATTATCGTGTGGTATCAAAAGAAAGCTCGTAGGACGAGATTAAGGAACAAAAGTAGTTTTTTTAATTTGTCTTTTTTAACACGATTTTAACCAAAAATGTGCTAAAAAATTCTTGTCCCGCCCCCTTTTACCTAAACTAAAATTAGCTCCCCTTTTTACTAAAAATCTGAAAAAATTATAAGTAATGTGCATCGGTCTGAGACGGAAACGTAGGAGAGGGATTTTTGATCAAAAATTTTAGGAGTTTTGATCCCAAAAACAAGTTAAATGTTTTAACTCGTGTACTTAACTCAATTCTATTTTTTAATTTTATTTATTTTACATCAGCCTATTTCTGCAACAATGTTAATCGCCGATGCCCGGGGGCGAGCTCCTATTAGGATGAGGGGTGAATGATTGTGAAAATGCGAGTAATGTTAACATATTATCCTCGCCCGAATAATACCATCAACGGAGACTTGAACCAGCCACCTCACAATTCAGACTGTTTTCACCAGTCAGAACAGCATGATTTAACGAGCTCAGCCACTCCGTAGACTAACTCTAGTTAAAATGATATATTTGTGTATGTTTTTTTGACCAGAATTAGACATAACCCCAGTTATGGAGAAATATTTTTGTCTGTTTCTGCTAACTGAAAAAATTATGCATAACAATTTAAAATATTTATCAAAACAATAAACTTTATTTTTAATGTTGTGAAATAATTCACAAAGTATTATGAAAACAATGAACAAACATTTTTGAAAAATCTGCAGTCTTAATTATGTTTTTGTAGCCAGTATAATATATCCCTTAATTAGCCAAAGGTTAATTAAGTCGTCATATCCGGTTTCAACTGCACGTTAATTTAAATATGTTGTTTTTTGTACCTCTCAAAATAACGTCAAACCTAATTTAATGAAACGTTATATAAAACAAATAAATATTTAATTACAAACTAAAGTTACTGCAAACAAAACATCAAAAGCTCTATCACAGTACAGTACAGAATATTCTCTCTTTATAAACACCAAGATTAATCCAAACTATAGTTCATCACCTACGAGGTGTGGTTGAAAAGTCGGCTACGTAAGAAAACACAACTTTTTCGGCAAAACACAAGCTATGTCTCAACATAGTCTCCTTTTATACTATATCCCAGAAAGAGCGATAGCAATAAAATTTATTATTTGTAAAAAGTTATTGTTTTTTCACACAGAAGCGGTACACAAAATATGAATAGTTCGAAATATTGTTAAGAAACAACCGAGTGTGCTGCACATCTTATATGGGAATACGAACTAGGGTTAAACACAATAGATCATAAAAATTTCCCCCTAAAATTTTGAAGAAAAATATGGTCACAGGCGTGCGTTTGGGGGTTTACTCAATTTTTGTTGGAATACTATTAAAATTTCAAAACAATAATCATGTTTGTATGAAAAGTGTTATTTTATTAAATTAATATCAAATTAAATTATTACCAAATTGCCATTATCAAATTACAAATTACATTATTATCTATATGTTCACAATTTATTATATTTTACCTAACCTAACCTAACCTAACCTAGGCCTCGTCGTCATCGAATTCGGAAGAGGAGTCATCTTGTCCTACAGATATAATAACAGGTTCTATGACATCATCCATTATTTCATCAAGTTCCCACATTCGTCTCCCTTCTTTAATAACGTGTTCAACGCATTTTCGCTAATTTTCAGCACTAACATTTTTAATGGCCTGCATCAAAAGTTTCCGAACATCGTTTAACTTAAAAGTTGTGTTGTTACCATTGTAAAAGTTGTTAAATTAACCAGAAAATGATAAATAGTAATATAGAAATACACAAAACCAATTTAAACGTGTTTAAAATGTGCGCGCCACTGGTAACTGCCTGACAAAAAGATTTATTATCATCGCTCTTTCTGAGATAGACTATAGAACTATACACTTCTTCCAACGATTCTCCAATTTGTCGAAGCCCTCCGAATAATACGATTTCTCGAAACCCTCAAAATAGACCTCTATTTTAGCGATAGCCTCCTCATTCGACCCAAATCTCTTACCACCGAGCCTTTTCTTCAAGTTTGGAAATAAAAAATAGTCGCTGGGGGGCTAAATCTGGTGAATATGGTAGATGCGGAACCAATTCGTAACGCAATTCATGGAGTTGTGCCATTGCGACTGCACACTTGGGGATCAGTGCGTTGTCTTGGTGAAACAGCACTTTTACTTCGCCAAATGCGGCCGCTTTCGCTTCTAATTGGCGTCGAATCGGTCCAACAGCTCTGCATAATATACGCCTGTGATCGTTTTGTCCTTTTCAGGTACTCGATGTGAATGATTGTGCACATCCCAAAAAACTGTGGCCATGACTTTGTTAGCAGCCAGAACCTTGGCCTTCTTCGGCTTCGATCCCTCAGGACTGTCCACTGTTTCGAATGTTCCTTGGTCTCTGGTGTGTTGTGATGGATCCCTGTTTCTCCCACGGTTACTAAACGGCGCAAAAAGTCCTTCTTATAGTGGTTGAACATCGTCAAACATTGATCATAAATGATCAAAAGATGGTGTTTGTTGTCGACTGAGAGCAAATGAGGCACCCATCTGGCAGAGAGCTTCCTCATTCCCAAATATGCATGCAAAATATTGAGCACCCGTTCGGTTGAGATGCTCGCAGCCTCAGCTATCTCGCGGTTAGTTACTCGTCGATCGTCGATTGTCATTCCTAGGATTTTATCGACCATTTCTGGCGTGGTGACCTCGGCGTTGATCTCATCGTTCGTTTTTTTTTTTCGGAAACAAATATCTTATCACTGCACGATATTCGATTATATTCTTTTTTATTATATAGTACGTATATAATGTTTTAATATGTATAGTTCTGTGCAATTTATCAAATAAACTATTGGTAAGCTATGGAGCATAGGAGAGAAGAGGTTTAACGACGATATTAAGTGGAGGATGAAATTATTTGACGTGATAGTGAAGAGCATACTCATGTACTGAGTAGAGATCTGGGGATGGAAGGAATGGGAGATAGTAGAAAGGTAGTAGAGGGTACAAGAGGGATACATGACATGGATTATGGGTTTAGACAGAACGACACCAGGATATATAGTGAGGGAGGAAATGAAGAGGGAAAAGCTGTGAGTGGAAGCCGGGGCGAGGGCGGCGAAGTATGAGGAGAAAATCAGAAAGGACGAAAGAATGAAGTAATTAAGAGAATGCTGAGAAGAAAGAATGTATGAAGAACAAAAGGGTAAACTGTCAGAATGGGGAGAAACAAAGAAAGAGTACTATTGGAGATGTGGGATGGACACAAGGGAAGCTGAGCGAAAGAGAAACAGAGAAAGAAACATATTAGAAGAATTGAGGAGGAGAGACAAGGAGGTACAGGAGCAGGAAAGAACAGTAAGAATAGATAATTCAAGGAATGTGAAAAGGTATAGAGAGATAAGGACGGTATGAATACCTAAATATTTGAAAGGGAGGAGAGGAAAGGCAGCGGGCAGAGTTAGGAGGATTGCCAGATTAAGATAAGGAAATGAAGAATGGAGCAACAAGTATTGGGCAAAACCAGAGGATAGGCTATGCAGAATGTGTAGGGAGGAGGAAGAATCCTTGGAACGTCTGTCATAAAGGTGTGGAAAGATGACAAAATGGGAGGAAGAGATAAAGAAGCTGTTGAGTGAAGAAGGAAAGGGAGAAAGATGGACGAGAATACTCGAGGAAAGTAGGAAAGAATGCGGAGAGGTAAGGCAAAACTGAGAAGAGGAAGGAAGAGAGAGGCAAAGGAGGAGGAAAAAAGAGAGGGAAGAGAAGCAAAAAAAAGAGGGGAAAAAGAACTGGAGTCAAGAAGGAAGGAGACCGGAGACGGAAGCCGAAAAGAGAATAGGGACACCGAAGGAAGAATGAAGAAGAAAGAAATTCATAAATTGTATTATTATGATTATGATTATGATTGTTTCTATTCTAATGTAGTAGCTAGAGCCCTAAATGCCGCAAGGCCAAGGAGAAATAAAGAATTATATATCAAATAAAATATTCAAAAACACTAATCCTGTAATTTTTGTGTTGTAACACTAGTCCCGATGTGTCCCGATTAAGCGGAATCGACTGTATTTGTAAAATAACTTTAATCCAGAGCCAGCGAAAGCGGGCATGCGAGGCATGCGGTACGGGCGCCGCTGCGACGGGGGCGCTGACGTGAGATTCAAAAGGGCGCCAAATGGCAAATGAATGTAAAAGAGTAATTTAGTGAAATGTAATTTTAGAAGTGAGGACTTTTTTTGGTCTTCATTTGAAATTTAGAAGGGTCTTCATTTCACATGCTCGAGAAAAACTAGTTACGCCCTGCCCAGGGGCGCTCAATTAAATCTTGCCTACGGGCGCCACAGACCCTCGCGCCGGCTCTGCTTTAATCCTACAGATGATTTTCGCGAAACTGTGATCTGACCTAAAGACATTTGCAAATACACTGTGTTCTACTGTAAATTCATAAGTAAAAAGAAAAATATTTAATTTACTGTTTTGATCTGTTAGATTTTTAATATAAACTCTTGCTGTTCTTGTTCAATCATATTTAATATACAGTAACGTCTATTACATTTCATTTTACAGGAAACTGACTTTTATATTTCATTGATGCTAAATATTGGAATTGAATTATAAGATTTCTAGGAAATTTAATATGCATTTCCTGGAATGCAGTAAAATAGACCTTTTTGAGAAGTTTAAATTTTGCAGAGAAATAAATAGTCCGATTTATCTGCATCATCATATACAACATTACAAACACGTGAGCAAACAAATACAAACAAGTAGAAATTCGTAGATACATACACATACACACATATATACAGGGTGAGGCAATACTTATATTCACCTCGATTATTTAATAAATAGAGTTATAAAAATATTGTTCAAATAAAACTTATTTGAGGTAATGGAGGTCGGACAATAACCGTATCAAAGATTATTTGCATATGTTTTGCAAAAGGTATGACAGTAATTAACTTCAAATTACACTACACATATTATGGCATGGGGGAGATGAGAAATGAGTAAGGGATAAGCGTGATTGAGGAGTTGTGGAGGAGGGACAAGTGAGGGAGCAATTATTATTATTATTATAGAGGTACCAAGCTACTTGAAGGGAGAAAGAGGAAGGTCAGGAGGGAGAGTTGTTGACCTATTATTTGAACATTTCTACACAAATCTATATAAATATAAAAGTTATTTGAAACCCATAAATAGATTTAAAAAATTGATGTGAAGTGTGAATATTCACACATTTCAGGGTTTCGCAGGTATATAATAAGGCAGCATGCTGAGTGTGTAGGACAAATTTTACTTTGTAGTAATCACTGCAAAATGAACAATATTTTTAAAATAATTGATCATCTGTTAATCATATAATAAGACTGGTTATTAAATTTACGCTCTTAAAAATTAAATGCAACATTTGTCAAAATATAACTAGAATTTTGACAAAATAATTTCAACATAATAAAAATGCAAAAAAAAAACAGAAAAAAATTTTACTCCGTACTCGAAACCGTTCGTTTCCAGCGCATTTTAGCTTACGACACCAGGGCTCTAACCACTAAGCTATCGTACGCCTTGCATGTGAGTGTCTTACATTGGTATAACTTTTGTACTTTGTGAACCAAAAACCACAAAAAATGCGTTATTTTCCGAAAACATAATCTGATCATAAATTCCTGTTGTACTATTTCGGTTCACACCAATATACATTACTTAGAATTTTTTTAGATTTTTAGTTTAAACCATCTGGGCTGCAGGGTGTGGGACAAAAAAAATTTCTCACAATTTTGGCAAAAATCTCATCAAAATAATTTATTTTGCAAAAATAAAAATTTGATCGTTATTTCACGTACTAAGGGCTTTCATTTGATACCCTACTCAGAATTTAAAAAAAATATTTTTGTTTTCGATAAGCACATATTTGTTTATATTTTTAGGAGGATATGTTTTTTAGATGTTTTAGTATTTTTCCTATGTGCGGGTCAAAGAGTTGTATAAGCATGCCAAATTTCAACTCTCTAGGTTCAGCCGTTTGGTTACAATTTTTACCGAACAGACAGACATACAGACAGACAGACAGACAGACAGACAGACAGACAGACAGACAGACAGACAGACAGACAGACAGACAGACAGACAGACAGACAGACAGACGACAAAATGACGGTATAAGGGTTTTTTGGTCATACCTACAAAACCCTAAAAATTACAGTACTATGTTGCTGATGTCTATTATTAAGGTATTGAGCGATAATATTTTTACAATAAATGTTTCTACAATTAAAAATAGCCATTTAGAAAGATAATTTTTTTTTTGTAAAATTTGATGTATAGATTGATACTAATTTTATTTCAGATTGTTAGTAGAAACTGGTAACCTCTGAGGGTTATCAGTCTTAATAAAAAGAGTTATAAAAATATTATTCAAATAAAATATATTCGGGGTAATGGGGGTCACACTATAGTGATATCATTTTTTTTTTGTTCATTTGTTTTGCATGAGGCGCGGCATTTTATAACTATTTTTCAAATTACACTACACATATTATTTAACACAATATAATAGAGCTTTTTTTCTCATTTCGTAACACCTATTATGAGAACCGCGGCAGATTTAAGATGGCGGCAAATATAGAATACCAAGTACTATAACTATAATATAAGTAGTTTTCACAATAGAACAAAATAGCTAAAAACCTATTAGAATGAAGCTTTAGAACAATTTGCCGCGTAGTACGCAAATATGCGTCGATTGGTTTACAAGAGGGCATCTATAATGCAATTTACTTATGCAATTTACTTATGCTATGCTTATTTACAATTACATAACAGTTTTTTTCTATAATTAAAAATATCCTATTAGATAGATAAAAATTCGCTGCAAATTTTAATATATAGATTGTTATTAATTTTGTTTCTGATTATTAGTTTTGTATAAGAAACTATTGGGAACTATAGGGTTGTGCGCTGCCTTACCTCTACGTACAACCCCCAGAGATTATTAGTTTCTTACACAAAACTAACAATCTGAAATAAAATTAGTGACAATCTATACATCAAATTTTGCACAGAATTTTTAACTATCTAATAGGATATTTTTGATTGTAGAAAAAATTATTGTAAAAATTTTATTGCTAAATAACTTAATAATAGGTATTACACAACAATGTTCTGTAATTTTTTAAATATATTTTTGGGTTTCAAATAATTTTTATATTTATGTAGTTTTGTGTAGATATGTTCAAATAATACGTTAACATTTTTTTCGACATGATTGTTTATAGTATAGAGCCTTCGTCGAAAAATATTATACTTTATGATAATAAAATGCCACTTGGTACAAGTATTCTTTACATAAAATGAAACATTTTTATTCGCCGCACCTATATTGAGAACCACGGCAGATTCGAGGTGGCGGCAAAAGTAGATTACCAAGTACAATAACCATAAGTAATTTTCACAATAGAACAAATTATCTCCAAACATATTTGTAGAATGAAGCTTTAGCTACAATTTGCCGCATGGTACACAAATATGCGTCAAATGGTTTACAAGATGGCGTCTATAACGCAAGTTGTTTATTTACAATTACATGACAGTTCTTTTGACAATTAAAAATATCCTATTAGGTAGATAAAAATTCGCTGAAAATTTTGATGTATACATTGTTACTAATTTTATTTCAGGTTGTCAGTCTTGTATAGGAAACTGTACGGTTGTGCGCACCCTTAAAGGAAATAATCAAGATGAATATAAGTGTTACCTCACCCTGTATACACTCATACAAAATGTACGCACATTCACACGTAAACAAATATATACACATACCCACATACATACCCACATATGAACACACATTCATTCATTCGACAATACCTACGTACATATTCATACATACATACATACATACATACATACATACACACACTGTTGAAGTTGCTGCATAACGCTAAATTCAAAAGCACAGTTTTTTTGTCCGGACTGAATGAAATATAACTACTGTCTGATTTTTTTTAAAAAGATGACGCGGATATTCAATTGTTTTGTCGAGGATGATCGAAAAAATTATCCGATTTTTAGTCAACGCTTTTGAGCTTAAATAATAAATGGGAAGCAAAGAATATTTTTATTTTAAATGGTATTTTTTTACCAGATTGTTTTGAAATTGAACGACTTATCACAGAAAATGATATGCAAATTTATGTTAAACAATTTAAATAAGTTTGTTTTAATTTGAATGATTTAATTAGATATAGTATTATAACTAGAGCCATCCACGGATTTCCGCTAATTTTCTGCAGATGCGGATAATTTATTATTTAGGATTAGAATATGCGGAATGCGGATGCTGATTTTGGAAACTCTTATGGAAACCACTTAAAAAACCTAGCTGTCAATAATAACAAGAAATTTCAAACATTAGAATGGAAACGCGACATACACACTTTGAATTTCGTGTTTGAATTATTTAATAATGAACTAGATGCACCAGAACTTCTTCTAAATTTAAATATTCGAGTCCCTGACATAAGATTGAGAATTAAAAATGATCACTTTTTCAAAATTTTAGAATCTATGTCACCACTGAATAAAATACCCAGTCTTGTAAACAAGCAAATCTCTGATAGAGATGTAGATATCTTTTACGACAACCACAGAAAGTTTGTTAATATAAAAATAAATTAGACTAGTTATATTGTATTTTATTGTTTTATTCTTTATTTTATTCATTATTAGTATTTATGTACTATTGTTATGATAATTGTATTGTATTTTTTTCCCCAGTACTATGTAACTGGACTTGTGCACTACTGCACAAATCTGTATAAGCACTGGTTAAATAAATAAATAAATAAATAAATAAATAAATAAATAAATAAATAAATAAATAAATAAATAAATAAATAAATAAATAAATAAATAAATAAATAAATAAATAAATAAACAGATAAACAAACAAACAAACAAACAAACAAACAAACAAACAAACAAACAAACAAACAAACAAACAAACAAACAAACAAATAAATAAATAAATAAATAAATAAATAAATAAATAAATAAAGTGCATTCACGATAAGAATGAGATGACGTCACAGTTGAAAAAATTGATCTGTCGCCAATTTGTTATTTGTCAAAATAATTAGGTTATATACAACTACTTTAAACTTGGCCCTTCATATGTCAAACAGAAATACGACTAGAAAAGTGGTACCAACATGTTCTAGTCAGAGCCGCAGTAAGGAAAACTTGCGCTAGGGGCAGAGCCGTGTTTTTGGCGCCCTTGGCAAATAAGAAAATAGGTTCTCACCTCTCAAAATTCAAGTGAAGAGCAAAAAAAAAGGTCCTCGCCTTCGCAATGACGCTCCTTAGTCAAGCTCGTCAGCACCCTTTTCTCCTTAGTGCGTCCAGGGTCGTCGCCCCCTCCACCCCACCCCCCTTATTGCGGCTCTGCATGTAGTAGTCAAATGTAACAATTGAGCTTTCATGTTGGTTAAATTACATTATGATGTTGGCAATTAAATTAACCAAGTGTGACATCATCTCATTCTTATCGTGAATGGACTTTACTGCCTTTATCTATACAGATTCTGATTCTCCTGTTAGCTGATATTTAGTCTGTTTCTTTGATTTAAGCGGAACAGTTTTGAAAACTAGTAACTTTTAACGTTAAACTGAGGTTCTGGATCGTTTTGTTTAGCAAAAGCCCACTTCAATTGTTAATGAATCAGATCGTGAAAACTTACAAAAATAAAAATTCCATTTAGTTCCGCTTCAACGTTTGGAATAGTATGTAAATAATTAAACACAAATTCTTTAAACTTGCTAAATTGTTAAGAATTACAGTAATAACAGTTTTTGTTTTTGTTGCTTGATTATCTCTAACATGCCACATATTGCTGTTTTTTTTTTTCTAATACTTAACATGATGTATTTTTTTTTATTTACACTTCAAAAATGCTTACTCTGTACAAATAATAACAGATGCAATTTACGCAATTCCTTGTAAGAGCGACATTACTGGTTGAGCTAGTTTGAATTGTTTTGAGCACTGTTCAGCACGTGTTATGTGTGACAGTTAGTTTTTATATGTTATACCGCTTTATCACAATCACAGGAAATCTTTATCAAATATTAGGAAATGTGAAAATATCGATTAACCGGGTTTTAGTCGGTAAATTTGGTAACGATTACCGCCCCTGATAAGAGTATAGATATGTATTTATGTTTATTTTTACAATGACAATCAATGAAAATAAACGTTCGGATGTACGCATGCGTGTGACGTATTCCCTCTCACGCTCTGATTGATCAGAAGTTACGAGACAAGCTTTACTTTAATAATCTTGAAACAAATATACCTTGTGTCTGTCTGAATGGCGAACGTAGAAGATTAACATGGGCAAGCCTATTAGAAGTCTGTCTGACAGAAGCCGCCTTGTGCCAAAAGACAATAAATAATTAAATATATAAACAAATGGTAATCCTGCACTAAACATGGGAAATCAGTTTTTTGCCGACTGTTGCTTGCAGTTTCATCCAATAGTCAAAAACATATGATCAATTGCAATTGGTATTTCACATAATTCTATGTAAACTATTAATAACGTATTTGAACTATTCGTACCAACGTAAGAACTTTGTTCGTTTGGATATATTCATATAAACGTATGTGTATTTTTGTATAAGCATTACTTACATTAATAGAATGATATTTCGTACTCAGTCTCCGAACCAATGGCATCGCTTAATTTTTTCATATTCTACTCAGTTGACGCTACGATTTTTTTAATCGTCATCCGTCTACTGATTTCTGGGCGACTTTAGTGTGGATCATCTTATAATAAAATGAATATATGAAATGCTCAGAAACTCCGTTTCTATATTTATTAACAGAGTGACATTTCTCCCGTAAATAACAAGACAAGAATCAGTTTCACGTCCGAAATAATCTCATTCCATAAACAACTATTAAATTATTCATTAATATAATTACAACTAGGAAAACTCAAACGTTCGTACCTAAAGTTGACGTATCTGACATAAAGTACAACATTTGACAAACGATATAGAATAGCTTGTGAAACGGAATAAAGCGAGCGTCAGCTGTTTCCCCACGAACCGGTAACGGTAATCAAAACAAATGAAGATCAGAAATTTTAATGGCGGCTTGTCAGGATAATAAATACTTTTCTGACAACTACAGGTATATGTCATATCTTGTTGATGAATCTCTTTGTATTTATTGTATAGATCTGGGTGCGTTCTCTGGAAAAGTAAACGGTGAAAATTGATAATTTATTGTCGGATTATTTATTATTTTAATTGGCTTGCGGTTGGCGAGATCTCGCTGGAATTATTTATTGTTGTTAGGTTTTAGTGTTATGAAAAGGATTAAATGGAAATACTTAAGAAATAGTAATTATGCCGTCTTTTCCGAAAAGTTGGCTTTGTGACAATTTTCCCCTAAGGACAGATTTATCATACATAAATAAAAATCTTTTCTTTCTCCTAATATATTTTAAAGTGATTTGGGGGTCTACTTTCCTAGTTCGAAGCTTCCGCATTTTATTTTCCTTGGGTTGCTGTGTCACCTTACTCCTCAAATATCTCAAATAAATCCTCAATAATCTAAGTCCTGATAACCTCAAATATTTTAAAATGTTTATTTAACCCAATTTGTAGTATTTCCATGTCAGATAATTACACTGTGCGAAAAATATTTTTTTTTTTCTAACTTGGATAAAATTAACTATTTTTGTAGAATACTGACCCGCTGAAAACGAAAATGACCTTAAAATTTTCCTAGCACGTACATTTTTTTTTGTTATGCCCAGGTATGTGCCCAGTGAGGACCTTTTTTTCTGCTCTTCACTTGGAATTTGCGAGATGAGGACCTTTTTTTCTGCTCATCATCTAGAATTTGGGAGGTGAGAATCTTGTTTTTGCTTATCACTTAAATTTATTTGCCAAGGGCGCCAAAACACAGTTTTGCTCCTAGCGCAAGTTTTCCTTACTACGGATCTGATTTGTGATATTTTTGTATATTTTATCATATTTTAACTAACCACGAACAATAAAAATAAAAACAAACGTCAAATTTAGGACTTTTTCTTATGGTTTAACGAGTCCTCCCGTAGCATCAACCAGCAATAAACTTCCAACAATTTTGAATTCCATTTTCGATAGTAACGTTCCTCTAATCTTTTTATGTCTTGATGGAAACGTTCTCCTTGTTCGTCACTCACCATTCCAAGATTTGTGGGGAAAAAGTAGAAATGAGATTGCAAGAAATGTATTTGATGTTTTTAAAATTACTGTTACGCGCTCTTTGGTGGTCACACTGTTTTCGGAATGGTTGATATCTACTCGTCAACAGATGCCATTTCAGTAACAATGGAGCCTTGATATGTAGCACATCGTGTGTTTATTTACAACACCTTCATTGAAACGGACATTAAAACATTTCGGAACCATTAAAAAAGCCTACCTAAAAGCTCAAGCTTACATTAACAAACCACGTACTCTTGAAGAGCTTTCCGAAAACAACGCGAGAAATTCAAAGGATTCCACTTGCCATGCTTGAACATTGTATGGACAAATTCGCCACCTGTCTACAAGAATGCCTCGACAAAAATGGACGCCACCTAACTGATGTGATTATTTTTTGAAAAATAAATGTGTATTTTTTGCAAATGGCAATGTACCAGTTATTTATAAAAACAATAAATTTTGAAATTGGTTCGAAATTAAATGTGTGACAGTTTTATAAATATCATACTTCTCTGTCGGACCCTGTATTTCGAAAAAATGGATTTAACAAAAGTTGCTATAAAAGCAATAACTAACAACTTTTATTTGAGACATTTTTTGATAAAGCAGCATAATTTAAGCAAGTACTTTGTGATGGCGGTCGGTCCTGTGGTGGCCACAGCTGATTTTTTTATTATATTATTATTAAGAAAATTCAAAATGAAAGTTTGTTGTTTTGCATCTGTCAAATTACTGTTGTCTTGTGTTATAACAGAAATTGTTTTATTATGCATTGTTGCTATGGTGATATTTATTATAAATGAAATTTAAAAATTTCTGTAAAATAAGAGATGCAAATTATAAAAAGTAGAATATTATGCTCGTTTTATACGATGTATTGTCACACTTGTTACTTTGGAGCATACATCGTCTTGTAAAACTCGTATATTAATATACTATTCTCCACGACCACTATAGAATTTACCAATTTTAAAACCAATTTTGAATACAGAATCTCGAACACAAGACTTAATATTCACAGAAGTTAATATTCGAACACAAGAGTTGGAATGTCATTCTAAAGCACTTATCTTCTTTTGCATTTTGCGTATATTTAACTATTCCATGCTTGTTGCCATTTGTTTTTGTAGGGTTACATTAAAATATATGCAATGTTTACATTAAATAAATGCAACATAACTTCCTAAAAAATACTAAAATAGTGGGCGATGTGCGGAAAATTAAATTAAAATTAAACAAATAATAAATAAAAAAATTAGTTTAATTAATTGGTTAATTTGTTATGTAATATAAATTAT
Organism: Liopterus haemorrhoidalis; assembly: GCA_963971575.1. Classification (NCBI taxonomy): domain Eukaryota; kingdom Metazoa; phylum Arthropoda; class Insecta; order Coleoptera; family Dytiscidae; genus Liopterus; species Liopterus haemorrhoidalis. The sequence goes on along the minus strand of OZ020615.1, from coordinate 16,446,408 downwards.
TTGTTAAGATAAAATGTTTGTTAATTAATAACAAATAATTATTTGTTAATTTTTTTTTCTGGTGGTCGTGGAGTAATTAGGGTCTGTGACTCGGTTGGAAAAGAAAATTCGATGCTCGTGGTTCTTCACAATCGCCTGCGGCTCGCGCTCTAAATGTTCAACTCGCATCGAAATTTGTCATTCCAACCTTGTTACAGAATATAGTATTTTATACTTTGCGTTCACAACAATATCATTGTTAAACTGAAAACAGTTCAACAGAAGCTATTGTTAAACTGTTTTTGGTGACTATTTTGAGAGATTGGCAGTACTACTCGTCTACGGCGTGTCATTGATAACTTTAAATATTTTAAAATGTTTATTTAATACAATTTTTAGAGTTTTGTAGGTACGACCAAAAAACCTTTATACCGTCATTTTGTCGTCTGTCTGTCTTTCTGTTCGGTAAAAATTGTAGCCAAAGGGCTAAACCTAGAGAGTTGAAATTTGGCATGCTTATACAACTCTTTGACCCGCACATAGGAAAAATACTAAAACATCTTAAAAACATATACCCCTAAAAATATAATAAATATAGTGGTCATCAAAAAAAATAATTTACAATTCTGAGTAGGGTATCCAATGAAAACCTTAGTACGTTGATTAACGATCAAAATTTTATTTTTGCGAAATAAATTATTTTGACCCACACCCTGTAGCCCAGATGGTTAAAACTAAAAATCTGAAAAAATTCTAAGTAATGTACCTTGGCGTGAACCGGAATAGTACAATAGGAATATTTGATCAAATTATGTTTTCGGAAAATAACGCATTTTTATGTTTTTTGGTTGACGATGTAAAATATTTAATACGTTATGTAACACAGTATACCAGTAAGCTTTCATAGTCTAATGCAGCGGTTCTTAATCTTTTTACACTCGGGACCCCCCAACTATCCTAAAATATTTTCTGTGTCCCCAAGCAAATAATATTTTAAATGTTCTTAATAATTTATTGTCTAATAATTAAGTTTATTGTAATTTTAAACTCAAAAACTGGTAAAAATTGATTTTTTCTTTTAATTTTGGGACCCCCTAAGCTCTTTTCGGGAACGCTCTGGGGGTCGGGACCCCCCAGTTAAGAACCCCCGTCTAATGGTTATCCTTCTCGCTTCTTAAGTTGTAAACTAGGGTTCACTTCCGGTCTGGAGATAATTTTATGTTTTCTATTTTTTTTTGCATTTTTATTTAATTAAATTATTTTGTCAAAATTCTAGTTATATTTTGGTAAATGTTTTATTTAATTTTTAAACGCGTAAATTTAATAACCAGTGGGAATTGTTGAAATTATAATTTAATTCTATGTTTCAATGTATACGAAATCAGACGGGCTGAGCTTATGACTTAAAACAACCAATGGAAGCAAAAGGCGCAATTTTCAAAATCGCAATAAATCTTGCTATATAAAAAAAAAAAATCTGCACATATTTAGAAAACTAAATAATTCTAAAAGGCATTCAAATAAAAATTAACAAAAAAATATTTTAAGATAAAATTTGTTTTGGCATCCCAAATAATCATCTTTCACTTACTAAATACCTGCGAAACCCTGAAATTTGTGAAAATTTACACTTCATACCAATTTTTATTAAGTATTTCCATGTCAGATAATTATTTTATAATATTATTATTAAGAAAATTTAAGAAGTTTATTGTTTTGCATCATAGAAATTGCTTTATTATACATTATTGCTATGGTGACCGCATTTCACAAAAATCCCTAGAATGTATTCCGATATTTTTTATAAATGAAATTTTATTGAGTGTTACAATATTGGTTTCATTATGACACAAAACGTTTTATTTCATAAAATTGATAAAATTGGTACAATAACCTTCAAATTGTACTAAATATAATTGATAGTTACCCAAAAAAATATAAAACTGCCAAACCAGTCCTACCAAACACTACATTCACACACGAAATTGCCTAATCGAAGATATATATATAAATAAGTTTATTCAGTAAATAATTAAAATACATAAAATTACATGGTTAGCACACAGCACCCGTTACAAAAGTAACATAATCTGTATTTGGATATGTTGTTGTATGCATTGGTTATCAGATATTAGAGTAATATTCAAAAATTTCAAAAAACCTAACAAAATTTGAGAAATATGTAATAATGTTATGTGAGAGTGTAAATGTTATATGTTTAAGTGTTGAAGCAAACGATGTTTCGGAAACTTCCTCTTGTGTCGTTTCGGTAATTCTTCTAGGTTATACAGACCAATTGCATTTATTAATGGGTTCGTATGAATACTGCACTTTTCATAGATTTTTTTTGCATTTTTTAATATATATTCTTCTATAATTGGTTGGTTTGCTATTTCGTGTATGAAAGTAATGCGGTTATATTTTCTTAATTGTGTAGCCATTCGCAGGCATTTATTCTGAATAACCTGCACGTCATTTAAATAACTTGTCGATACACTAGCCCAGGCTGCAGATCCATAAGTTAATATTGGTCTGATCACTATATTATACAACAATAATTTATTTTCAGTACTTAAGTAACTCTTAGTATTAATTAGACTGTAGATATTATGCATCATCATTTTTGCTTTTTTAGTAATATTATTAATGTGTTCTTTCCAAATTAATTTACTATCAAATGTTAGGCCCAAATATTTAGCATTTTTGCTCCATGCAATTAGTTTTTGTTATAGTACAAACGATTTGCATGATTATTTTAAGATTAGTGAAACAAATTGCTTGACACTTGCTAGTATTTATTTTTATCTTCCATTTATTGTAATATTTATGAAGTTGATTTAGAGCAGTTTGCAATTTATTAATAACAACTCTAGGCTGTTTTCCAGATGCAAATATGGCAGTATCATCAGCAAATAGTGCCATTTCTATTTTTTTAATCGAAGATATTGTTTGATTATATAATGCAAATTTATAATTTTAAAAGCAGCACCCTAGCAGCGGGGTGGCATCGGGGCATTTTCCAAGGGCGCGTGGTCTCATGACGGGAGCCATTGCGGGTGAAAAACTTTTCTTTTTTTTTGCTCTTGACTTGAATTTAGGTGGTGAGGACCTTTTTTTCTGCTCTTCACTTGAATTTGGGAGGTGACGACCTCTTTTTTTTGCTCTTCTCTTGAATTTGGGAGGTGAGGACCTTTTTTTGCTCTTCACTTGAATTTAGGAGGTTAGGACCTTTTTTTTCTTGCTCTTCATTTGCTTTTGGAGAAATCAATTTACTTCATTTGCCAAGGGCGCCGAAAACATTGGTACGGCTCTGTTTAAAAGAAATTAAAAATCAAAAAATGGTGATAAAAAGCAAAAGGTGTGATAATTCACACTTCACTTAAATTTTTCATCTCGACGTTAATATCATTTATGTCACAGAATTAAAATAAATCTACAACGAATACAAAAAATCATGTAAAGCGTGTAAAAATATTTAAAATTTTCTTTAATTTACAGTTTTGTAGTTAAATTATTAAATAATACAACTGTCATAAATTTTCTGTTGATTTTTATTTTAATAACATAATGTCAAGTTTTAACTTTTTTTATATTTTGTGGATGACCGATTTTTTTGTTGCTAATTTTAAAATGAAATTCGAGTTACATCAAAATTAATTAATTTGTGTCGTTTTTGGTATTCACAGTTATTTATTTAACTGTTTTGTCATGGTTTATTTTTAAATAAAAACACCAATAGATTTAATTGTATTTGACATGTTTACAAATTTTATAATTAACAGATAGAATAGTATTATTACATATACTAAAAAAATATCAATAAAATATAATTGATTTAAAGTGTGAATTTTCACACATTTCAGGATTTCATATTTAGGGCTACATTTCTGGCATTTAATAAAAAAATAAACCAAGAGAATGCTGGACGTCTGAGACAATCGTTTTTCTTCCGTTAATCTGAATACTACGATTTTTCATTAATATCCCAAATTAAATCTAAAAAATATTACATTAAAACGTAAGTTTCATAAGGTATGATTTTGCCGCACGCGTCTAAATTTGAAAACGAGTCACAAAGAGACGAGTTTTCTAATCAACAAGTGCATCAAAATGCCTTATGTAACGAGTTTTTTAATATACTAATTTAAGTTAAAATGTTTGGCCTTCAGCAATGATGACTGCGCTTTACACAGCCCAACTTTATAACTATACTCTATCTCTGAAAGACTGATAGTAATAAATCATTTTGTCAGGCAGTTACCAGTGGCGTGCACTTTAACTTTTTAAACACGTTTAAATTGGTTTTGTGTATTTCTATATTACTATTTATCATTTTATTAAACGCACGCCTGTGACCATATTTATCATATCATTAAACGCACCCCTGTGACCATATTTTTCCTCAAAATTTTAGGGTAAAATTTTTATGGTCTACTGTGTTTAACCCTAGTTCGTATTCCCATATAATATGTGCGGCACACTCGGTTGTTTTTAACAATATTTCGTTTCGAACTATTCATATTTTGTCGCTTTTGTTTTACCGCTTCTGTGTGATAATACAATAACTTTTACAAATAATAAATTTTATTACTATCAGTCTTTCGGAGATAGAGTATAGAATATTATTTATAAGTTAGAATAAAGAAAACAATAAATAATAATAATAATTAAGCAGGCCCTTCGCAGCAAGTATATGGCACGACTTACACTGTATCCGTGCGTGTGGTAACGAGCGTTTACCCTGAACGTTCTTGTCCTGATCCAGGGATGGGTGGTTTCAGTACATACGTGCGTCATGCGTGCGGTTTCATTCAAATTAAACTATTTAACAAATAAAACAAATATTGTTGCCCGAAGTAATTTTTCATCTGGATGAATAACAAATTTTACGTGAATCTCGGAAAAAACAGGCAGACAGAAATGGATTTTTTGTTGATTTTGACGGATAGAAACAAACCTATTTGTTTCTATCCAATCTTGAAACTCCAAAGAAATGAAGAAAACAAAAGAAATAAAAAAACAGATAAATAAATAAATACAAAATACCCATTGTTGTGCAGCAGCATATTAACAATTCTATTCTTCTTCTAATTTTATAAAAAAAGGCTTTGGATCAAAACTCATATTTTTGGCCTCCTGGACGCATCAAAAAACAAACATATTTGTGCGTCGACGCAAGTTACCGCACGCAAGTATGCATGTACTGTAACCATGCTCATTTAACTTCGTACGTTTGTTTTGTCAGTTCTCGAGCGTTTAAAAAATCGCACGTTTCCGTATCCAATGTAACTGCACACTTAGGCAGATATGGAGATCTTGTCTCTCTAGCAAGAAGAAGATCGCTGGCACAAACATGCTTGCTGTCCCATTAATTCCATACACTTTTGGTGTGATGAAATGGAATGTTAATGATCTTAAGGATCTCGACAGAAGAACTAGAAAGATCATGAACACCAACCGAGTCTTCACCCGAAATCTTCTGTGCAGCGCATTTACCTCATTCGTCAAAACGGTGGTCGGGGATTACTTAATCTGGAGTGTTTTCACGATCGACTCGTCTTGGTTATAGCTAACATTATTCCCAGAAGTCAGGACCCACTATTACAGTTCGGTAGTGAGCACAAATTTAGTGGCAAAGGGGCGTTTCTTTACAAAGCAGCGCGAAGAGCAGCAACGAGATTTAACCTGGCAGACTTGAGTCCCGTCAGAGAAAACGCTGAAGTACAATTCTCTCGGGAAGAGTACAATAGAGTTACCAGTTCGGTGAAACGAGGAAAGATAGACATGTTGACAAAAGAACACATGAGTAAAAGTATGCACTCTGTGTTCTTCAAACATATTAAAAGTTAGTTAAAATTTTTGGCGCACAGCAACAAAACCATATTAAAAGTCTAGAGTTGTCCACCGAACTCACGTTCTCGTTTCTTGAGTCTGCGAGTTTGAGATCGGAAACAGAAGGTTTTGTGTTTGCGGGATGGTGTTATAAATACTTTGGCGTACAGGGCCCGCATTTTCCAAATTGCGGAGTTCACACTCTGTAGGTTTTGTCACCACCATCCTGAAACGATTATGCACATTCTGTCTGCTTGCCTATCGCTTGCAGCGTCGAGCTACGTGTCTCGACATAATGCTACTCTACGTGCTCTACTACCATCTTAAACATGCCTATGGTATTGACCAAATACCGGTTATACCGTACTTCCCCTTCTGACACAGAATCGGTGGTGGAAAATTCCAAGTGCCGAATTTATTGGAATTATTCCTTCCCGACCTCGAGGCTACTGACAGCCACGAAGCCGGACATAATCGTCCTGGATATCGAGACCAAACAGATGTTTGTAATCGAATTCTCAAGTCCAGCTGAGAAGAATATCTCTCTCAAGGAGGAGGAAAAGTAGTCCAAGCAGTGCCGTAACTAGGCAGGTGCAGCAGGTGCACAGGCACAGGGCCCAAGTCGAAAGGGGGCCCCAAAAATCGCTAATGGGAGGCCATGACAGACTGTGGATAACCTATTTGTGCAAGCATGCACAGGGTCCAGATAAAGCTAGTTACGGTTCTGGGTCCAAGTATATGGATCTCTTGTCCGAGCTTAGAAAGCTGTATCCAAAGAATAAAGTTAAGCTTGTAGTCCTGATAGTTGGTGTTTTGGGTGGTATGAAAGCCTCTTATCGAAGGGAAATCGAGTCCATTCCCGCCTGCAGATCTTCTGCCAACTCTTTGATCTGCAGGATGCAGAAAGCAGTGCTGCTTGGGTTACTTCGCAGTGTGCGCGCACTGGATCTGGCGTAATTTCCGCGTCTGTATATTGCCAGGGTATGGGATGCAGCCGGGAGTATTTAGCTCCACTAGTCTCTAGTATGACGCGGCTCAAAAAGTTGCTGAAGTTTGCGACCAGTGGACGCTTGTCATGACCTGATAAACCCCAAATAATAATATATTTTATTTTCTTAGATGTTTTTTACAGAACATATGGAACAAGTCATACAACTGATATAACACTATTTTAAATATTGTTGTATAATACAATCAGCTGACAGTTCGGCAACCATCTTTAATGACGTAGGTTCTGAAGTTAAACAATTGACAGAAATTGACTCAGATTTCTGTTTTTAAATTAAATTTACAATTTTTGAAATGATAAATCTATATAATTGTAGATAAAATGTTATACTTGACTCTCATATAATGGCTATATTTTACTCGGATGATTACAACCCTCGCGTACGGCTCAGATTGTAAACTTTATCTTCGTTTAACTCTTACGGAGCGGTGCTATTTAAAATGTACCCCACAAAATTTGAATAAAATAATCGTTCTTGAGTTTTATAAATACCATAAATACTTTATTCACCTACTTATGAAACAATGTAGGTAAATATTTTTTTCATTTTTTATTTTAAACATCTAATATTAATTAATTTATTTTTCATTAATTTTATTGGTTATTTTTAAGTAAAACACGGAGTCAACTCCGGTGAATTCCCTGAGTATTTGCGAAGCAGCTACGCCTAAACACCCGATGCAGTATGAATCTGTGCGTCGGACAGGACGGACGTATCAGGTTGGGCATATACTATGCTTTGCTATAAATTTAGTTAGTTAGTATGAAACAGGATTTTATGAATGCTGGACGTATGAAAAAATTGCAATTGAAAAATTGTAATTTCAGCTAAAAAACATTTTTAATATATTCCATAGTAAACCTGAATACAAATTATTAATAAATTATTTATTTACGATAAAATAAAAATGGGGTACATTTGTACCCCACACCGCAACCAAAGGACACCGTAACGTAAGGGTTAATATAGCCTACATTATATACTTATTAAATAAAATACTATTGTTGCATTCATATTTGATCTACTAAAGTAGTGTTCCTCAAACTATCTGATATGGCGAACCGGCAGGTATTATTTCTAGTGTCCACGTACTGGAACGATATTTGTGCAATATTTCATACTATTGTTTCTTTTCTGGAAACTCGCGGCGTGCTGACACAAATACGCGTATAGTATTTCCAAAATGAAATGGCCACTCTCACTTACTGATACCAATCATAACTGACAGTATAACCATTATACCTGTTGAGTTTATGGTTCTCTTAAAAATAGTTGCCAGGATCATAATAATTATTTAAAATAAATGTGTTTTCAAATATGCTGTTTAGAATGAGCTGTATACAGGGAGTTTGTTTGAAACGGGGCACCCCTAAAATCTTCTTTATTTGTAAAGATACAAAAAATCTTCAGAACAAAAGTTAAACTAGATAAAAAGGCCCATTTAAAGGTTACTATAAGAATTCTGAGGCACTTTCGGTTTCACCGGAAATTATGTCAACTTTTGATCTAGCATAGGGAATCGATAATTTTATATTTTTTCCTAAAAGTACATTAAATTAGCTTTACAATGACACCAAAAAATTATATTTTTATGCTAACCATTTCAAAATGGCGACAAATAAAGAAGATTTTAGGGGTGCCCCGTTTGAAACGAACACCCTGTATACTCATATGACATTCCTTCACATTTTTATCAGGCTAAGGACTGGCTATAATTGAATTATAAATATAGACATGTTTAAAAATCGTTTTGTTTTTAAGTTTTTGTAGTCTATATTAAATACTTCAAATTTGCACAAACATTCCATTTTTGCAACAAAAAAATCCTAGCAACTTAATAATTATACACATGTCTAACTTTGTATGGAAATTCTATTCCGTTTTCTTCCAACTTTTTTATTAAAAGATGCACAGTCGGTACTATATGTTTCGAATATAAGTCGTATAATTTATTTATTATTGTTTTAGATATTAAACTATCTATTTTCTTGAAAACTTGTAAATCGGGTCGTTTTCTCTGCTGATTTTTGCCACGAACAGTGATTGAATTGTTCGTTGAATTGTTCTGTATGGAACACTAGTTAATACCGCAGTTCTAAGTATAGGTTTGTCATTACCTTCCGAAACTAACTTTTTAAACGTTCAGTATCAGAACTTTGCATTCTTCTGACAAATGTCATTTTTCATTAGTAGCCACGTCCAAATTTTCGCATTCCACGTCTACGTCCACATTTTCGTACTCCAAATCACCTTGCACAGATTCACTATTTTCACTATAGAAATTCGGAATTTCTTCAAAATCAAATGGTCGCCAAAGAGCCATGTTGTTAATGTATGCACACTATGAACGTTGAAAATTAAGTAAAAAACAAGTATAACAACCCCTAAAATTTAGAAACAATAGGATTATAAATTTGGAAAATATCCTTAACGGTTTTTAAGAAACTTCAACTGAATTAATGTTACATCTATTCGATTTAAATATAAAATTCCCTTAATACCGCTTATATTCTTTTTACAGCAACGAGTCTTAGGATAACTGCCATACACCCATTACCGTATTGTTAAGCTGCTGAACAATATTGCCATTTCATTTTGGAAATACTATGCCACACTTTGAGTAGCACTGAACTAGAGCATACATATTTTTTGTCGACATCCATCGCCCAATTAACCGTCACTCAGCTGACTATCACCAATTCGCGTTCGCCCTAATGACCCTGTCCAGTGTTGATTTGATTTCTTCGATAGCAATTCTTTCGTTTTTTGGTGAAAATTGATCTAAAATAATAAAAATTTACATACATCACTAAGGCAATGAATTGTAGCCTTAAAGTCTTTATACACATTCACAAGTATTCTTTTAAAGAATTTACAGCGTTATAAATTTTCTTAACTGTCAATATACCTTTTAGCATAACACTTAACCCTTTCAGTAGTAAGTTAGTTTATTTCCAACAGTGATATGTATTCAGATGTGCGGATTCCCATGAATGTAATAAAGCTAGTTGTGCCAGGGGGTCCATTGGGCTGAGTCCAGACCCTGATAAGCAGTTCTAAGGGTCAGGGATTAACTTTAGGGCCATATTGCAGCACTTGTTACTGTTAGATAAGATAAAGCCGACAACTATTTAACAAGGTAAATGCATTCTTAGGATTAAGGTGGAAAAATAGTTACCGAATATTTTTAAGAATTCTCATTTGGGTATTTCCGAATTTAGTATAACGGCTTTTGTAAATTGGTTGTTAAGATTAGAATTTGAATATTTATGGATGCAGGTAGTTGATTTTTGCCGATCATAAATAAAGGCAATTTTATATCTTATTGAAAAGATAAATTGCACTTGTATCTCGACTAAGTAGAACGTTTTCTTCATCTTTTTGTAGACTATAATAATACATTTAAGCCTGTTTTACATTATACCTTATTTGTCAATTTATAACTATTTTCTTTCACTAGGAGTTTTAGGTAGAAAGTTAAGTTTTATTAAGGTTGCAGCGATAGGCAAATTGGTCTATTGCCGATTTCCGATTAATCGGCCGCCAATTATTTAAAATATGTATGGATTTGCTGGCTAGCGACACATTTATAGTATATTTGATTGTACGATTGTATGATTTATTGCTAAATACCAAAACTGGGCAAACTATGGCCCGCAGGTCGCATGCAGCCCAAACATGTTTAAAACTTTTGTGATTTTATTAACAAAAATGCCAAATCTACCATATATTAATAAAATTGGAGGCTGAATCTGTTTTTAAGGGTTTTGTAGGTATGACCAAAAAAACCCTTGTACCATCATTTTGTCGTCTGTCTCTCTGTTCGGTAAAATTTGTAGCCACACGGCTAAACCTAGAGAGTTGAAATTTGGCATGCTTATACAACTCTTTGACCCGTACATAGAAAAATACTAAAACTTCTAAAAAACGTATCCCCGTAAAAATATAAACAAATATGTGATCTTCGAAAAAAAAAAAATATATATAGATATATATGTTTTTATAATTCTGAGTAGGGTATCAAATGAAAGCCCTTCGTACGTCGATTAACGATCACATTTTTATTTTTGCAATATAAATAATTTTGAAGCGCTGTAGCCTGTAGCCCTGATGGTTTAAACTAAAAATCTGAAAAAAATCTAAGTAATGTACATTGGTGTGAACTGGAATAGTACAACAGGAATTTTTGATCAGATTATGTTTTTGGAAAAAAACGCATTTTTTGTGTTTTTTTGGCTAATAATGTACACAAGTTATAGCTTTGTAACACGCTACACTGGCAGGGGTATCCTGGTGTAGTGGTTATGACGCTGGCTTCTCACCCAACTAACTCGATCCGAAAGGGATCGAACCCTGCGGGAAGAGACATTATTATTTTTTGTTTTTTTTTTTAAATTATTATATTGTTTAAATTATTTTTTCAATATTCTAGTTGTATTTTGGCAAATGTTGCATTTAATTTTTAAAAGCGTAAATTTAATAACCAGTGGAAATTGTTTAAATTATAATTTAATTCTGTTTCAATGTACACGAAATCAGAGGGGCGGAGCTTATAACAACCAATGGAACCAAAGGCGCAATTTTTAAAGTTCTTAATGAACCTTGCTATATAAAAAAAAAAAATACTGCACATATTTAGAAACCTAAATAATGGTATTAGGCGTTCGAATTAAAATTAACAAAAAAAATATTTTAATATAAAATTTGTTTTGGCATCCCAAATAATCATCATTCACTTACTAAATACCTGCAAAAACCTGAAATGTGTGAAAATTCGCACTTCACATAATTTTTTTTTTATTCCTAATTCTCATTATTATTGAACCTGTCTAAGGTTTATACAGAGTGTATTAAAATAGAGTGAACACGATATTTCTCGAAAATCCGCCATGTGAGCAAGAGAGAGAGAGAAAAAAAAAATTAAGTTTACCCAAAGAATCGAATGGTAGTGGAATTTTCCGGCCAAACCGGAAGTACAGGATATCAAGGACAACTTTTATTTGTTAAATGGGAACGTATATCGTGTTGGGTATTTTTTTGTAGAACTTTTGAGGATAAACAACTTTTACCTAAACGTTTCTTTAATATCTTTTGCGGTTTACGAAAAAATGTATTCTAAATAACAACTTGGAAGAAAAGTATTTTTATTTACAAGTGTTCAAAGCGACCATTTTGGTTAAAACTCTTTCGCATCCTCACTCTTGAGTTATCTGTAGCACTGAGCATTATATATATAAAAAAATAATAATAATAAAAAATATTTAACTTTCAAGTCGTATCTACTTGAAACAAGTACTTAAAAGAATAGTATTTTTAATTATTTTAATTTTAAAACTCATTTTTCTTTTTTCCTTCTATTTTGATACACCCCGCTTATATTCATCGATGTTCTCTATTATTATACTATATTGAGCATAGGGCCATATGTCATAATTTTTGTCTTAGATAAGTTCATTGAAAGAGTCGTTCAATATTATTTCTTACTCTTTTCTTGATTCCGCAAAAAGCGCAATATCCTCTGTGACACAGGCCATGTTTAGGTAGTGACAAACATTGTTTCGTCCTATTTTTCTTAATTTTAATCCATGCGTTCATTCGAAATGAGTTGCCTAGCAAGCTGTAAACAAAACATAAATTCGTATAAATTTGAAAATCAGTTGTTGTTTACCATTCGCATAAACAACCTGTGCACAATGTCAAACACACCGCCATATTGTATAATTAACTAACCCCGTCTGTTAGCTCAATAAAACTCAGTAGAGTTACTACATTCCAGCATCTACTTCTTATTCGCACTACGTCTTTCTGCTGGCTTCTAAAAGCCAGAGATAACCAGCATAATTGATATCGCACACCCTCTAAGACATACGACTAACTCTTTCACTCCTCTTTGCGCTGCCTTTCACTCATTCGCACTCAGTTCAACTCACACTAACAGATGTTCACGTTATCTCCCTCCTGCTTCTGCTCATGTTGACGTTTTACATATGACAAACAAATGGAAATCTTTAGTTATAAAACAAATGAAAAAACTATGAAAATGAAATATGATTTTTAATTTTAACGTTCTGACAGGTTAATTTATTGATTTAATATATGAACTCTATGCAAAGAAATAACTCTCATAATTAGGGTTCCGTAGGTATGACCAAAAAACCGTTGTACCGTCACTCATGTGTTTGTGTGACTCTTCACTAGAAATTTTGGTCAATCAGCTAGACTTAGAGAGTTGAAATTTGGCATTCATATACATAGGTCCCTAACTAGGGCCAGTGCTTGAGGCCCACAGGCAAAAAGAATTGTCGTCTCCTATTCTTTATGATATTTTTTGTTTTTGTTGCGGGTCCTCAGTCTCAACACGTGGGGTGCAAACTAGTGATAGGCGCGTGAATAAAATTTTGTCACGATCACGCACGCTCACGAAGTCAGATTTAAAATAACACGCACGCACACAAAATCATAATTTTAAAATTTCACGGTCACACACGCGTGCTTCGTGACTCACGCGTGAATCGTGACTCACGCGTGAATTGTGATACGTGTGAATTTTTTCACGTTAGAATGGCCAACCCACGCCCGTGTCTAAATGTTGTTAATAAGAAACGAGTGTTATGTAGATATATAAAAGAATTATATTTCTGTCATTATTTTCAGCAAATTAAAAAAAAAAATTCTTAATAATAATAATAATAATAATAATAATATCTTTATTTCCGTTAATGATAATACATTATGGAATTGTCACAAGATTCTACTCGTAATACAAAGATAAAGTTTGATACAATAAGTAAAGTTGAGAAAAAAATAATATAATAATTAAATGTACAAGTTAAGAAAAAAACAATTATTAATTACACATATAAAAATAAATAGTACATAAAAATAATAAAACTAAATTCTTAAATTCAGCCTATTATTAAAAGAAGAAAGTTATATGATGATTTCAAGAAATTTAAGATATTTTTGTTTTTTTTTTTTTAATTTCATTTGAGCTTATATGTTTTTAAATGAGGCAAATTACCACTGTTAATTTTTACTAATATTTCAAAAAATGCAAAATAAGACGACACGTTACAAAATTATTTTTCAATTGATAAACTGGCAATAAATCCAAAGAAAATGTTGTATCTACGATTGTTATATAAACTCTACTATATTTAACTAATTAAGTAAGCGTAAAATAGGTCTTTATGGGCAGAGTAAAAAGTAAAAACGTATCATTATTTCACTCTTGCCATAAGCAAAATACAAATACCAGCGATACATTTTTGGGGTTCTAAACGCGTCTTCCGTGGGAAGAGGCGTCTAACCGAAGATTTTATGTTCATGCGCATATTTCGGATATGCGGATATGATATTTTATCCGCATCCGCACGATTTAAATGATTATTTATCTGCAACCGCGGAAAGATCCACGGGTTTGCAGGACTCAATTTATTTTAAGAAAAGGATACTTAAATGACGAATATTGGTTAATGTTCCGTATGATCCCATAAAATCCAACTGGTTAGAGAAAAAGCACAAACTAGTTAGAATGAGATTGTTGAGTTATCCATATCCAGTCAGATTCATTCAAAATTAAACAAAAAATAATTCCAACGCCTGCATACAACGGAGACATGTTATTATTATTATTATTATTATTATTAAGGAAAATAAGGAACTGAAGCCATTAAGGCTTGTATTGTTCCATTTTACATAAACAGAGCATACAATGTTATATCCACATAAATAATACATCCAATTATAAGCTAATTACATACAAATTAATCAAATTACTAAATCTATACAATTTTTAAAATTGTTCAAGCTGGAAGTGAAGGAACTGGTAGGTAAATTGTTCCAGGATTTAAAAATCCTGTTGGTTAAAAAATTACCACGCACATATTTTTTGAATTTTTGTCGCCTCAATTTTAAACTATGACCCCTTAACCTGGTGTCCGTATTCAGGGTGAAGATATTCGACAAATCACATTTAAAATCAACATCGTAATAAGGTCCCCACGATGACGTCTTTTTGCAAGAGAAGTAAGGTTCAACTTTCGCAGTCTTTCTTCATAGGACAATGAATATAATCCACGAGCTAACTTTGTGAAACGCCTTTGCAACTCCTCCATCACACAAATGTCTTTTTTGAGGCTGGGTGCCCAAACTGAGATAGCAAACTCCAAATGAGGCCTTACGTAGGACACGTAGAGTATCTTGACTATATCAGGAGACGGTCGATAAAACGATTTTGACAGGATATATGACACATAGTTCGCACGTTTAATCACTTTTTTAACCTGATGGCTCCAGTTTAGGTCAGACGTTATCGTGACTCCCAGATCAACCTGTTCTTCAACCACTTGAAGCTTTACTTTGTTAATAAAGTGTGGATGACTTGCGTTGTTTTGGCCCATGTGAAGTACAGTGGTTTTACTGATATTCAGTGGTAAAAGCCAAGTGTTAGTCCAGTCGAAGATTTTATTAAGGTCATCCTGGATAATTAAACAATCGTCATTGTATATTTTAGTATCATCAGCATACATGGAAAATGGGGAAGAAATAGATGTTTTTAGGTCGATTACGTAGATCAGGAAAAGAATAGGGCCTAGAACCGAGCCTTGTGGAACTCCACTTAGAGCCGGATGTGCCTTTGACAAGGAGTCACCAATGCGAATCTGGAACGACATATCAGATAAAAATGCTATAATCCAGCAATGAAGCTTACCCCGAATGCCATAATGTTCAAGTTTACTGAGTAGTCTATTGAGAGGCACCTTATCGAAGGCTCGGGCAAAGTCCAGAAAGATGACGTCGTCGTAAAAGGAGACACAAAATCCAGCATAGATAATGATACAAAATAGACAATTCTTTCTTTTTATTAAATAAAAATAAAAAATATATGTATATATGAATATACATTTGTCATTTATGAATGAATATTTATATGTCAGATAACCTAAAAAATATATAACTGCGTAAAAACAAATTACATGGAGAATTTTCTCCATAAAATCTACGCCAAGAATATAAATAAAAGTCTAAATATGTAAATAATAACAAAATATATGAAAAAAATTAAATAATATAAATAATATACATTTCCAATGTACGACACTGAACATCTGTCAACTTGGACTAAAAACAATATTTTAACAGTGTAATAGGGATGACGATCTAAACCAATCCGAAGTAAGGACAAACAGCTCCTATCTTCTTACACACATTTTTCTACTTTGAAATAGACCACAGTTCGTTCTTACAAAAGTGAACTGCTTATATACTATTAGAACATCCCTAATTATCATACAAAAAATGAAAGGCAGACCATTATATTAGATAGGAAATGTGATAAGACATATGATGATAAAATAAGGACAAATTGCGAAGACAAAATAGATTTTAAGTTATTTCATTTTGATTTTGTTCGTGGTATCCACAATATTAAAAATGTTATTTACCAAAAAGGTTTATATTAAAGTTTATTTTCAATTCTAGAAAATTCAATTTCCGGCTAATTTCTGAAATAAAATTTGGTCGAAAAGATTTCCTTGGTTTAATTTCAACCTTTATTCCCTTTTCTTGTTTAAATTATTTTTGAATATTAATAGCCAACTTTATTGTTTATCTAAAATCTGAAATCAATGTGAGCATTCAGCGAACGTAACTGTTTACTTTGTGAATTCAACCGGTCGCTAAACGAAACGTAAGCGAAATACTGCGATCTGAAAATTTAAATGGATTATCAAATGAAACCTTTTAATGCTTGCATAAACCAACACATTTTTATTTTCGAAAAATACATAATTTTTTTTGATTTTTTCTATAAGTGCCGCCCAGTAAAAAATGTAATTTTTTTCAAAATTTCCTTTTTGGCCCCCTTTTTACTAGAAGCCTGAAGTGCCGCCCAGAAAAAAAAGTATTTTTTTTCTAAATTGTCTTTTTGCACCCCTCCCCCCCCCACTCCCCACTCTTTACTAGAGCCTGAAGTGCCGCCCAGTAAAAAAGTAGTTTTTTTTAAATCTCATTTCATGGCGCCTTCCCTTTTACTAGTAACCTGAAATGCCACATAGTAAAAAAAGATAGTTTTTTCTAAATTTCCTTGCATAGCGCCCCCTTTTACTAGAAACCTGAAGTGCCGTCCAGTAAATAAAGTAGTTTTTGTTAGATTTAATTAAAGGTCACAATACTTATTAGAAAAATGTATATTATTTTAATTAAAGCTATTTTGATTTTGTAATAGGCTATACATTTTTTCTTCGACTCGGCGCCCCTTTACCTTGGCGCCCCGATGAGGAAACAAGGAGTTACCAAGTAATTATAGAGGTGTGACCTTGATGAGTTCAGCGTACAAGGTATACGCGAAAGTGCGGAACGAAAGTTAGTGGATGAGATAGAGGAGAAAGATTTATTGGAGGAAACGCAATTTGGATTCAGGAAGGGACTCTTCCTAAAGTCAAGAGGGCGATTGACGGCATATTCGCAGTGAATCACATAGTAGAAGTAGAAGTCCCTCCTCCTAAGCGATTACAACGATTTTGAGACCTAATTTTTAACCTTGATTATTCATTACCACTATATTTAATGTTACTAAAATTATTGGTTGATGCAAAATTAACGAGTTGAGAAGTGACGCTTGTTTTATGCAATTATTAAAATATTCTTCTATTTATAGGTGAAAAAAATGCGTGTCGAAAATCATATTCATGTTCGTCATATAATGTTCTACCACTTCGAGAAAGGATGGAAAGCGGCACAGTCATTTCGCGATCTCAACGAGCTTTTCGGCAAAGAAAAAATAAGTCAAAAACGTGTTGAAAGATGGTTCCACAAGTTTAAATCGGGTGAGACAAGTCTTAAGAATGATGAAGGAAGAGGACGGCCATCGGATTTCAACGATCATGCACTTTTGTCATCAACCAATCCACGACCGTCCGTCGCCTAAAAAAGCTTGGAAAAGTGTGGAAATTGGCTGGATGGATGCCTCGCGAACTCTCCGACAACAACAAAGCCGTTCGAGTTCGAATTTTCACCGAATTGCTGCAGAGAAACGAGCCATCGTCATTTTTAAAGAATCTTGTTACTGGTAATGAATCATGGTTGCTCTTCAAAAATGTCAAAAGAAAGAAAGTTTGTGTATCTCCGGGTAAAACACCGAAAGGAATAGCAAAAGGTGCCCACAGTAAGAAGACAATGTGCTGCGTATGGTGGGATAGAAGCGGAATCATCCATTGGGAGATCATTGCAATAGACATTTGCTTTTGGTGGAATGAAGATGATGAGTGTCAACAGAAGCGGATTGCGCACAAAAACGGCAAACGACAATTCAATATCAACAACGACGTCTATCTGGCTCAGCTCGATCGTCTCCATGCAGCAATAGATCGTCTCCATACAGCAAATTTTTTTGGAATAAACTTAGATACAAAAAAAGAACCTCGTTAATTTTGCATCAACCCAATACATTTTACATACATAAATTCTATAATGCCGAACAGGAATTCGTCTGAAACATGAATTTCCTGGTATATTCATACTGTTAATATTGTTCATTTTGTTATTATTATTTTTTTTTTTTTGTAAAATCAGTAACTTTACAAAATAAAATTAAGACCGGCGACCGGGCCCCATATATAATCGGGCCCTAGGCCATGGCCTAGTTGGCCTAGACGAAAAGACGGCACTGGAAAGCGTATATGGCGTTCGTGGATATGAAAGCGGCGTTTGACAGACTGGATAGGAAGGAGCTATGGAAGGTAATGGAAAGGAAGGGGATAGAAAAGAAGTTGATAATGAGGATAAAGGAAATATGTATACAAGGGGACGAGGTGCAAGGTGAGGGTAGGCGAGGAAGAGTCGGAAAATTTTTGGGTGAATAAGGGGGTGAGGCAGGGATGTCCGCTGAGCCCGACCTTGTTCAACTTGTATGTAGCGGATCTAGAAGGGAATATAATGAAGGGACAAGATGGGGGGGGGTAGTAGGGAAGATGACGTTGTGGACGGTGGGGTAAGCGGACGATATTGTATTGATGGCAGATGGGGAACAGGAGCTTAAGAGAATGATTGAAAGGGCTGATAAATATTTCAAAAGGAAAAAACTTGAAGTAAACAGAGATAAGACGAAGGTAATGGTATTCGGTAAAGGAGGAGGGAGAAGAAAGAAGATAAAATGGAAATAGGGTGGCAGAGAAATAGAAGAGGTGAAGAGTTTAAAATACCTAGGTTATGTACTAGCAAGGAACAATGGGGCTGAACTACACATAAGGAAAAGAGTAAAGAAGGCAAGAATAGTCATGGGGAAGCTGTGGAGTATAGGAGAAAGGAAGTTTAATGACGATATTAGATGGAGATTGAGGTTGTTTGACGCCGTGGTGAAGAACATCCTGCTACATATATGTGGTGGAAATTTGGGGATGGAAGGAATGGGAGAAAGTAGAACGAGTACAGGAGAGGTATTTGAGATGGATCTTAGGGGTAGATAGAACAACACCAGCGTATATTGTAAGAGAGGAACTGAAAAGGGATAAGATGAAAGTGAGTACAGAAAGGAGGGCGGTTTTTTTTTTTTAAATTAAATTTGTTTGGTTTTGACTGCTTAGTCCATTAACCAGGTTACAAAGCCATTTATTATTATTTTATATTATTAAATTATTATTATTTATAAAATTTTAAATTATATCTAATATTCGTTCCGTTGGTTTGTAGAGTTACAGCTGAAGTAGGAAATTGAACATTTTCTTCTATAAGGCTGAAGATGAACTACAGTTCTCTAGCTGTATTGTATACAGAACAATTGAAAACTAGGTGATCTGGATCTTCTATCGAGTTGTTGTCACATCGGGTAATTAAACTAATAAATTTTCTTTTTTGGTTCGAGGTGAACCAAGGTTTTGTTGGAAGTTCGGGGTGCAGGCTCCCATAGTATACGCCTTTTTCCTTAATCGAGACCTTGTATTCCTTTCTCCAAAAAGAAATTATGTTTCTTGAGTACTGCTTTATCAAGTCTTGATTGGGGATGGTAATTTGAAATGTTTCTGAAGGAGGGCTGTTAAGTACGAGGAGAAAGTTAGAATAGAAACAGACAAAAGAATAATGAGGGAATGCTGGGAGGAAAGATCCAGAGAGGAACAGAAAGGAAGATGGTACGCATGGTGGAAGATGAGAAAGGAGTATTACTGGAGATGCGGAGTGGATGCGACAGAGGTGGAAAGGAGAAGAAAAGACGGGATAAGCGTGATTGAGGAGTTGTGGAGGAGGGATAATGAAGTGGAGGAGCAAGAAAGGACAGTCAGAATAGACAAATCAAGGAGCACAGGGAGATATAAGGAGGTCAGAACTATAGGGGTACCAAGCTACTTGAAGGGAGAAAGAGGAAGGTCAGGAGGGAGGGTTAGGAGGATTGCGAGGCTAAGGTGCGGGAAAGAAGAGAGAGGAAATAGATATTGGAGGAAACAGGTGGATAAGATGTGCAGGATGTGCGGGGAGGAGAAAGAAGATATAGAGCACCTCGCGAAGAGGTGTAGAGAAATGACAGTATGGTCTGGGAGCACATTAGACCTGTTGCACGAAGATGGAAGGCGGGAGAGGTGGGCGAGGGAATTAAAGGCAAGAAGTATTGAGATTGGGGAAAGATAACAGGAAGGGGTAAAGGAAGGAAGGAAGAGGCCCGGTGAAAAGCAGAAGGGGATAAGGTTACCTAGAAATGGGGAGGAAGGAAGGGAGATAGGAGGAGAGGTGAAGAAATGGTTGGAAGGGAAGAGAATGGAATAAAATAAATTAAATTAAAGATGGGCAAGAGAACTGGAAGCAAGAAGGAAGGAGATCGGAGAGGGAAACCAGAATGAGAACAGGAAGAAGGAGAGGGGCATTGGAGTAAGAAGAAAGAAATGAGAAAAAATATTGTAAATTGTAAATTGTATTATATATATATATATATATATATATATATATATATATATATATATATATATATATATATTATTCTAGGCCTAGGGAAATAAAGAATATATATATATATATATCGTTATTCCGTGTCTGTATTATATTTAATGAAGTTATTGGGAATAGCGGTGGAGGAAAAAGTAAACTCAATATTTACATGTACCCGATATTTCGACTTGACTTTTCAAATCTTTTTCAAGGGAAGTAAAATTTAAGAGTTGCCTCTGTTGTAACACATTAAAAGAATAAATAAATTAGAGTTAAAATAGAACATTACAATTATTATCACATTGAAAAATTACACTTTAAAATTGTTATCACAGAACTGTATATGGACTAAAATAGTATTAAATAAAAAATTGGATTTTTCCAATATTCAAATGCGAACGTTGATTTGCGTTACGCCAGAAGGCCAAGCTCAGGATGTGACGAGCATTTTTGGAAAATGCCATTTTCTCTGGTTTCGTTGCAAGAGTTCGATAAAGGTTGAGTCCACGAGAGATGTTATATTGTCTAATCATTGTGATTTATTTTACAGAATAAGGCAGTAAATGATTAAATAAATAATAGGGTGCAACTATTACTACACATTTTGGATTTGTTTCTTGATCTGAGGTCCCACGCAAATAAATATTTTTTATTTTTAGCTATTGCGGAAAATGTTGGTGCTTGTTGATTGATTTATTAAATATATATTTTGTTGTTTTATGACTTTTGGAAACCTTAAGAAAACTGTAAGAGCTCAACTCCAAAGAGTTTTAATTGGTATGTTGTCCCATCATCCCCCTGATGACGAATTGACGCGTGTTTTAGCTGAGAACGCCAGGATTAATTATCCAAAGCAGATCCTTAAAATTTGTCAGGATGAACGAGCGTTGTTTTGTCATTAACAGACACATTGTACGAAGGTAACTGGTTAGATAGTTGACGACTAAAATGGTAAGAGGCATTTTATTGTTTTGGTCAAATCATATGGCACGTGTTAGCCATAATGAGTAAAATTTAGATTTGAGATTTAACATTTGAGATTTTAATAATTGAGTTTTAAGACTTGAGACATCAAAATATGAGATTTTGTTTTTGATATTTGAGATTTAATATCTGAGATATGATATTTGAGATTTGATAATTAAGATCTGAGTTTCGAGATTTGAGTTTTAAAATTGAACGTTTATTGGAAAAGGCAAATGACAAATCACTGGGATCGGAATGGCAAAATAAACTGAGAAATATAATAGATAATGAGTTGAGAATTGAAAGCTTGTCGAGTACCGCAAGACATGCCGCTGCCAGTGGCATCAGTCCGGTAATAGCTCTGTAACCATGGTGGCAGATGGTGAGCTATGGCGACGGGCTGATGATGATGATGATAAAGCACTGTGTGTGCAGAAACGAATAGACGCTCTCTGAGCTGAGCACTGTGTGTGCAGAAATGAATAAACGGCCTCTGAGCTTGTTGTACTGTAGACAATCTGTAATGAAAGAAACTAATAGATAGTTATTGAGTATCTGAGCTTGTTGATCTAGTCACTGAGTTTGTGATAGAGAAATGAATTGATAACAATAAGTCTCTAAATTTCAGATCACGATTTATACTTTGCTTCTGGGAGGTTTTGTTTTAAGCAAATATTTATTTTTACTAATTGATATTGGTGCATGGTTGATTTTGTTAAAAATCAATTCTGCGCCCAAATTGCTCTATTTACAGATTATGAATTAGGTGAAGAATTTGAAGATGCAGTAGAAGATGAATGGTGGACCAGCTCAAGAATGGAGTTCCTGGTATGCAGGATGCTGTTACTGGTACGCAAGATGCAGGATGCTGTTACTGGTACGCAAGATGCAGGATGCTGTTACTGGTACGCAAGATGCAGGATGCTGTTGTTGGTATGGAGCAGACCATTGGCGGTATGCAGGTTGCTGTTGCTGATAACAACAATGCTGTTAATGGTGTGAAGAATACAGTTGCGTCCCGAGAACGTTCCGCATGTCAGTCTGGCCGTGTTAGCGAAAATATAATTATGCAACATTTACACTTATTAACGATCGTAGGGTGCTATATCGTTGCTAAGGCATATTGTTTTGATGTAAATAGAATAGTATAAAATATATCATATGATGTGTGAGACGTATTAGTTGATCAATAAAATCATGTCTTATTATTCATAAAATACCTTTTTTATTAATATATATATATATAATAAAAAGGTAATTTTTTCTAAATTTCCTTGCATAGCGCCCCCTTTTACTAGAAGCCTGAAATTACGCCCAGTAAATAAAAGTAGTTTTTGTTAGATTTAATTAAAGGTCACAATACTTATTACAAAAATATATATTATTTTAATTAAAGCTATTTTGATATGGTAATAGGCTATACATTTTTCCTTCGACCCGGCGCCCCTTTACCTTGGCGCCCCGATGCGGCGAATCGCCTGTATACCGTCTTGAGTCGCCCCTGGGATGCACATTAATGGGAACCGGAATAGTAATAGTAATACCAGGCTTACGATATTTTGAGATACCAACAATTTTAAAAAACTTTTTGTACTAGTTAAATCATAGTAAGTGGTACAAAACAGAAACTCTTCTTTGATGTCCTCCAAGTGAATATCTCACGCAAACGGGCGACCCTCCAAAAAAGTCAAGGCGACCCTCGTGTGGGTCGTGACCCACCGGTTGGGAACCGTTGCTCTAGATGGAAGACTTGGATAATGGTTTCAAATGATATCGAATATGATTTTTAATATTTACCCACAATTTGTTTCCACTTACTAAATATCTACAAAACCTTGAAATGTATGAAAATTCCTACTTCACATAAATTTTTTGACTTGTACTCTTTTTCCCTGGCGCACTGATCATATGAAAACCTAGTTAAAGCACGGATGTATACAGTGTTGTAATATATATATTTACACGTATCTAGGTACAGTAACTAGATACTTTTTCAAGTATCTAGATACAAATTACATACTTTTTGAAATATGTATCTGTATCAATATCTAGATATTCAAATTTAAGTATCTTGTATCTGTAATTCAGATTCTTTGATCGTTACTTTATTTTTATACCATGATACCGAGCTGATAAAATAGTTTAATTATATATTATCATTTTAAATATTTTATTTTTACTATAAACAAAATTCAGGAAACAACCGAAAACGGGTTACATATTAAATTTATATGGAATATCAAGAAAAATATATATATTCTCACTCGTTTCTCGTAGCTTTTGAACAGCCGTAAAAATAGTAGCTATTTAGGTACCACAAAAGTAGGTACAACACTTAAGAAAAATGGGTCATTATTAATGAAAACTAAGTTTTGAATAACCATTGTTACTATTTTGATGAGCAATTTACTAAAAACATATGAAAAATTATATCCACACAAGTAGTTTGGGAATGGACCGTGGTTTTGTGAAGCCTTGGGCAAGACAAATTAAGGCCCTTCAAAAGTATCCAGTGATTGAAAATACACTCTGATATATATATATATATATATATATATATATATATATATATATATATATATATATATTTGAGGCATTTCTTCACTTAAGGCCTGGCTCTAGTCCACCTCACTCAAACGCGGGCGATCCTAGTGTGGATATTACGTTTATTTCCTAATTGAAATCAGTAAGAAAAGTAGGTATGTTTCCTAAAGGACGTAAAATTGAATAAATATTTAAACGTTCATATAAATTTAATTTGTAAGCGTGAGAATGTCAACTGAAATTTTGTTTATAAATTAAATTTGTATGGAATGAGAAAAAAAAAAATCACATATTTATTATCAGTAATTTTTTATTAGTGATCAAAAATGATCGTGACGAATTCCACTTCAATTAGGGCGAAATTTTTTTTCAAAAGTATCTAGCTGTATCTAGATACAAACATTTTTGGCATGTATCTGTATCTGCATCTATACTCTATCTCCGAAAGACTGATAGTAATATAATTTATTATTTGTAAAAAGTTTTTGTATTATCACACAGAAGCAGTGAAACAAAAGCGACAAAATATGAATAGTTCGAAACGAAATATTGTTAAAAACAACTGAGTGTGCCGCACATAGTATATGGGAATACGAACTAGGGTTAAACACAATAGGCCATAAAAATTTGACTGAATTTTGAGGAAATATATGGTCACAGGGGTGTGTTTAATGATATGATAAATATGGTCACAGGCGTGCGTTTAATAAAATGATAAATAGTAATATAGAAAAACACAAAACCAATTTAAACGTGTTTAAAATGTGCACGCCACTGGTAACTGCCTGAAAAAATTATTTATTTTTATCAGGCTTTCAGAGATAAAGTATATATACAGTTTTTCTTAGGTATCTGTTTCTGTATCTAGATATTTTCTTAAATGTATCTATTACAATACTGGATGTATATAACAATCAATATATAAGAACCTAGAAAAACCTGACACTTAACAGAGGCAGATGAAGAACTTGTGAGATAGGTTAAAGATCAATTCAACTGACTGTACTTAATATACCAGAGATTATACAAAATTCAGTCTGCTTTTTGTATTTAATACGACAGAATTCATTATCACCTTAATTCCAATTAGCATATTTTCCAAAAACCACATCCATTATGATCTACTTGAACCCCAATTGATATGTACATTTCTTAACTCTCATTCTTTACTGTTGATTTCGTTATGTCATGCGCTTTCGGTACGCCGTACGCCGGTTTTATACCTAGCACGTCGTGATTTCAGAGGACGTCAGTTCGTTCGCGAGCGTCGCGACGGTCGGCACCGTATTACGTCATAGCGTCAGCTCATAGAATAACTCGTGAATCGTGATATAGATGTGCACGTGAAAAGTGAGTGTGTGGGGAAAAGTGTTTTTTTACACAGGTGAGCTATAAAATATGTTTATTTTAGGTTAAATAATTTTTTTATATATGTTATTTTATGGTAAATTAATGTTTTTATATCGATTTTGGAAAGAAAAACAATCATGTTTTTACTATATTTCAAATATAGTGTCATTTTTTAATAGTTAAATAATATTTTTAAATATAAAATTTGTAATAATAATATGTTTTGTTGATATACACGGTGTTTAGGCATTGCTAAATTCTTTATTATATGAGACACGAAGAAGGTTAAATTAGAAAAAATCAAGCATTTTACTCTATAAATGAGAATATTAAATTGGAAAAACAATTTGACATCAAAAACCGTAAAACAAATATATTTTTTAAATGAAACATTATTTTTTTAGAAAATGTATGTTTCTTTAATAAATCGTGAGGGCTTAACATTATATTAAAAAATCAGCTGTGGCCACCACAGGACCGACCGCCATCACAAAGTACTTGTATAAAATACATTCTAGCAGCAGAGTAAAAATAACTTGGCCCAATATTTTCTAACAAAGATATTATTTATCATGACCATGGAAACCTTACATATAAGTATGAAAAAATAAATACTTGTCTCAAATAAAAGTTGTTAGATATTGCTTATATAGCAACTTTTTTTAAATAAATTTTTTCTATATATTTTTCTGTTGTTAAATATTCGCAAAAATCTTAAAATCGACACGAGTAAACTCCCAATTCTATTCAACCGATTTTTACCAAAAGTTGATCAACTCGTGCTAATAATGTCATAAGCTTAAATATGAACTTTAATAAAAATCGTTTTAGCCGAATTTGCTCTGCACGTGTACACAGGCAGACAGACGGACGGATAGACAGACAGACAGACAGACAGACAGACAGACAGACAGACAGACAGACAAACAAACAGACAGACAGACAGACAGACAGACAGACATCACGCTAAACGTTATGTAGGGACCTCAATTCGTGGAGATCCATCGAAATATCGAAATGTCAAAATCGGTATGATTACAATACCTCCCTTACATATGTTGGCGGTCGGTAAAAAGTTATTAAGTCTTTAATATATTGAACAGTCAACAGTTTAACATTGTGAAACTCACTTATAAATAAGAGATTGCAATCATTGCAAATTTGACAATGGCGAGAGCCGAAACTGCAGTCAGTGAAAATAAAAGTCACGTGAAACAAAAACAATGTTTTCTTTCAACATTTTATGAATATTATTAAGTCTTGATTAAAGAACTAAATTCCAAGTAAACCAAATATAATTCTAATGTTTCAGAACCACTTATATTATTAAAATGAAATAAATTTTAAAAACCAAGTCCTTATAAATTTTTATTTAATTAAATTATTATTTATTTATTATTATAATTAAATAAAAAAGTAAATTAAGACAGTAATGGGATAAAGATGAATAGAATTCTATTCTGTCATTGCCAATAAAGCAATTAAATTGGCGATTGCGAAGAAACTATTGTTTTTGTAATATGAAATATAATTAAACTATGAAATATAATTCCATTAGGTATTCCAGTAATACCAGTACTGATTTTTAGCTTTAAATTTATCTCAATAAAATAGGTAACTATGAAATATGGAGATTATATTTGTTTTACTTGGAATGTACTTGTTTAATCAAGTCTTAATAACTTTTTTAATATTGCGTTTAAACTCATAGTGCTCTCATGCTTTATTAAACAGAAATACATTTTCTATGTAGGATACAAAATACAGGATGTTTCATTAAAAGATTTTTTTTACAACTCGTTTATTTGATGTACAATTGTTTTTTTAGTTTAATTTGTAGAGTAAAATACTGGATCTTTCCTAATTTAATTTCCTTCGTATCTCTTATAATAAGGAAGTTAGCAATGCTTAAATAGTTTTCAAGAACAACCTTTATGTTGGTAAATTATTATTAAATTATATCTGGAAGAAAAGGATACACATTAAAATAGGGGACATGGAAAAGACTGATATTCAAAAATTAACTTACCAAATCTTACTCACCTATAATGCATTCATGATGTTTCTTTATCGGAGTAGGTCATCCTATTTTATTGTTAAGTTGGTTATAAAAAAATTACAATCTAAATATCTTGCCAGTGTTGCTTAAGAAATATTTCTTATAGAATGTCACATGAATGATATTTTAGAATTAAAATTATTAGAATTATTTTAATTTTTTATTTTAATTTATTTTTTATGAAATTAATTTAATTAAATTTTCACCTGTCTATAT
The DNA here is from genome assembly GCA_963971575.1 of Liopterus haemorrhoidalis. Lineage (NCBI taxonomy): Eukaryota > Metazoa > Arthropoda > Insecta > Coleoptera > Dytiscidae > Liopterus > Liopterus haemorrhoidalis. The sequence goes on along the minus strand of OZ020615.1, from coordinate 16,418,538 downwards.
ATAATAAGCTGTTCACTTTTGTAATAACACACTAGATCTGGTTATTTTGGTTACTTTTATAGTGTATTACTGACTTTAAATGTCAATTAAAAATATTTCTTACGCTGTAAAACCGACTTTAGGTTGATAAGGTTATGATCATTATAATTACAGTCTGTTTCAAACGGTTAGGCGGAACTAAATGGGAATTTCGTTCTTTTAGGTTGTCACAAAAAGGGACCTTGCTTGGGTTATTTCATTTTTCACGTTGGAATGTCAAAATTTAAAATTCCAACAATGAAACCATGGAAACGAATGACATATGTCAAAATTAAATTATTTTTCTTACATATTTTAATGACAAAAAAATAAATAAATGGGATATTTGTATTAATAATGGCACAAAAAATCAAAATATAAAGAAAATGACATTTTAAAATAATATTAACCTTAACCAAAATATGTTTGTTGCAAGTATGATTTACAAAGCTTAAACAAAACGGCTGAAAAGCATGATTTAAACGATGAAAGTAACTAGATTGCAAAATCTAGTTCTGCCTAACCATTTGGAACAGACTTTAAGATATAATTTTTCATTATGACATATGTCAAATGGATCGACATTTTGAAAAAGTGATATTTTTTAATACCAACATGACATATAATTTCAAAGGTGCAAACTATTGAAATCAAAATTTCCTTTTAGTTTGTTCTTACAAAAGTGAACCGCTTATACTGTTTTTATTTTTGTAAAAACAAACTTAGAGAAAATTTTGATTTCAATAGTTTGCACCTTTGATATTGAATGTTATGTTAGTATTACAGAAATAACAAAAATATAAATGCCAGTTTATTAATATGACACACCTTTTGACATGTCATACTGAAATATGCTATCGTATAGACGTTTAAGAGGAACTAACTGGAATTCTCATTTACATAATTTACGTAACAATAATAATTACATTTCGATAAAATTACAATGATCACAATGTAAGGAAATTGAAAATAAATTTATAAACTATTATTATAAATTTATTTTTAATTTCTTTAACACGTTCGCGGACAGTACGGCTATAGCCGTCGAATATTTTTCCTAGCTCAGGTCATGACGGTCTAAATCGTCCTACATTTTTATTCAAATATACAAATGACGGCTGTGGCAGGTTTTAATTCCATTTAAGTATATGAAAACTAGTATAAACTGTCCTATCAGGAACATACCAAACACAGTAAATGTCCTATTATAAACAAAAATCTAAAAAAGTGACATTTTGGGTACATCTCATTGTAGAAAAATGTCCGCGAACGTGTTAACCACTCTATCGCTGAGGGCATTAGCAAGTTTATGTCGTTGGGGTCTCCATCATACTGTTGTACTGGACATTCTGAAACGATATGCTCTATTGTCTGCATTTCTGCACCACAATCACATCTAGGATTTTTTGCATATTCCCAATTATGCACCTGTTTTGTGCATCTGCCATGGCCAGTATGAATAAGATTCAATTTGGTCCATAGTTTCCGGGGAAGCTCAAAACCAGGTGGCTTGTCGTTGATGTTTAGGTTTATGGAATTTCGATTGGTATTGAAATTCTGCCAGAATATAATGATCAGAACAAAAAAATCTGAAGACTGTTTTACAGTGTAAGTCATTTTTTTAAATTAAGTCAGTAATTTAATATAAAAGTAACCAAAATAACCAGATCTGGTTTGTCCTTACAAAAGTGAAAATAATATAGTTATGTTTCGTGGCTACCAACAAAAATGCCACCGTAACATGACCTACTGACGTGAAGAAACAACGTGAATGGATTACAGTTGTAACGCAAATTATTCTAATAAGATCCATATTATTTGTTCATTTTTAGAAATTGTTGATGTGACATTTTGTCCCCAGGAAGCACTAAATAAACTAAACAATTATTTTACTGTTTATTTTATGGTTCTTTTTAACAATTGGTACAGAAGTATTTCAATATTTTAATAACCATTACGTGCGTACCTGTGCGTACCGGTGCGTGCCGACTGAATATCAGTCCTGACAACAAGGCTTATTTCTCACTCCTGTGAGGCTAATAGACCAACCGACTGAGCGAGTGCATAGAAAAAGATGTGTTTAATACTTACCATATTTCTAGATTTAAATCTTTCTTCGGTATTTGTGGCAAAATGTGAGTTTTGCGATTAAATGCAAGGTCTTTTTAATAAAGGGGCCGCAAGGGTGTGCAAGGAAAAAAAAATTTTTTTTTTGTTACAATAGCGATAATAACTCTTCAAAATTTTTCACAAAAAAAAAACCAGTGGCGAAGGAAGACCTCCGCTAGACTTGCCCTCCCATAAACAAAATAATAAAAAAAATACTTTTTTTTGTTTTAATTTAAAAAAAAAGATTTAGGTAAATCTTCAAAAATACATCAAATTATGTCCAATACAATTTTTGTCCAACGCTTGGTTTACTAGTTACGAATTTTTTTAAATTTTAATGTTTAATAACTTCCGTTTCCGGTTTCGGATTTTAATAAAAATCAATAGGGTTCTTCCCAGTTATTAGGAGAATTTTTTAGTACCAGAACGAACTCTTTAAGTTAAACCGTTTTTGAGTTATCGTGTATACACACAGACACACAGACACACAGACACACAGACACACAGACACACAGACACACAGACACACAGACACACAGACACACAGACACACAGACACACAGACACACAGACACACAGACACACAGACACACAGACACACAGACACACAGACACACAGACACACAGACACACAGACACACAGACACACAGACACACAGACATAAAAAATCAAATTATACTGTATTAAAATATTGTTTCTTAATATTTATTTTTCATGCAGGATATTGTAAAAGTTATTTTAAACAATTGTGCATAAAAATATAGGCATAGAAATAGAATAAATATAAATAAATAAAAAACGTAGTTGTGCGAGATTTTGCAGTTTGCAGATTTATAGCATATTGTTGTATCCTCTGAGTAAGGCAGTAGTGAACTACAACCCTATTTGTAGTTCGCGAAAATTCTGTAACAGAGTACATCACAATGTTATGTTCACAAGACGACTTGTAACACAGTTATTTTACTTACACCGTAGATGTTGCATATTTAAATCTTCCCACATATCCATAAAGCTCGCAAATATCTCTACGACATTCTGATTCTGTTTGTAGGTACATCGTTATAATAATCACAAAAATTTTTGTATATTTTGACCCTTTTAATTTTTAGTTAAATTTTGGCACCGTTTGCTTAAACCCTAGACGGTCTACATCTACATCTCTCCAGTATTGCATAGAGTCCTCAACCATTTTAACGATGAGTTGTTTTCACCTGCTTGTTAACCAGAATGATGTGTCCACAAATCGGCCTGTGTATTTTTACTTGCCCGACCTTAATATATAAGGGGCAAGTATTGTAATCGCGAAAATTTTCGATGTCGAGATTTTGACGGATGACCACGTTTCATGATCCAGGGAATCCAAAAAACCTATTTTCGAAGTGCCGTCCGTATGTGTGTGTGTCTGTGTGTGTGTGTGTGTGTGTGTCTGTGTGTGTGTGTGTCTGTGTGTGTGTGTGTGTCTGTGTGTCTGTGTGTATACACGATAACTCAAAAACGGTTTAACTTAAAGAGTTCGTTCTGGTACTAAAAAATTCTCCTAATAATTGGGAAGAACCTTATTGTTTTTTATTAAAATCCGAAACCGGAAACGGAAGTTATTAAACTTTAAAATTTTAAAAAATTCGTAACTATTAAAACAATCCTTGGTCAAAAAATTGTATAGGACATAATTTAATGTATTTTTGAAGATTTACCTAAATTAAAAAAAAAATCTGTATTTTTTATTATTATTTTTTTTATGGGAAGGCAAGTCTAGCGGAGGTCTCCCTTCGCCACTGGTTTTAAAACGTTATCGTTGCACATCTACATTTCATAACCTCTTCATAAAATTCTTACTATTTGTACTATGAGCCGTTTCTCTTTATATTAAATAATTATGTGTCCAGAAAATTGCCCGAGGCCTTTGACCTAGTTACTTTCTCCAGACCGTTTTTTCGATGCAGGCAAAGCACTGGTTTTTACCAAGTTAATCAAAAACGTACCTTGATATTGTTGAAATATATCTCAGCACCTCTCTAATAATAATAATTAGCCTAAAACTATCCCAATCTCTAGGCAAAGGCCTCATCTATGTCCTTTCATTCTGTCCTGTCTTGAGCGATCCTAAGCCAGAGGTCTCCGGCTGTTTTAATGATGTCGTCTCTCTATCTTATCTTTTGTCTCCCTCGTGACCTCGCCAAATGTCTTGGCAGCCTTAAAGTTGTTTTCTTCGTCCATCTGTTGTCATTTAGTCGCTCCAAGTGTACTGCCTACCTCCATTTCAGCCTTCTTTAGCAGTCTGTGATATTCCTGACTCCAGTTTTTTTTAAGGATTTCTCTATTTGGTATGTCGACTCGCAGTTTTACTCCTAGTATGGATGTTTCAAGTGTCTTCTGAGCAGCTGCCAGTTTTTTTAAATGTTTTGTGACAGAGACCAAGTTTGACATCCATAAGTAAGGGCGGGAATCATGCGAGAGTTAAATACATTGCTTTTAAGCACCTCTTTATAGAATCTTAAATCATATATCTACGATAGGTCGGTACGTGTTTCTGTGCATGTATGTCACAATAATGCTGTTCTCAAAAAGGCCTGTGCATTTTGACCTTATTTATTTATATATTTATTTATCTATTTATTTATTGGACACGACAGACCTAGGTCCTTAATTGTGCCCATATATGTATAAATCACATACATACAATAATATAAAAATATAACTTAACATTCTAACATATGTACAGATCTGTACTAGGGATGTAAATCGAAGGCAAAACATCGATGTTTAACATCGATGTTAACATCGGCGCCTTACTATCGATGTTGAAAAAACATCGAAGGAAAAACATCGATGTATCGGAAACATCGATGTTTTATTAATATTAAAAAAGCTATTTATTTATATTATATAGGTTTTATTTAATAATGTAAAGATAAAATACGAAAAAAGTAACACATAATACACAAAAAGCATTTATTAGATTTTGAAATAGAAATATTCCTTTTTAATAGTAATTCATTTCACATTAATATTATTATAACCAATATAATAATCTTAATTTGTACCTAGAGTCTATTCCAAACAATTAGGCGGAACTAACCGCAATTTTCATTTTTGTAATTTGTCATTAGATATTTTTTTATATATTAAAGTTGACTTTTCCTGAACAAAATTATCAAAAGCTTCAATCAATCGGTAAAAGTAACTAGAATTGAAAATCTAGTTCCGTCTAAACCAAAGGAACAGACCTTACTATTTTTACATTTCTAAAATGAAATATTTGATTTTATTACAATACTAATATAGTAATATTAATGTTAATTTTATATTATTTAACATAAAAATAACACTATCATACACAATTATTTTTATACTTTTTTAAGTTGAAATAAAGTCTGTTCCTTTGGTTTAGGCGGAACTAGATTTTCAATTCTAGTTACTTTTATCGATTAATTGAAGCTTTTGATCATTTTGTTCAGGAAAAGCCAACTTCAATATATAAAAAAATAGCTAATGACAACTTACAAAAATCCAGGGATTGGAGGAATAACAACTGGGAAAGTGTCAACAAGACTCAAAAAGAAAAAGTGTGTTGGCGTCGTTGGTCTTTCGCATTGGTTGCAAAAATTAGAAGTTTCTTCTTATTTTTTCGTATTCTGCTAACTGCTAAGAAGAATAAGAAGTAACACTATTAGTATTGTTATATCACAATAGATGGCGCTTATATTTTGTGTACTAATTTTAATAAAAATTAAATTTTTAAGATTCCAGCGCCTCTAGCGGTAGTTTCTGAATTTCAAAGTTTAAACATCGACATCGGTAGTAGACATCGATGTTTTATCGATACTACCGCCAGCTGACCATCGATGGTAAAAACATCGATGTTTTTAAAACAAACATCGATGTTTTCGATACATCGATGTTTTTTTCCCATCCCTAATCTGTACATAAAGTGCATCCTCAAAGTCGGCGCTAGGGTATGCGCCGCCCGCTGCAAGATTGAATTGTGCGCCCCCTCGATCAAAAAGGGTCCTCACCTTAAAATTTTAAATGAAGACCTAAAAAAAAGAAAAGGTCCTCACTTCTCAATTTAAAGTGAAGACCTAAAAAAAAGGTCCTCACTTTACATTTCACATAAGCGCCCTTTCGAATCTCACGTCAGGCGCTGACCTGAGAGGTGGCCCCTTTGAGGTGGCGCCCGCAAGCACCGCATACCTAACATGCCCGTTTGCGCCGGCTCAATGCATCCTCATTCGTATCTTTTAACATAAGCATAAACATTTTTACATACAAAACGTACCACAACATGTTCACACAATCAAACATACAGATCACAATAATTCATACAGTATACACACAAAGTTTCCATTTATAATTTGGAGGTCATTTGTACTACACTGAATTAAGTTGGAGGTACGAACATGTGTGACATTTTTTATCTATTTCAGATCTTTACTACAATATTTGTGCTTCAAAGTTTCCATCACATCATGTTTATTACAGCTCTACGAAAACCTGCATAACTTGCATTGAATATATCAATAGACTTCTTTTGACAAGGCCGTTATAGAGTGCAGTCATTTTATGCAGAGGATTCATATTGCAATGCTCCGTATTTGCTCTTTTACATAGGAATATTGTCTCGTGGTCTAAAGTCACGAGAAGGTAATCTTATGTAGATATTAGATAAAATGCTAGAGTCGTCCACAAGATTATTAAATATTTTATACAAAAGTAACAGTGATGCCAAATCCCTTCTCGCAGCCAACGTTTGAACATTAAACTCCGCCAAAATTACATCTGCGGGCGTATACTTTGGGTATACTCCTATTTATCTAAACTGTACATGTTGAACATTTACATCTCACCATCTCTGTATGTTCTTCTTCTAGCTACTATCAGTTCCAGATGTTGGATATCATAATGGCAATCTTATTCTTGTTAAAGGCTGCCTGGAAGAGCTGTGTAGATGTCGCAAAGAACCATCCCTTTAAATTATTCAGCTATGAAATACGTCTTCAACCTGGACCTCTCTTTCCGAGCATTTTTCCTTGCAAAATAAGTTTAAAAAAACCATATCTGTAATTTTTTCACTTAATGTGTTTGAGATACTCAAGTTTTCGACGTTTCACCGTGTAAATAATTTCTGAATTCTTCTTGAACTCCTCTAATATTGTCTTTTCCGTCTTTCCAAAAAATTCTGAGGATTCGGCGATAAGTCCACATTTCAAAAGTATGTAGTTCTTTACTATAGGCTACTATTAATATCCATGCTTCCACTGCAAAAAGGAGCACTGAAAATACATAAAATCTTAGTAACCTTAGTTTGGTGTTGATACGTAAGTCATGGCTACAGAAAGTTTTTTCATTTTGATGAAAGATGATCTTGCTGCTTGAATGTAGCATCGAATTTCTTAATATCTGTATAGAGCCGTGAAATCTTTACAATTGTTCGTTACGTTTATTTGTGCATTGTAGATGCAAGCGTTAAAGTGTTTGTTCTTGTCGGTGACCCCTAGTAAAGGTGGACGTGGGTTCAAAACCCGACTATATCAAATAATTTGTACAATATATTATTACAAATTTCGGGCTCTGCCTAGCCGTTTCTAATCAGCTATAAATTATAGGTTCCTTTCCGCTGCGGGGGATCAAAAAGGACGCCATATTACTTTTGAAGGTACACTAACTGAAAATATGGTCTTGAAACATGAAAACATGGGGCTAACGCTCATCTCGGGCTGTCGCGCCAATGATGATATTTATATGCACGTGCATCCTCACAAGAATGAAATGTCCACAAAGCTGGAACTTTTAAATCTAGTACTTCGCCTAAATCATAGACGTTGCACATCTACCTCTTAAACCTCGCCATAGAGCCCTGAACCATCTTTCTATGGCGAGTTATGTTGGAATAGTTTATATAAATTTTGAAATTGGTTCGTAAAATGTAGATAATTTTTTCCAAACATAATCTTATTAAAAAAATAATATTTACTGACTTCTAATTGAAGAAATTTATTTCTTTGTATAAAATATTTTGTCATAATTTCGGGTCAACCTATTAATTTTTTTTTCCTCTTATGTCGTTAAAATTAATGTTGTTAAAATGCCTTTTTTATGAGCATGTTATTTTTTCTCCTCGAATATTTCCACGTTCTTTCTTTTTCTTTTAGTTCTTGTTCGCATATTTTTTGTGGCATTCCACATACAAAATGTAAGTTAGGGATAAAAGTTATTTATAAAATAATTTGTATATTCAAAAAAATGAAAAGAAAAATATTTTCAAATAAAATATTTAGTAGAATATTTAAAATATACTGAGCTTAAATAATTAAGAGAGACACATTTTATTAGTACAAACATTTTAGTGATGGATTTAACATTTTTAATTCTCAGTGGGCAAGTAAAAAATTTCAATAAAAATCTCTAAATTTGACTAAACATCCTACTGCTGGGCAAAGGTCTCTCCTGCTGTCTTTCATTGTTTACGATCGTTTGTCCTGTTTGGTCACCGTTTGTCAAAAGAGATCCAATTTTCTCTTCATCTCATAACTAAGCGCCGTCTATTTAATTAGGGTGTCTTCGAGTTGCTTCTGTGCATCTTTTGCTCCATAAGTACTATTTAGTACTAATCCTATATCTTGCCAATTTTCATTTTAACGTTTTGGCATTTTTTGCTGGGTCTTTAAATAGTATTGTTTCTTTTATTTCACAGTTTTTCCTGAATGTTTTTTGTAGATGGAGAGTGTTTTTATTCCAATGATGTTTTTTGTCCAGTTTTGTGATCCATACGTTGATACAAGCAGCATGTAGGAATTTTTAGTTTTCTGTCGGGGCCAATTTTTTGGCCCAACATAAATTAAAAATTACATTTTAAGAAATACAGAAAATAATGCACGACAAATTTGTTCATATTACGAGAATATATTTAAATATCGAAAAAAATATGTTACTGAACGCCAAAATATGTAACTTAACGACAATATGTAGATAAACTTTACATCCAACGTTACCAACGTTACACCCATCGTCTGTAGGCGCTTTTCTGGAAAATATTCTGGGTCTTCGTTGCCCAACACCTGCCGAGGGAAAAATGGTTGGAAAAATATTGTCATTTTGCTGGTGCCAATTGAACCCTAGTTGGCAGCTTGGTAGTTTATAATTAGAGTTAGAACATAGTTAGGTCTAAGTCGTCACTGTCGTTTGCCAGCGGCACGTTTTTTTTTTTTTTTTTCAATAAAAACTGTTCATTTTATTCATGTGCCGAACCTGTCAAAACCGAGACTCGTACTTTATCCATTTTTAATGCGCTCATAATGAGCCTAATCCCTTCCATTCCAATTAAATTTAACTGTGAAGACCCTAATTACTGTGTTAGACACCGACCATTGTCACCGTATTGAGGTTTTTCATATATAGTTTTCAACTTGAAAATATTAATAAAAATAGATGATCAAAAAGAAAATGTTAGGATAAATATGAAAAAAAATAATAGGAAGGGGTCCGAAAATTATTTTTGTCTAGGACCTAAAAATCTAAGTATTTCATTTAAGCCTTGTCCAGAAAAACAGTGAAAGTCTACCGAAAAAACTATGAAACAGCTTCCTTTAGAAATAAGAAAAAGAAGAAAAATTAAAGAAGCAATTAGGAATCAGGAATAGACCTACTAAGAGACAGATATGCGTGAAAAATTATTTTATTCAGAAAATGGTTCTAAATTTGAAACTATATATATAATTTAATATATTACACTAATATATTAAATTAGGTATTTAACCAAATATTAAATTTGATTCTGTTCAATTTATTAATAATATTAATTCCAATTAAACATGATTTGATCTGAACTGGATATCCCATTGTTACATTGTTTGAAGTGTGGTTTGCGTAACTGATTTCAAAATGAAAAACTAAAATTAATATCAGAATATTATGAGCACTTGTTAGATTTATTTGCAAAAATTTGGTAACAGTTTTATGCGGTTACATTCGGATTTTATGACGTTATATTAATTTTGTAATGCAGGGATTTAGAGTTTTGATGAAATATACAAATGTTTCATGTATTTATTATAATTTGTTCATTACTGCTATCTCGAAAACTATAACAGCTACAACTTTGGATAAATTAGACAAAGATTGCTATTTTATAACAGGGTATCAATGAACGAAGCAATTTTTTCGACCAGTAGAGATAATACGTTGTGAAACTTTCTTATTTAAAATGGGCACATACAATTTTCTTTTCTTTCTTTAATAGAGTATTTTATTCTGACTTCAACGATATAGACAAGTCATAGCCTTACATCACAGAACAGTTGAGAAAAAAAGCATTTAAAATTTATATCAATTGTATTTTAACTTTCATTGTAACAAAAGTGCTATGAATAAAAGCTATGGAAAATGTATTTGTTAATTTAAAACAATTGCACACAGCATATGTGGCTATTAGCTTCAATCACAGACAATTTTCAACATTTTTATTTTGTTTCATTACTTGTTATAAGTAAGGCCGCGAACATACAGAAAGCTGGTAAATCAGCGCTGACAATCGGTACCGAAAACAAGCGTACTGGGTTACTGGTTGAGCACACGCTAAACGCTGATATTGCATGTGATACTGACAGATGACATAACCTATATATTGAAGTTTTTATTTATTTTTTCCTATTTATCGTACATTTTTTAATTATATTGGCCTAGCATAGAGTGAACGCAAGTTTTGAAAGTGTATAGCTACTCTATTGTACATTGGCTCAATTATATGTTGAAATAAGTGAAAATGGTGAGTTCTGATTCATCTTTGGATGAGTTGTTTCTTATAGAATCACTATATTTTAAAATGGAACCAAAAAGAAAAGGTATACATGCAATAAACCAAGAGAGATGTAAATATGGGAAATACCACCACCTTTTTCCTAAATTAAAAGAAGATGATGCAAGATTTTTTAAATATTTTTTTGTTTCGGCGCTGACAACAAGCTGCTTAAACGTTTCGGTAAGCGGGTAGCCGACACCGACCGGCGCCGACCAGTACGCAGCGTGTGCGGTTATATTTGAAAACATGGACAGATACTGCGGCAGCTCAGCGCTTGTTGCCAGTAAAGCCAGTGCCGGCTTTCTGTATGTTCGCAAGAATATCAAGCCTGCGGCTGCAAGCGCGAAAGCGTTTATACTAGCCGTTCGACCGCTAGCAAGAGAATGGACGTGGGTTCAGCTATAGCCTAAGTCAAATAATTAATGTAAAAAATATTTATACAAATTATAAGTTCCACTAGCTGTTCGCAACCGGCTATAAACTGTCTGTGTACCTCTATGAGTACGCTAAAAAATGATGTGAAGTGTGAATTTTCCAACATTTCAGGGTTTCGCAGGTATCTAATAAGTGAAGGCGGCATGTTGAGTGTGTAGGACAAATTTTGCTTTGTAGTAATAACGATAAAATGAACGATATTTTAAAAATAATTTATCGTCTGTTAATCTAAAAGCTTAAAAATGGTCTAACATAAAAACATATTTTATGTTAAAACACTTTTTTGTTAATTTTAATTCGAATAGCTATTACCATTATTTAGGTTTCTAAATATGTGCAGTATTTTTTTATTAGCAAGGTTCATTAAGATTTTGAAAATTGCGCCTATGGCTTCCATTGGTTGTTTTAAGTCATATGCTCGGCCTATCTGGTTTCGTATACATGACACAAGAATGAAAATATAATTCCAACAATTCCAACTGGTTATTAAATTTACGCTCTTAAAAATCAAATGTTGGCATTAAACATTTGCCAAAATATTTAATAAATAATTTTCACAAAATAATTTAAACAAAACAAAAATGAAAAAAAAAAACAAAAAGTATAATTGTCTCCTCTGCCCGGGAGGGAACCCTAGTTTGCCACGTAGCAGGCGAGCAAGCTAACTATTAGACCAGGATACGCCTTCTAGTATAGTGTGTTACATAACTATAACTTTTGTGCATAGTCAACCAAAAAACACAAAAATGCGTTATTTTCCGAAAACATAACTGATCAAAAATTCATGTTGTACTATTCCGGTTCACACCAGTGTACATTACTTAGATTTTTTTCCGATTTTTAGTTTAAACCATCTGGGCTACAGGGTGTGGGACAACTTTTTTGCACAATTTTGGGCAAAAATCGCATCAAAATAATTTACTTTTCAAAAATTTTGATCCTTAATCCACGTACTAAGGGCTTTCATTTGATACCCTACTCACAATTTAAAAAAAACATTTTTTTTTTCGACGAGCACTTTTGTTTAGAGTTTTAGGGGTATTGTTTTTTAGATGTTTTAGTATTTTTCCTATGTGCGGGTCAAAGAATTGTATAAGCATGCCAAATCTCAACTCTCTAGGTTTAGCCGTTTGGCTACAATTTTTACCGAACAGACAGACAGACAGACGGCAAAATGACGGTATAAGGATTTTTTTTGTCATACCTACAAAACCCTAAATGTACGACACTGAACATCTGTCAATTTGGACTAAAAACAATATTTTAAAATTATAATATGGGTGATATTCTAAACCAATCAGTAGTAAGGACAATCAGCTCCTATCTTCTTACACACATTTTTCTAAGCTGACGTAGACCATAGCTACTTATTACAAAATGAAGAAAAAAATAAATAAATAATATAAAAAAATAATAATGTTTCGACTTGATTACTGTCAAAGATGTGTGCAAAAAATATTTCACTCACTAGATATCTACTAAATTCTGAAAAGTGAGAAAATTCTAATTTAGCATGTTTTTAAATTTTCAAAAATAATGCGGTGTTAAGCATTCGAAACAGCCATTTATTTGAAAATTATACATATTCAGTATTTTTAATTTTTATAAAAAAAAATAAATAAAATAAATAAAAAATATATTCTTTGAGAAAATATTGCGTCTGTTATTTGTAAAAAATAAAGTACAGAAAAAAGCAAACTAGTATCTGAACTCTAAAGTTCTCAAAGTCCTGGCATTGTTTTATGAAGTGTCTTGGAGTTGTAAAAAACTAGACTTGTCTAGAAGTTGTATATATGACGTTTAACTATTTTATGGTAAGCTTGAAAAGTGCATTGTCATGTACTGACTCAAATAATAGCAAAATATTTTTATACACTATATTTTCCTGTCTGTTATATTAAATATACAAAATTGAGTTCCTATGTTAAACTGCTACATGTGGTGCAAAGAACATAAAAAAAGTTATCCAATAAATCACAAAAAGTTAGTTACAAAATATTACTCACGCAGAAAATTTACAAGCTGCATTTTCCGGGCTTCGAGATTAAGGCTAATTTTTTGGTGATTGTCCGTAGCATCCCAAATATTCATTTTATTAAAAACTAGCTGGCGTGCCAGTTGTTTCGCCCAACCTTCGTATCTCCCTCTGCTTCTCTGCTGGCCCTCACCTATCAACGTCTTATTATTCGTCACCTATCTGTCGTCGCCTATCATAGTCTACAGAGTTCCTGACGGGTTTTCAGTTTGTTTATAAAATTATGAGGTTTTAAGGCATGAAAAAAAGACTTCAGCCTGCGGAAAGATTTTCTTAACATGTTGGTACAAACCAGAATTTCGTAGGATAATTAGGTGACGCATAGCAATTATGGATTTTTTTCTTTTTCAATATCGTAATTGAACTACTCATATTTAACGTATGTCCGTGGTTTTTATGTTAGTTTGTTATATTTGAATATATTCAGAGAAACGTATGTGTTTTTTTATCTATGGCGCTTTATCTAAAGCTGCGTCAACTCTAGCAGTAGTGACAAAAATGACTGAAACAAAACAATATCCTAACGAATGGCATCACTTAATTTGGATGTCTATAAATTCAACCATAAATCGTCCTCCAGTATATAGGTGCATGAAATAGAAACAGATAATGGTTCATTATTTATTCTTAACAAATTTTAATATACACATGTTTTCTGTTATGTAATTAATAAGTGAGATACTTCGTTTATAGGTAGTGCTCCTCTTAGTCCCACACATGGCTTCCCTAAGGGGGGGGGAGGTGAGAGGCTTCTAGCCTGAGGGCCCGGTGAATCGGGTCATCCAGTGAAGTACTATTTCTTCAATTAATAGATCGTTCAGCAGATTGTCAAATTCATTGAAAATATAGCAAAGCACAACTAAGGTCAAGAGCGACTTAATCATCTATCAATTTTATGTATCGAAAATGATTTAGCTAAGCATGTTGATTTTAGTGGTCACTGAAAAAATCGTGTCGAAAAAACTAGAATATACTTTGGATAATTTTTGATGCTATTAAGCTATCCTTAAAAGCTCAACTAAAAGGCGTTGCCCATAAAAGGGGCCATAACAAAGGTCCTGCTGTGCGGGGGTGGGGAGTTATTTTAGTGTCCAAGATACAAAAAAATTGATATGAAGTGTGAATTTTCACACATTTCAGGGTTTTGCAGGTATTTAGTAAGTGAATGATGATTATTTTGGATGCGAAAACAAATTTTATATTAAAATATTTTTTTTGTTAATTTTAATTCGAACGCCTAATACCATTATTTAGGTTTCTAAATATGTGCAGTATTTTTTTTTTATATAGCAAGGTTCATTAAGAATTTTAAAAATTGCGCCTATGGTTTCCATTGGTTGTTATAAGTTCCGCCCCTCTGATTTCGTGTACATTGAAACAGAATTAAATTATAATTTAAACAATTTCCACTGGCTATTAAATTTACGCTTTTAAAAATAAATGCAACATTTGCCAAAATATAACTAGAATTTTGAAAAAATAATTTAAATAATATAAAAATTAAAAAAAAAAAAACAAAAAATAATATAGTCTCTTCTCACAGGATTCGATCCTCTTCGGGTCGGGTTACTTGGTAGAAAAATCAGCGTCTAGTACCACTAGACCAGCATGCACGTTACAGTGTGGCGTGTTACAAAGCTATAACTTGTATACATTATTAGCCAAAAATCACAAAAAATGCGTTTTTTTCCAAAAACCTAATCTGATCAAAAATTCCTGTTGAACTATTCCGGTTCACACCAATGTACATTACTTAGAATTTTTTCAGATTTTTAGTTTAAACAATCTGGGCTACAGGGTGTGGGACAAAAAAAAATTTGCACAATTTTTGCAGAAATCGCTTCAAAATAATTTATTTTGCAATAATAAAAATTTGATCGTTAATCCACGTACCAAGGGCTTCCATTTGATACCCTACTCAGAATTATAAAAAAATATTTTTTTTTTCGATGAGCACATATTTGTCTATATTTTTAGGGGGATATGTTTTTTAGATGTTTTAGTATTTTTCCTATGTGCGGGTCAAAGAGTTGTATAAGCATGCCAAATTTCAACTCTCTAGGTTTAGCCGTTTGGCTACAATTTTTACCGAACAGACAGACAGACAGACAGACAGACAGACAGACAGACAGACAGACAGACAGACAGACAGACAGACAGACAGACAGACAGACAGACGACAAAATGACGGTATAAGGGTTTTTTGGTCATACCTACAAAACCCTAAAAATGATGTATATTTTAATATTAGTCGGCGGCGGGGCGTAATATGAAACTATGCTAACTGAGTAGGTGAGACCGCGATAAAATTTCATATCCGCTTATCCGCAATATCCGCGTGAACATAATAAATCTTCGGTTACTTTCGGAGAAATATGCGATTGTGTTCTGACTACGCAGTCCTCGGTTACCTTCGGTTGTCTGTACACACAGGGCCGTCTTCGGCGCTCGTGGGCTACTAAAAATAATGCGCCCCTCTTCGTAAGAAAATTCACAGAATAGTAAACGGGGAAATAAAAATTTCCGCCCCAAAAGGCTTGCGCCCTGGGGCTATAGCCAATTTAGCCCTGTAGTTAGGGCGGCTCTGTGTACACACATGTGATATTTTGTAGCATTCTATCTCATTATATGTTACTGTTATTAAGACAACTGCCCATGATCGAGATTGTGTTGGGACAATCAACATAACTTCTTTTTACCGACCGCCAACATATATAAGGGAGGTATTGTGATCATACCGATTTTGACATTTCGAGATTTCGATGGATCTCCACGAATTGAGGTCCCTACATAACGTTTTGACTATTTTTAGCATATGTCTATCGGTCTGTCTGTCCGTCTGTCTGTGTACACGTGCAGAGCAAATTCGGCTGAAAGAATTTTTATGAAACTTCATATTTAAGCTTCTGCCATCAATGACACGAGTTGATCAACTTTTGGTAAAAATCGGTTGGCAAAAATGGGAGTTTACTCGTGTCGATTTTAAGATTTTTGCGAATATTTCACAAGAGAGAAATATTTCGAAAAAAATATGTAATAAAAGTTGCTATAAAAGCAATAACTAACAACTTTTATTTGAGACATTTTTCGATAAAACAAAAAAAAATTGAATTTTTTTTCGAAATTTAAAGTATCTATTTTTCATATTTATATGTAACGTTTCCATGGTCATGGTAAATAATATCGCTGTTAGAAAATATTAGGCCAAGTTATTTCTACTCTGCTGCTAGAATGTATTTTATACAAGTACTTTATGATGGCGGTCGGTCCTGTGGTGGCCACAGCTGATTTTTTATTATTGTATATAGAAATAATAGTTTGGACAAAAGTTGTTTGGTACACTTTCGATGTAATTCTTCCTACCTCTGCTCTCATTATGGCTTTTAAATCTAATAAACGCTTTTTTTTACATAAAACTGATTAGTAAGTTTTATTTAAATACCAAAATTTACCTATATAAATTTTTATCGAAAATTTTATTATGTAACCTGCCAATTGTTTTATACTACCCGAAGTAAATAGTCTTGCTGATTCCAAAAATTGAAATTGACAATAATTGAAAAATGACACATGTTACTATTTGAAAAAATATAAAGCATCTTCTACCAAGTAACTTTTTTCTCTATTTTTTATTTTATTTTTTTATTTTAATAATAAAAAAAATATATAGCAACGTTGCATTACTTTTTCCTCAAAAAAGATAAAACTGACGTGAGATGTTAGTTGACATTAATATGATACTTGACAGTACTATCAACACGTATTTCATGAGCAGCACACCATCTGCTCCCTACGAAAAAGGACGCTTAGCCCCCCCCCCCAATTATATCTCACTCTAGGTTACAAAATTATTAGCGCATCTAGGCTCCAAAACTTTTGGCGTCCGTTAGTTTAGTTTTAGTTTAAATCCAAAAATTTTCAGTAGTATTTTAGAGCAGCGATTACCAAATAAGGCGAAGCATGTTAGTTCTTTCCAAACTAACAGCAAAACCTGTTGTGCGGATATTTTTGCGGATGCGGATACAGTAAAGCATATCCGCGCAGGGCTCTAGCCATGGAACTCCAAATATCCATTTTATTAATAAAAACTGTATCATCTGAATAGAAAAGAAATATTTCTTCATTTTAAACAAATTTTGTTATATACATTTTAATGCAAAGTAAATAATAATTGAGATATTTTGAGACTAGTTTTAGGGTGCCCCCAAGTATTCTCTCAAAATATTCATCCAATTGAAAAATTGTACACAATAAAAAATATTGGTTTTCTTATTTCACACAATTTTTATCATACATGTTTTTCTGTTAAGACAATAATAACTGAGATATTTTAATATTTTAGTTGACCTATCCCCGAAATTCCCCCTTAGAATGAAAATGTTAAGTACCTGTTATGAGATAATAGGCCCAGCAAAACGTCATGCTGAACACGTGATATCATTAATAGCGTCGGAGGTCTAGAAACAGAATTTTCCCTTATTTCCTCCATACAGAATTACGGCTACGGAAACCAATTATTGATATTATTACTAAGAGGAAAATGTAGCACCAAAGATACCTAGAAAGACCTGACACTTAAAAGAGAAAGATGGAGAATTTATGGGTGAGCCCAGAAGAGAAGCAGACTGAACGTGGTCTCAGCTATATTAATCGAAATTATTTAGTAATAAATTTCAAATTATTAAAATAAATTTGAATTTAAAACAATATAATAACATAATATATTCGCTTATTGAAATAAAGAGATTAAAAATTACAAACATATACTGATTAGCATGAAATAAATGCAAAAACAGTATGAAAATAAAACTGTTATTCAAATTGAACATATCACTTTATTATTTAATATGTAAAACATGAAATTGGCTAGCCAATTTTCCTGGTCACATTTATTTTAAAATAAAATCGCTTACGATGAAATATTTACGTTTTTAACCGCAGTTATACACGAAATGGTTTGTATACTCAACGATGAATACCTTGGTTTTTATTTGATTAACATATTAATTCTTATATGCTGAATGTTGGTGTTCTTGTTAAGACAGTGTTTCTCAATTGGTAGTATCCGTACTTGTAAGGCCGTGATTTTCAATCAGGGTGCTGTAGGTAGGGGCATTAAAAGACGGGGCAAGTTGATATAAATTACCGGGGCATATCGCACGGCCCGGGACTGAAATAATTTTTCTTACAAATCACTATCCAATTTTGTTGTTTGTGTTTTTGGTAAATACCTACATTATCGTTAATTATTGTAATACGGAATAATAAGTAAAATAAGAGTATTATAGGTCTGGTATATGTATTTAGCTGTCATTATGGATAAGCGATACTGAGAAAGTATCGTTACCGGTATCGTATCGAAACAAAATATCGATATTTTCAAGTATCGAAAGGAAAAATGAATATATTTTCTATAACTATATTTTCTATACTCTGTTTACTGTTACTATAAAGTTTGTCATATGGTAAGACGTGAAACCGTTCAGACTTCTAAATTCAATACGTTGTTCATTGTGGATTGTGGATAATATTCTAAACTTATAGCTAGTTAGATTTTTAATGAGACAGACATATAAACACATTGGCTATCTCAGACTCATTGGCTCTTGGTCTATCACAGACATCGTAGATATTGTATACCAAACAAAATGTCATCATTAACAAATCTTGCTCAAAATTACAAAGACGGACAGTAAATATGATCAATTTAGGTAATTAGGTTAGGTTTATTAAGTCAAAATCCATCTTATATTAGTAATAAGCATTTTACGAAAGCATCGTAGTTGGTTTAAAGACAAACAGATGTCGGGCTATTCGTTACTTACTAATTTGTATCAGCTGTAAACGCTATGTAGAACGTTAAAACAATGCATAAAAACATAAGTTACACCGTAACAACGAACAGTCTACAGCAGGGGTACTCAACCTTTTCATACCTACCGCCCACTTTAGCATCTCTATTGGTAGAAAAATTTTCATACCGCCCACCTGTTGTATAATAATAATAACTTACCAAATACTTTCGCAAAATTTCGCTGCAAAAATCTTTATAAAACAATTTACTGCATCATCTCTTATTATTAAAAACAACAAATATACATGCACGGGCGATAGAAATTGTATATTTTGAGAAATTTATACTTTAATATAAACAGTAAAGAATTTTTTAAAAACCTAATGAAAATGTTTTTCAATAAGCTATGAAATTTTTTTAAATAATACTTTTAAAAATTTCCATTTTAATGTTTTTAAAACGTCAATTAAATTTAAAAAAAAACGGAAAGTAGCCATCATTGGACAAAACCCCTACCGCCCACCAAAAAACTTCCTACCGCCGGTAGGGACCAGGTTGTGTACC
This sequence comes from Liopterus haemorrhoidalis, assembly GCA_963971575.1. Lineage (NCBI taxonomy): Eukaryota > Metazoa > Arthropoda > Insecta > Coleoptera > Dytiscidae > Liopterus > Liopterus haemorrhoidalis. The sequence continues at coordinate 16,398,785 of OZ020615.1, read as the reverse complement.
ACTGGTCTACAGCGTATTAATTTAAAGAGTTCTGAATGCGGCTTAAAACGTAATAATATATTATTCTTATAATAACAATTTAATTGTTTTACAATAATAAATAGATTAAAGTATAAAGGCTATTCCAAACGTTTAGGCGGAACTAAATGGGAATTTCGTTCTTTTAGGTTGTCGCGAGTCACGAGAACGGACCTTGATTGGGTTATTTCATTTTTCAGATTGGTATTATAAATTTAAAATTCCAACAGTGAAACTGTTCTGTGAGTAAAACATTGGAAACGAATGACATATATTGAAAATTTTAATACTTTTTTACATATTTTGAAGACAAAACAAATAAATAAATGGGAAATTTTTATTAAGAATGACACAAAATTAAAATGCAATAAAAAGGACATTTTATAATGACAATCAATTTAATCTAGAATTTGAAATATGAGTATGATTTACAAAGCTTAAACAAAATGACCAAAAGTCCGAATTAATAGATAAAGATTTCAAAATCTAGTTCCGCCTAAATGTTTGGAATAGCCTATATATACTGTTTACTTTTGTAAAAACAAACTAAGAGGAAATTTTGATTTTAGTAGTTTGCACCTTTGAAATTGTATGTCAGGTTGGTATTAAAAAATGGTAAGAAAATGGCGCCTATAGGTCTGAGTGATTGTTTAAAATATAATTAAACACTCCACTCTTCTTCATTGCAAGCACCGAGAAAAAGCAGTTTAGAAGCCTTTTCTGTCTCTGCATACAGTGACTCCTACTTTCGAAAATAAGCGCTCTGAAGGAACTGACGTCGCTACTACAGACAAGAATTTCTGAGCAATTTAATATAAGTTAGAAAAAAAAAAAAACGATTCGATACGATATTGGGTCAAATATACTGATATAAGTAAAATATCGGAAGATTAGTATCGAGACTAAAATCGCGACATCGAAACTGGTAAAAATATCGATACTGGTATCGTATCAGTAGTGTCGGAACATTCTTAGCTGTCATCAATTTCAGTATTTTCGGTCCATTTGTGGTGTTTTAATCAGTAACTTCCGCGTGGACAAAGGCATGTTTTGTAAACATACGGATTATTTTATAAAACCAGTGACGCCACAGAGTAATCAAAGACATACACATATGCATAGTGCGGATGTTGTGTGGGTACATAAGTAGGTCGTACGTCGTCCGTCGCACAACCGTCTATACGTTGATTTTTGTCTGAGAATATTATGTTTGCATAAACACATAATCAAAATTTAATAAATAGTTATTTGTGTACTATGGCTAAAAAGTAAATCTTTTTCGGCCGCATCTGAATTTGAAGGCCGAAGCGCAGCCGATGACTTCAAACAAATAAGGACGAAAAAGATCCTTTTGGTCAAGGGGTACATATATTTTTTGGGCAACCAAAAGTAATTTTTATTAGAAAGATTAATTTTATTTATTTACATTGGATAATTTATGGTTACTGAACAATTCTTAGGTCCAGTTGCACAGTAACCGCTTAAGTTTTTATTTAGGCTTAAGTTTTAGTTTATGGTTTAGTTGTTGCACAGTTTCAGTTTTTGGTTTAAACTTAAGCTTAAACAGGAAAATACTTAAGCGGTAGATTTGTTTGGTTTAATCCAAAATAAACTGTCAAATAGGACAGGTTATGTGTCATATTAAAATTGATCAGATTAATTTGATTGAATGAAAATGTTATATATTAATATATTTCGCCGCATACCCGTCTATAGGCATCGGTATGATTATATTAATCAATGAGATGATGAAAAATTTTACAATAGATTTCAAGTAAATAGTAATATTAAGTAAATAAAGTTGTAATTCAATATTATGTCATATTAAACATTTAATTAACCATCCTACTAATAGGTAAGATAGTGCCTTAGTACACAAATACCTAATATTTTATGAAATAATATTTACAGGAACCACGCATTCACTTCAATACAAATCCTACGATATTATATTATTGGAAGTATGTTAATGGTAAGGGAGTTTACTGGTTGCCATAAATCTACAGCTTCAAAAGATATAGGAAAAATATCGAGAAATATCTCAATTTGTACCTTGCGTCATCAATATATTAAAATGCCTAATATTCAAATGGAACAGTGTAATGTACGCGAAGACTTTTGCTATATCGCACGGTTTTTTCAATTGATTAAGCATTCTTCCAGATCTAGAAACAGATGTTAATTTTATAAACAATATACCTAATACAGTAATAATTCAAAACAGAAAATATAATAATAACATTCGAGTTAGGAACAATAATAAATGTTTATTTTTCTAATTTATAATGTATAAATAATAAAATTCTTTATAAATGTAAATATCTTGTCTATGACCTGCCGGTAATTTAAAATTTATTAATTCTAACTCTTTTTCTGAGCATTCTGCCATTGAACCACCTTCAGTCACTGAGTCAGTGAATACTTATTGTCGGCTTTTTTTTTTTTCTTCTTCTTATACATGTTTTAGCTCTCTTTCATATATATATTTTAATATTCTGCTTCTCTGTAAGAGTGACCGATTACATTGAATACATCATGTATGTTCGTCCAAGGAGTTTTTTTTTTCTTCCACAGCATTTAATTTATTTTTTTACACACAATAATATATTGTATTTATATTTTTTAAATAAATTTTATAGAAGACCAACTCATCTAATAAGTTCTTGACAAGTGACATTGACACATAACATTGACAGTTATGTTTATATTGAATTTCAAAATTTCCCCGCCAAATATTCATTTTCCATATTACCAACTTTGTGAATTTATCACATCAGTTGGCTTAGCTAAGTATTTTTATATTTTTGACTGTGCAACATCTGGCGCTTAAGTATTTGGTTTAAGCTGAAGCTTAAGGTTTAGCTAAACTCATACTTAAGTGGTAACTGTGCAACTGGGCCTTACAGTTGTACATGTTTGACTGTCAGTTGTTTCAATGTAACCATGGAGATCTTGTAAGTAAAGAAATGACACATAGATGGCTCTAGCATCCAGCGGCCAAAAAAATAAGCGAATCGGCCTAGGCTGGAAAAGATTTACTTTTTAGGTGGTATTAATTGTCCAGCATAAGGAGATCTGTTTGCTGTCAGATGGGCGGGCACTCCTACACTCTACAGGCCGTCGTTTTGAACCGTGAGAGTCAGTGGCGTTCGTAATATAAACTCTAAATTCAAACTATTAATTTGATTTACGAATCTCAAACAGCAAATAATTTAAGGAGAATTTGTAACTTTGAAATTGGCTCAGCTTACGCTGGACAACTTATGCTAGATGATAAAAAAAAGAAGTGTTTTTGATATTCTGAAAAAATTCCCAAAAGATGTTTTTAAGTGCCATAGTATACAATCGGCAAGAAAAAACTGATAATGCCATTATTTTACCGTATTAGATTTACGTATTTCTATCAAGTATCTAGAAATTACTTGTGACGTCATTGGTTTTATTAAATAATCCGACTGTATCTTGTATATTACGAAAAAAAAAGAACAGTTTTTATGTATCGTCGGGGCCGTAATTATTGTTTTCGGGAACGGGTGGGGGTTGGGAGGTGGAATTATTGTTTACCCAGGGCTCAGGTTCAAAATTATTGTTTTATCAGACCCGAGCAAACTTTCGGCATCTTTGGCCGTAGGTATATGAAATGTCAGTTAAAATTTTTGGCGCACAGCTATTTTGTCTATTTGAGCCTAAGACAGACCATCTAAATGACTAAAGTTGGTTTTACACAGTTCAGTTAATTGATCAATAAATTGATCAAGTTTTTTGTCAATTAATTGAAAAATTTATTGGTAACCTTGAAAAAAAAAAACATCACTTTACGCACATCAATTTATTTATCAATTTTTTTGAAAATTTTTACATTACCAACTGTAAAACATGTTGACATATTTATCAAAATGAAAATATTGAAATAATCTTCACAAAATTACGAGCTGTGAACAAAAACAAAAGAAATAATCTAGATGATGATAAATTAGAACGTTTCAGGTTATGTTAGATTTGAAAACGAAACACAAATAATATATTTCGAGGTTATGCTACAACTAAACAGTTGGCAATATCTTAACAGATAAAAACATACCTAGAATTCCCTAAAAAATTTATGAAAAATTGACGAAAAATAGAACTTGTTCTATTTTTAAAATAAATTGATCAAATTTTTTGTCAATTAATTGATGAATTAATTGACGATATTTTTACACTTTACATATGTACATCAATTAATTGAAGGTCAACTTTTTCAATTAATTGATCAACAAATTGAATCGTGTAAAACCCACTTAAGGTATATATTAAAATCAATAAATTAATCAATAAATTAATCAATAAATAAATAAAATCTTATACATACTCAATAAAAGAATCCTTGCACGGACAGACACAAATAAATAAGATAAAAGTCTGTTTGTAAAATTGAACAGACGTAGGGTGATGGTAAGAGACTGTAAAGAAACCAATTACCAACGAATATCATACATATATGAAAAGGGTACCGCGAACTTCGTAGAATAATACAAATAAAATACGAGATATGACGGTAGGGTATGTTGAATTTGTCATATTTTATATAAGGGTGCCGTCACCTGAAAAGTTTGAGAACCACTTCTGTAAGGGTATGTTGGAAAGAATCAGGGGCATGCCTGGTTTTATATCTAAAATAACAGATTTTCATTTTTCATTTTTAGCAAATTGCAATTTAACTTCTCATAAAATGCTATTAAAATATTTATTTGTATACTACCTCCGTATCCATAATAAAGATTATAATTTTACTAATTGTTGAATATAACATATATTTTTTTTCAAAATTTCAAAAAGTATCTTTCGAAAAAATTAACTGATAAAAAATTCCGTTTGTTATATTTCTGTATATGTACAAATTAATGTGCGTTACTTACAATTATTTTGGATCAACACTTTTCGTTTGCGACAAGCTTTTTAGCGCTAATAATTACTTTTTTTGTCCTTTTTTTGTCCATAAACAAAGAGAAGTAATTGAAGATAAGTTTTGTTATCTGGAAAGTACCTATAGAGTCGATCAGTTCGTAGAGCCATTTCTAAAGGTCTATTATTGTCAAACGTAAACGCAGAGTTCGTAAAAATGCATTCAAATAACTACGCTTCCGTCTGATGATAATAAACCGTTAGAAACGGCTCTATGAACAGACCAATTGTCAGCAGGATACGTAGACCCAAGACCATATTTTGTATGCTTCACAACATCTGGAGATCTTCAAAATATACGAAAGTAAAAAATTTATGTGAAGTGTGAATCTTCACACATTTCTGGGTTTTGCAGGTATTTAGTAACTGAATGATGATTATTTGGGATGCCAAAACAAATTTTATGTCAAAATATTTTTTTATGAATTTTAATTCGAATGCCTAATACCATTATTTAAGTTTCTAAATATGTACAGTATTTTATTTATACAGCAAGGTTCAGTAAGATTTTTAAAATTGCGCCTATGGCTTCCATTGGTTGCTTATATCATAAGTCCCTCTCTCTGATTTCGTCACAGAATTAAATTATAATTTCAACACTTCCCTCTGGTTATTAAATTTACGCTTTTAAAAAATAAATGCAACATTTACCAAAATATAACGAATTTTGACAAAATAATTTAAACAAAATAGAAATGCAAAAAAAAAAAAACAATAAAATTAACAGGATTCGAACTCTGCAACGTTCGCACTGTAATTTACAATGTGCGTTACGAAACCATCTGAGCTACCAGAGTTTCTTATCTGAAGTGTTACATAGCGAATTATATATTTAACATATTTTAGTTAAAAACACAAAAAATGCGTTATTTTCTAAAAACATAATCTGATCAAAAATTCCTGTTGTACTATTCCGGTTCACACCAATGTACATTACTTAGAATTTTTTCAGATTTTTAGTTTAAACCATCTAGGCTACAGGGTGTGGGACAAAAAATTTTTTGCACAATTTTGGCAAAAATCGCATCAAAATAATTTATTTTGCAAAAATAAAATTTTGATCGTTAATCCACGTACTAAGGGCTTTCATTTGATACCCTACTCAGAATTAAAAAAAAATATTTTTTTTTTTGATGAGCACATTATTGTTTATATTTTTAGGGGGATATGTTTTTTAGATGTTTTAGTATTTTTCCTATGTGCGGGTCAAAGAGTTGTATAAGCATGCCAAATTTCAACTCTCTAGGTTTAGCCGTTTGGCTACAATTTTTACCGAACAGACAGACAGACAGACAGACAGACAGACAGACAGACAGACAGACAGACAGACAGACAGACGACAAAATGACGGTATAAGGGTTTTTTGGTCATACCTACAAAACCCTAAAAAGTTCAGATACTTTCATACAAATGTTAAAATGTGCAAATCATGGAAAGTACCCAAAGAGCTAACGTCTCGCATATAAGTGTTCTGTTAATCGTAGCCTACGCAAAATTTTGCGTATATTCTGGCCAGATACAATCACTAATACAGAATACAGATTAGCATTAAACACTGACAACTGTCAAAATGAACGAATATATTATACTTGAAATTCGAGTAAGACTTGTGTATGCAGCTTGTGATATAATTATTAGTAAAAATGTTGAAACTAATATTGAAATAAAGATGTTAAGATTTTTTTTACACATTTCAGGATTTCGCAAGTATATAGTGATAATTTCAAAATAGAAAAATATATTATACAGGAAATTCTAATAAGACTTGCATGCAGTTTATTATTTACTAATTAGTTAATATGTTAAAACTAATAAAAAATTGATGTGAAATGTGAATATTCACATATTTCACTGTTTCTCAGGTATCGTTAAAGCAACGAAGTAATCAAGTCAAAATGAACAATACTTTGAAAACAATTTATCGTTTGTTATTCTATGTACTGAGAGCTTTTATTTAAAAAACAACATGAAATTAAAAAAAATGTGTACGTTTTTGAACACAAATAATCTGACAAAAAATTCCTTGTAAACTATTTTGGTTCCCATGCAATGTACATTATTGAGATTTGTTTTCGATTTTTAGACCAACACTTCTGGGAAATAGGGCGGGACCAAAAGTTTACACTTTTTTTGTGAAAATCCCATAAAAATTATTTTTCAGAAACACATTATTTTCGTTAAATTCATATTTGTTTATATATCTCCTGCGATGTACATTGAGACTCAAGGGGTAATCTTTTGCAAGAAATACTATTATGGGTTGATTTTTTCTTTACCTACCTATTTTAATTTCAAATGGAACATTGTAGCTATTTTATTTAATAATTAACTTAATAAATATTATTTTGGTTCTATTTAGAAGTACATTTAATAACGACCAATACATATATTTAATAATGAGACACTTTTATTATAAATTGTTATAATAGTAATAACTATTGGGTATAGATGGCAGCTACCGCAATTTATCTATTAAATATGTAGCAGAAAATTGTACATTTGTGCTGTGCTTAGCTACTAACATTATGCATTATGCGTTAGCACTATGAATTAAGCGTTGTTTATTAAAACTTGAGCTAGGAATGAAACTTCCCGATGCAATTTAAAATTTGAGCGGTATTCAAAATTCGAGCAATAAGCAATAAAAGAAAACCGGATTCAAATAATGACAATATAAAAGGAATACGGATCCTAATGATGACAGAAAAAAGAAAGATGATTTAAGTGATGACAACAAAAAAGAAAAACGGATCCAATTGATGAAAAAAAAATAAGAAATCTAATCTAAATGATGACCAAGGAAAAAAGGAAGGACCAAAAAAAGGTGCCTCTCAAACACTCATTTCAGCGTCCTTAGAAGAAGACTTCGCAATGTCGGGGTTCATTTTTTGGTATACAGGGTGGGGGTCAAAAATTATGTTGAGTTATATGCTATCTGTTTCAGTTTGTTTGTTAAGTCTCAGAATTTTTCCCAAATTTCTGTTTTAGGTCCAGAATTTGGTTATTATCTCTACTGTAGTAACACGTGAGTGGAAGGTGTTTCGGTTGTTTTGGTTTTACCTACAAAATTCTAAATTTCGATCAAGTTCTGTTTGATTACATATTTTGTTGGTAGCCTAATAGTAAGAATGTTGATAGTAAAAAATTTTTGGCAATCCTATCTCCAATAAATTGGATCAGCAATGTCCTATTGTAATCACTGGTGTTAATACTATGTTGGCTGAGTGAAATTTAGCAGAAATTAACTCAATTACTGGTAAATCCCAGCTATGTTACTGGATTTGTTATAATATATGCAGTGCATAAATCTGTACCTGAGAAGCAGTTAGGCCGATGTCCACTTTACGGAATTCATGATGCATAAGGGCCTAATGAATTTCACATTCAAATGTAGTTGGTAATATAGGACCTTTCAGATTTCATCAAGTATGTCAAATGGACCATTCACTTTAAATGGCTTTATGGATACTTCAAATTTGAAAAAAAGTTCTTCAATAGAAATCAATTTTACATCAAAAAAACTTAACGTATTTATTGGATAAGTAACTGAATTTACAAGGTGAAGAGAGTAGATAAATAAAGGGGGTCCTTTGTATAGGGTAGCTATGGCGAACGGGTCAAAATTGAATATGAAATTTTGTCGATTCAAAACGTGGGTCAAATAAAAATGCGTAAATAAAAATAATGCCGCTTTATGGTTTAAGTGTGGAATTATTTTGTGTGGAACCTCCTGCTAATCTCGTTAATTCTACTTGAGGTAGCAGCCTTGTGATTCACGTGTTTAATACAGGTTTATCTAACAAGCAATAGTTGAATTCCATCTAGCTGTTACGAGGCTACCTTTTAATTTTTTACAAAAACGATGACAGAAAAAAATTTTTTTTGAACCAACTGTTTTATTGCTTTTCAGAATATTCACCTTTAAGATTTATACACTTTTGCATGCGTTTAAACCAATTCTCGAAACATTTTTTTCCACTCTGAAGTTGGTATCTCAAAAACATGGTTTTCGAAGGCTTCAACATCTTCCTGAGGTGATGAAAATCACTGTCCACGCATTTTTTGTTTGCCATTTGGGAACAAAGTTGTTAGGGGATAAATCAGGTGAATACGGGCAATGAGACATTAATTCTATGTTTTTCTCCTTCAAATAATCAACTGTTTGACGTGCTGTGTGGGAGCTTGCATTGTCATGATGAAAAATGATGCATTGTTTTCGGTTGTTTTTATTTTTTTATTTTGTCGATGACTTCTGTCGAACAAATTGCTTTATACCATGTAGTATTAACTGTTCTCCGATCCTCTAAAGGAATGGTTGCGACATGTCCAGTACAACCGAAGAAACAAGCGATCATTTTCTTGGAAGTGCTTCATGAACGAACAACTTTTGTAGGTTTCAGTTTATCTTGGAAGACCCAAATAGTGGATTGTTGCTTAGTTTCCTGTTCATATGAATAAATCCAAGTTTCGTCACCTGAAACGATGTTTTATACGGATTTTGCAGTGCCTAGGTTGAATTTTTTTAGCATTACACAAGCCTTTTTTGAGCTTCGGTCAAAATATGCGGAATCCATCGGGAACAGATGTTTTACACAGCTAAATATTCATGCAAAATCGAATGTATTGCAGTCTGCGATATACCAAAGGATGCCTCTATCTCACGCTAAGTCACATGCCGATCTTCTTCAATGATTTTGCGCACACCATCGATCTTTTTTTGAATCACAACCGATTTTGATCGACCTTCACGAGATTCATCACTGACGGACGCACGACCACGACGAAATTCTGCAAACCAATTGTAAACAGTCTTTTCTGATGGTGCTTCATTACCAAAAGTAGAACGAAGCGAATCTATGCGTTGTTGTTGAGTTAGGCTTTTACTAAAATCGTAAAAAATCATCCAACGAAAACCTTCACTAGTAATATCCATTTTTTCACAAACTTTTTTTTAACGCTCATTGTCAATAAACTACTCGATCAATTTATAAGCTGCCACTGATTTCACAATAATAAATGTCAGATTTTACGAATATAGTAATGACACATTTCAATATTGTCGGCTCGTGGTCGTTTGTAAAAACATAAAAGGTAACCCTCGTACATCGACGCAACGTGTTCAAGAATGATCTGAATGCATGTTTTAAAGTTATTTTACTGTATTTGCTGGCATTTTTTTTTGTGTACAAAATAATCTCACTTCCTTGTTGTTATAATTTATTTGACAAATAAAACAATCTAGAATCAAGATAAATACTACTTTTCCTACAATTTATTTTACCGTTTAAAAATTAATTTTCAAGATAACAAAAAACATATTTAAATAAGTCATTAATATAATTCTTATTTCTCTCGACATAATCATAAAAATCTTTGACAAATTATAGTTTTTGTACTATTGTATTTAATAATGAATAATTTAAACATTCTAGTTTCGACACAATCACCATTATCTGTGATCTGAAACAAGTGAAGCCTAGGAAAGCGCCTGCAGAGGTGGCTACCCTATGTCATTGGGTGTGTTGCTGGTTGTATGCAATCAGGCTAAATGGTCTTGCCTCTTGATTTATGGAGTACAACATTAAATTCTAATGCTACCTTGTCACGATACTGAAACGTTAAAAATCATGTTTATTTTTGATAAACTAATTTTTATTATAGTGTAATGCTTACCACAGGTTTTTGCTATCATTTTTTATATCTAATTGGATTTTATTTTTCCAGGAAGTTTTTATATATGAAATTAGAGTAATAAAATTATGAGAAATGAGGTTGTAAAAATTTTTTTTTCTTAAATTATTTTTAATTAGCAGTGTAAAAAGTTTTTAACAAGGGTGGAATATATATTCAAGTATATCAGTACACAGAAGTGAAAAAATAATTATATACAGTGTGGTTGAAGTTATATTACCCGATGCACATTTTTTTTTATAACTATTTAAGATAGGGTATAACGTTAAATTTAAAAGTTGCTTTAATACTACATGATCTATAATGGTCTATATTTAGAAAAACCACTGACTATCAAATACGAGAGATAAATGACTATCTATAAAAAATGGAAGATCCTCTATATTTTTGCTTAATTTAATAGGCACATAAATTAGTTATACAACCACGCTACAAAAATGTCATTTTGATGTAAGACTAAAATAATAAATAAAAAATGCATACAGTAAGCTATGAAATTTAAAAGATAAATGTTTAAGATAAGTAAGGTTACCCCTGACTCAGTGGCGCACCCAGGAATTTTTTGTGGGGGGCCGGAAGACAAAATTATTTAAATTATGAATAATGTGTTCTCACTTCTAAATTTCAAGTAATGATCTAAAAAAAAGGTCCTCACTTCTGAAATACAAGTGATGACATAAAAAACAGGTCCTCATCTCTATTTTACACGATAATTTATTACAGATCACAAAATTTTTTACTTACAACTTTCTTGGCAATCTTGGGAATCTTGGGAATTTCTGAGTGCACCACTGCCTTGACTAAACAATGATATTTTATGGATAATATTTTTTTTGGCAAACAATTTACTTCTTCTTTTACTTCATCTTCCTCTTCTTCTTCTTTGGGCACAGTTAGTTGGGTTGACTTTTGACCGCAGTCACATAAGTCCTCCATTTTGTTATGTTCATTGCCAGATCTTTCCATGTTCTCGGTATACCAATACTTGTTAACTAATCTTTCCATCTCTTGCGAGGTCTTCCCACTGGTCGACGAGTATTCAAACTTCTCTCTCATATATTCTTAATAATTCTGTTCTCCCTCTTCCTCATCACATGTCTTATCCACTGTAATCGTCTACCTATCAATTCTCGGAAATCTTTTTCTTACGGATTCTCCATTCTTCATTTAATGGGAACAAAGATTCGGCGTAATATTTTATTTTCGAAAACTATGTGTTTTCGATCTAATCGATCTTTTCGATCTTTGTTAAGGTCCATGTTTCGGAATCATTCCGAAGTACGGGACGTATTATAACTTGGTATTGCCTGATCTGGGTGTTCCTAGACAGACCCAAAATACGATGCATTAGCAGCTTTAATTCTGTTCGTAATTTTCTGCTGTCTCAGATTCATTTGATTTATCATGGCCTAGGTATGAAAACTCTCAAAAGTATTGCCATTCCTTTACAAATAAATTAAAATTACGGGTAGTTGAATCTCTATCCTATAATATAATACGCCTGTTTGTATGTTCGTATGTTCGGTATGTTCGACCGGTCGTTTCTTCATTCCCCGATAGAGGCGCGCATATGTTAATTATTTATGTCAAAATTGTTTAAAATATATTGTTGATGCAATAATAGTGAATTTTCTACGAACACTTTTTATAATTATTATAAGATGCAATAATAGTGAATATTCTACGAACACTTTTTATAATAATGGATAGAATTGTAAGAAATTATTGTTTATGTATCGGACAGTAGTGTGCTGTGAATCTTTGTTTTGAGTGTTGACATTAAATTAGTAAAAATGACAGTTGTGTTTTTCATTAAAAAATCACTTCACAATTATTAATTTAGTTGTGAAATACACGGATCGGTTTTTTTACGAAACAAAACACAGAAAAACGTTATCCTTCCGTGATATTCGACATTTTTGATTAAAATTATTATTAGCAGAAAAATAATTATTTTAAAAAATATTTGGTTTTGATGAAAGTAAGAAAAATGTGACTTTTTTTTCTTTATTATTATTTTTTCAATGCTTTATTATTTTTTTATTTCTACGATTTATAGGACAAGATTTACAATATCCCACTGCAAACTCTATACAGATGGCAGCACATAACGACTACACTAATACAATGTTCCGTAACTGCACACCTAACTACCGCGGTCACGGTTACGGTAAAGTCGTGGTAAGGTGTGGTTACCTGAAAACGCGTTTTTGTTACGGAACGGTCTTCACCTTACAGTTGATAAAACAGACAACTGATCTGTCATTTTATGGACGTTATAGGTTATAGATATTCTCTTACAAACTTATTAATAAAAATATTTGTTTTATTAGTATTTGTTTACAATGGCACATTATATAAGAACATATATGATTTTTCCCGATATTATTTTTCACGACATCGATCAATATTACTAAAAACAGTTACTTACACTCATTCATACTGTTTTAATTATAGTAAAAAGAGTATAGTAAAATAATATTATAATTTACTACTTGCACTACAAAGAAACGATTAATTCCCTCCACTTAACTCTCGCCTTATTGTAATTGTTTTGAAATTCCCGCCTTTTGTAGTTTACATTAGATCTGAAGTTTGTAGTGGGAGGAAATAACCACACTAACCGCGATATTTCCACGGTTAGTTTGGTTACAAAAAAGTAACCAAATTTTTCAGTAACCGCGTTCCGAAACTTAACAATTTTTCTGAAAAGGTTAATGTCGTACACTTTCGGAACGGGAAACTTCAACCGCGGTTACTTTCGTCGAGTAATGGAACATTGTATAAATAATTCAAGAATTATCAGTGGCTCTAAAACAATGGTTTCTGTTTATTTATTCACCTTAAAAGCACTATCTTAGGTTATGGTTGATAACTGTTTTTTTTTTTTATAAACCACCTAAAAATAAATTGTATTTTAACGGTTCTGTGCAGGGCTAGGGACAGTGATTCACCTTAAAAGCACTATCTTAGGTTATGGTTGATAACTGTTTATTGTTTTTTTATAAACCACCTAAAAATAAATTGTATTTTAACTGTTCTGTGCAGGGCCAGGGACAGTGATTCACCTTAAAAGCACTATCTTAGGTTATGGTTGATAACTGTTTTTTTTTTTTTTTATAAACCACCTAAAAATAAATTGTGTTTTAAAAGTTCTGCACAGTCCCACCTGTTTAGAATCTCTGTATATTGAACAAATGACGTGTGTGTGACGCATGCGCAGTGTTCAGTGGGATATTGTAAATCTACCCCGTAATTTGAGATATAGCGTAAGTATGCTTTTTTCCGTGTGCCCTTTTTGCCGTGTGTGTATTTTTTCATGTGTGCTTTTTTCCGTGTGCGTATTAATCCGTGTGCGTTTTTTTCGTGTGCGTATTTTTATATTATATAAGAAAATGGAAAATTAATTTTAATAAATATATTTTAAATTTAACGTCTCAAATCATTTTTAGTTTTAACATTATAAATATAATGCACTGACTGAAAATGAATCGTTTTCCCATCTTAAAAAGTTAATGAATTAATAATTCGGAATAATGCTGATTATTTGTCCAGTTTTTAATAATGGGCGAAGAGTTGATTCAATTTGAATTGGATGAAGTTAGGCGTATGGCTAGAGAAAGAAGTCTGAGGTGTCGAGCAAGTTCCATATTAAGGTAATGATTTGTTTGCCAATACAGTTGGCAATGGGTGCACTAGTCCTATAATATAATACGCCTGTTTGTATGTTCGTATGTTCGACCGGTCGTTTCTTCATTCCCCGATAGAGGCGCGCATATGTTAATTATTTATGTCAAAATTGTTTAAAATATATTGTTGATGCAATAATAGTGAATTTTCTACGAACACTTTTTATAATTATTATAAGATGCAATAATAGTGAATATTCTACGAACACTTTTTATAATTTCTGATTTTAGAGTTATTATATATTAATTTATGTATTGGACAGTAGTGTGCTGTGAATTTTTGTTTTGAGTGTTGACAATAAATTAGTAAAGATGACAGTTGTTTTTTTCATTAAAAAATCACTTCACAATAATTAATTTAGTTGTGAAATACACGGATCGTTTTTTTTACGAAACAAAACACAGAAAAACGTTATCCTTCTGTGATATTCGACATTTTTGATTAAAACTATTATTAGCAGAAATATAATTATTTTAAAAAATATTTGGTTTTAATGAAAGTAAGTAAGAAAAATGTGACTTTTTTTTTCTTTATTATTATTTTTTCAATGCTTTATTATTTTTTTATTTCTACGCAGTGGCTGTGGGTTTTGCGGGGCCTCGGGAAAATAATGCATTTGGTGTCAAAATCTTGCCCTAGCTACTAATAATTGTTAGAAATATCCCACTAAGCGCGGGGCCTCGGGAAAAATCCCCGAAGTCCCGACCTCTGAGCCCGGTTTCTACGATTTCTTGGACAAGATTTACAATATCCCACTGCAAACTCTATACAGATGGCAGCACATAACGACTACACTAAATAATTCAAGAAGTATCAGTGGCTCAAAAACAATGGTTTCTGTTTATTTATCACATTAAAATATCATTTACCTTTTAGTTTAGATTAGATTCATCTTAAAAGCACTATCTTAGGTTATGGTTGATAACTGTTTATTTTATTTTTTTTATAAACCACCTAAAAATAAATTGTATTTTAACTGTTCTGTGCAGGGCCAGGGACAGTGATTCACCTTAAAAACACTATCTTAGGTTATGGTTGATAACTGTTTATTTAATTTTTTTATAAACCACCTAAAAATAAATTGTGTTTTAAAAGTTCTGCACAGTCCCACCTGTTTAGAATCTCTGTATATTGAACAAATGACGTCTGTGTGGCGCATGCGCAGTGTTCAGTGGGATATTGTAAATCTACCCCATACTCATCATTTGTCCAGTTTTTAATAATACGCGAAGAGTTGATTCAATTTAATTTTTTTTTGGATGAAGTTAGGCGTATGGATAGAGAAAGAAGTCTGAGGTGTCGAGCAAGTTCCACATTAAGGTAATGATGTGTTTGCCAACACAGTTGGCAACGGGTGCACTAGTATATATATAAAAGGCAACATCTCTCTGTCCGTATGTCCGCAGTGGCGGATCTGCATACGGGCTAATAAGGCTTAAGCCCTGGGCCCCAGATCCGCAAGGGGCCCCCAACTTCTCGGACATATACCTATTATATTCTATACCAAGCACGGCTTATAACGGATCAAAACAAAAATATTACTTTAAAAAACAACAACAAAAAATTAAAAACACAAATTTACTAATATTTATTAAAAATCAACAGAAGTAAAGCGCTAGCTAATAAAAAAATAATATCCAACATTAATAAAAATGTACTTACTTACTTAATCCTGAAGCCTTTCTACCTTGCGGTGTAAGGCTATAGTCGAGTTACTTATTTTCTGGTGTTGTTCTCCATACTTCTTTCCATCGTGTTCTGTCCTTTGTATATTTTCTAATCTCCTCCCACTTTACGCCTCTCTTCGTTGCAGCTTCTTTTGTTTCTTGGTGCCAGGCTTTTCTCGGTCTTCCTGGTCTAACTTTCTTCACCGTTCTGCTCCATAAACTCTTTTTACTATTTTGTCTTCACTCATTCTGTGTATATGTCCCAACCATCTTAGCTGTCCTTCTTCTATTATAGTCTCTACTGGTTTTGTGCCTAGTTTTTCCCTAAATATTTCATTTCTTATTCTGACCAATTTTGTTTTTCATTCGATTTTCCTTAAAAATCTCATTTCGGAGCGTCTTATTTTAGACCTGTGCGTCTCTGTAGTGGTGCAGAATTCTGAGGCGTATGTCAAAATTGGTACTGTCACTTTTTTTGAAGATCTCTACCTTGATGTTAGTTGGTTTTTTTTTTTTTTTTTTTTTAGTTAGAACGGTGCTTTGATGCTATTGAATATTCTTCCTGCTGCTAATAAAAATGTAATAAATAATAATTAACCTTTAATACTGTCTTTTCTTTTTTAAATTTTTTGATTGAAACATGTGTAGGGCTCCTTGGTATTTTTAAGCCCTGGGCCCCCAAAAAGCTAGATCCGCCACTGTATGTCCGCATGATTTCTTTCATGATTTCCTTTTAATTTTACGTTTGCTATAACTAATTTTCTTCAAATTATCTTTTCTTTTTCATATATTTTACCAGTTCAGTAGAAATAATACTACATATGTAGGTAATAGCTAACTGTAACTATACTAAATACGGTATAGTTGTAAGAAAGTGTGACAGTTAAATGGTCACGATTAACAGGAAAATTTAGAATATTTAATTATTGTTAACTTTGTTTAAATAAAAAATTTTTTTTTGAATAAAAAGGGCAGTAGATTTCCAAAATAAACACCCGGCTAGGTCCCACCAATACTCCCACTACTCATGTCGACCATAACCCCAAATAGAAAATCAAAATATTAAACGATATTTTCATATTTAGAGCAAAAATTAATAATAATAATAATAAAAATAATAGTTTTATTGACCAAATTACTAATACAAAGAACTGATTTCAGTCAGTCAATACAATATTAAAACACAAAGTCATAAAAGTTCATCAAAATTAACGTTGTTAAATTCATCAATTGTGTACAATGGGTTATTTATAAATAATTGTTTAAGTTTAAGTTTGAATTTGTCTAGTGGTAGTGTAGTAATAGTCTCTGGTAAAAGATTATAAAATTTCACAGCAAAGTAATTTGAACAATTCCTGGATTTATTTAAGCGCAAAAACTTACCACGAATATTATTTTTACAACGCGTGTTGTGCTCGTGCGTTTCACTAAAAGTGATATAATTGTGTAAGTTTTTGCGTACAAACAATAGACACAAATAAATAAATAGTGAAGGCAATGACATTATTTTCAGCTTTACAAAAAGATCTCGACAATCCGCTCTAAAAGGAGCACTGGCAATTATTCTTACAACTTTACGTTGTAAGCTGAAAATTCTTTTGGCTGCAGGTGAATGTCCCCAGATTATTAACCCATAGGTTAGGTGGGACTGAAAGAGGGAGAAATAGGCTTTCAATACAACATCTATGCTGACTTCATGCTTCAGATTCCTTACTAGATACACGGTCGATCGCAGTTTACGACTGAGTACATCCACGTGCTGATCCCAACGAAGGTAAGGATCAACGTGGATACCAAGAAATTTAACGAAAGGGGGATGGGCAAAATCATGTTTTCTGGTGCTCAGTAGCAAGGTCTGGGTTTTATCTGTATTTAAAATTAGTTTATTGCTAGACAACCAAGAGTTTGCACTGTTCACCAGAGAAACATTTTCTGTAATAAGGGAATCTAGATCATGGTTGCAATTTAGTAATGTTGTATCGTCAGCGTAAAGAATTGATTTAGATGTCATAGCGAGAGGCAAGTCGTTAACATATATTAAGAATAGTAGCGGTCCGAGAACTGAATCTTGGGGAATACCAAAATGTAAAGGAAGATACTCAGAAACGCTACTTTTAAATTGGGTAAACTGTTTCCGGTTAGATAAGTATGATTTAAGCATGGCACGGCTCTTGTCGTCAAAACCATAAAAAGATAGTTTGGTTAATAAAATATCATGAGATATGCAGTCAAAAGCCTTGTTTAAATCAAGAAAAACACTAAGACAGTATTTCCCTGATTCTAATGCATCCGAAACATACGCGACAAAATCCAAAACTGCATCTATAGTGCTCTTATCACTTCTAAAACGAAACTGACTATTGGAGAAAAGATTTTTACTTGTAAAATACTGCACAATTTGTTTGTACAACACCTTTTCAAAAATCTTTGAAAAAACTGGCAATATTGATATTGGTCGATAATTATTAACATCATCGACATCTCCTTTCTTAAAAAGTGGCAAAACTTTGGCAAGTTTAAGCTTGTCAGGAAAACAGCTGTTTCAAATTCAAACTTCACGTGTATATAACATATACGATAATCAAAAACAGACGTCCTGTTAGCATACGGATGACGCGTAGCCTCTCTATTTACCCTCACCACTACAAGTTACGAGTCAACCTTATACTTTAATAACCTTGGGGCAGGGGCTCAAAACTAATTTTTTTCTTCGCGGGTTTACGTTTAATTAAAAAAAGTTTTCTTTGAAAACGCGTTTTTTAAATTACATTAATTAATTTTAAGATACATTCCTGCTGGAATATACTGATAACGAAAAATTTTAAATAAAATGCATTTGTAAGTTCCACTAAATTGTTTATTAATCACTTGACATGTTTCGATTTTTCGGACATTTTCAATATTGAAGCTCGTGCCCCCCTAGTTGCGCCCGTGTTATTTTTTTACCTATACCTTGACCTATGATTTGTTCAGTTCATGATCAATTTTAGTCCTATTTAAATAAATGTATCTTAAATTGGATTCTGCTGAAACCACATTATTCTAAAACAACAATTAGTTACACAAATTTAGATCTAGAGGTCTCGGTATCCGATCACCCTTCCACTTTCACATGTATGTTTAATGTGTACACATTTGCATGTATGTATGTATGTATGTCTGTGTTTATGTATGGATGTTAGTAAGTGTGTATGTGTGTCTTGCATAATATGGTCAGTTAGAGTATTCAGAATATTGATCTAGTTTAAATTAGCATTCTGTTGAAGTAGTCGCTATCAGAAACTACAGAGAGTTGCCGAACACTATGATTTAGTGAAGATGCATTATCACAAGTCTGCGGTTTCATTAATACACATTCAATAAGACTATTGTTTAGGGACCTCTGGATTAATCACTAGGGTTAGATGCCGGCAATAATGAGTTGGTTCAGGAAGATGGTATTAGTTTCTTAAGTCTGTTGTGAGTATTCAAGGATTAGTTTGAATTTTGATTTCCCACTTTAATGATTAATAACACTGTGTTAAAGATAACGTGAGATCTAAGATTAAATCACTGAACTTGATCCTATTCCTTGAACTCGGATTCTAGTTGATTCAATCAACGTTAGATGAGGATGGATTGACCTAAAGTAATACTGAATAGAAATGTTTAGTGGTTTAGTTGGAAAAGCTATCTAGAGATGGCTTGCATTTAAATAAAATATTAAAATAACAAATTCATGTTCATTATAAAATCTAACTTTGCAGACAACGATCTAATTTCAAATAATAAGAACATTGTTACTACTTTCATGTACGCCAGGCAAGAACACACCCCGGGGGGGGGGTCTCAAGAGTTTGCTCCTTCTTCAAGAGCTCCAAAAACATTTCATCATTTGTATATTAGAGGTGAAGACTTTTTTTAGGTCATCGCTTGTAGTGTAGAAGTGTAAACCTTATTCATAATTTAATTAATTTCGTCTTCTGAGCCCCCCCCCCCCCCGAAAATTTCCTGGGTTGACACCAGACATGGCAAAACTCCGGTGCGTAAGAGAGTCGATCCGCGATGTGTATATATATATATATATATGGTCCACGTACCACATTTTTTTTTTTTGCTTATCAACTAGTTTGGCATCCTTTTTCCTTTGCTCATCAGCTAATTTGGTTTTCTTTTTTTTTGCTCATCAGCATATTAGGCTTTTCTTTTCCTTGCTTATCAACTAGTTTATATATAAGATACCTTTCATTCCTATATGAAGCATAGGGCCGCAACAAAGTTCCGCCATTTGGATCTGTATAGTGTTTTTTCTAGAGAATTTTTCGAGAAAAAGTTATAATTCTCATTTATCATTTATTGAGAAATGTAACATTTCCTCGACGCCACGTAAAGCGCATTGTGTTTGAGTCCCAGAACAGGACTCAATGTCCCAGTTTCACTGTGGCTTACAAACATCTATGCCTTGACCAGGTTTCGATCCCGGGACCGTTGGCTCGTGAAGCAGGAGCGCTACCTCTACGCTACCAAGGACGACTAAAAACCTATTTAAAAAAAATGTTTAGTGAGTCACTGATTATAATTTAATTTTGATAAAATTTGTCCTGCAACGCAACTGTGGCAACAGATAAGAAGCAATTTATAATATTTAGCTAATTAGCATTTATTGTTACTATATTTAATTTTAATTTAGTGTATTATTTTTTATAATCAATTACATTTAATTTATTGTACAGTTTAAAACTGCCATGTAAAAGTGTACCTGCAAGTTAAATAAAATAATTATTACTATTATTATTAATTTCTTAATTTCTTGAAAATTTCTATACATATGTATAAATACATATGTATTTTCAATTGCTATGTAATTACGTGCCGTTTTCATAATCATTATTAAAGCTCCGTTATCCATTTATTCTAATGTTATTTAAATGAATAATTTAGTACTTAAAAGTTGACTATAATTTTAACATGTTTTTATCCTCTATAATATTTTCAACATTAAAAAACATATATATGCTAGTAATTATTTTTCTCGAGATTTTTCGAGAGTTCTCGAGAAAATAAGTCTAATTTTTTCATTTCTCGAAAAAGAAACACTAGTCCTGAGGTGTTTAAGCTTTAAGCTTTTAAGTGTTTAAGCTTTTTCCATGATTTTCCGATTTTACTGGCTTCCTCCATGGTTAACCTTCGCCATGGGTGGTAAACAGCTGGTGTGGTAAACTAACAGATAGTTTACCACACCAGCTTTTTTTTTGCTCGTCGGATTCAGTAAACAAAACTGTAGTCCAATCATTATCACACCAATATTGAAAATTGTGACACCAGTCTAATCTTGCTCTGCGATTGCCTCTAGAGAGAGGTTGACATCTGATTGGTCGTCGAGATAGAATACAGTTTCGTGGAGACGATTTCTTACAGTATCGCTACTAACTGTTAAATTATGCGCTCGCTGTAACTCCCTTACCAATTCGGGTGCTATAATAGTATGTTGTCTTCTAGCATTAACGACCAAAAATCTGTCTGGACCTGCTGTTGTACAACGACTACGTCCCGTATGTTGTTCGGTCGGACTCTCTGTTTTCCTGTAACGCCTCCATAATCGACTGATGACATTTTGAGAAACTCGTATCCGCTGGCTACATAAACTTGCCTGAAGATAGCTTGAAAATGTTCCACCGCACGATTCGTCTCGTGGATAGTTAAATGCTGTCGCTTCATTATTAAAAAAGATTGCCACTACTTAAAAACCAAATTATTAATATAAACGTTTTAAATCGAATTAAAATTAAACATGTGATCAACCTACGGATCATGTACTGAATAAAATTTGTTAAATTTGTATTTGTTTTGTCTTGCTGGTTTTTACTTGTTTTCCATAGCCAATTACTCATAATTGCCTACTTTAATTGAAATACAACATTAAATGTACAATTAGCAATATATTTTCATATTTTTTTCAATATCCTTATAGTTTATCTCAGAAAGAGCGATAGTAATAAATCTTTTTGTCAGGCAGTTAGCAGTGGCGTGCACATTTTAAACACGTTTAAATTGGTTTTGTGTATTTCTATATTACTATTTATCATTTTATTAAACGCACACCTGTGACCATATTTATCATATCATTAAACGCATGCCTGTGACCATATTTTTCTTCAAAATTTTAGGGTATATTTTTTATGATCTATTGTGTTTAACCCGAGTTCATATTCCCATATAAGATGTGCGGCACACTCGGTTATTTCTTAACAATATTTCGTTTCGAACTATTCATATTTTCTGTGCCGCTTCTGTGTGAAAAAACAATAACTTTTTACAAATAATAAATTTTATTACTATCGCTCTTTCTGAGAGAGACTATAGACTTTTCCGATGTGTGTATATTATAATTGACTCTAACAAGATGTTACAAACGTTAATTTGAAAATAATGTAAGAATCAATTAAATAATTCTACGTAACCATTTTAGTATTAATATGTAATGCCTCATGGCTAAACTAATTGTCAGTTTATATCAAAAACTATTTTATTATTGTCAGTAACAAGGGCAGTTACTGAATTGTTACTAATAACAATATAATAAACCTATGATGTTCATCCACTCGTGGAAAAATTAATTTAAAATTAATTATTAATTTAACTGTATTAATAGAGCTACATATTGAAATTTGTAAATTGTAAAATGTTAAATATTGTTCACAGAACAAAAATTATTCAACATTTTAAAAATAATCTAGTTATATATACCTACATAAAGCTAAAGAAAACAAGTCACAGAATTTTTAACACTGTTGTCGAGTATTATAATATACAGGTAGTAGGGTTGTTAGATTTTGGAAAACCAAATAAAGAACATGGGTGTTAAAACAAAAACATCTCCGAAACTTAAAACAATTTTATTAAATGCAAAATGATGAAACATTATGATAATTAGGTACAGTTTAAGCCTTATATTTAGCACTACTTTTAGCATTCTCTAACAAAATTGGATCGTCTATTACAAATTTCTAAAAGAGTTTTCCTACGACTACTATGGAACTGTCTTAATTCGATATTGTTAGTTGACAGAAAATTAGATTAATTTCAGATGTTACACACATGCGCGCGCAAACTGTGCAGGAATGATACATTCGCACCAATTCGCATGTGCAGTGTGGGAGAATGAATAAATTCGCAACAATACGCATATGCAGTGTGCGAGAATTTTCATTTTCGTACTAACTGCGCGCATTAATGGCTGTTAACCATATTTATATTGTATTTTCTTGATTATTTATTTATTGAAAAATGGTAATCGGAGGAAAAGCATAATGTGCAACGGGCACAGAATGCAGATTTCACACTCAAATCATTTGCTTAACTCATCTGCAGCTCATAGAGAAAACTTCATTCTCGTGCGGAATATATTGTTTTCCGCGTTAGTTGCAAAATATACTATTATGTTTGCACTCTTCTGAACGAGTGTATATTGGTATATACACTATATGAAGAAATATATATAATTTAAAAGGACTAACACCTAACACCATTTTCCCCACAGATATTAATCCTTTTGATACTTACACATCTGGGATAGATGAATATTTTACCAGCTTATGCTGAGAAAGTACCTATAATAATAAAAATAAAAAAGGAAAATGATTTTTCAACCAAAAATTTATTGCTGTGTCATACCCATTACATTACATTGTCGTATAATTTCCAGTACAGAAGTATATTTATTTTCCAAATTTATTACGGGATTGAAATAAGTTTAGTAGTAGTTGGAGTCGTAGTGGAAGTGGAGCCTGAAGTAGTGGAAGTGGACCCTGAAGTTGTGGAAGTGGACCCTGAAGTAGTGGAAGTAGAAGCGGTAGAAGATGTTCCTACAAATAATTTAAATATAAGAGATATTTTGGAATGATAATAAATAGTAAATTATCAGCATCAGAAAAGAAATAATGGAGTTTTTTGCTAGCCGAAAAATGTGATCAGTGAGGAAGTGGTCGAAAGATGTCTTATTAACCAAAATTAGGATGTTAGATGCCCTTTTTTTAATAATGGATAGAGCCACATATAATCATCATCATTATTTAATAGACAAATTTGTTCTCTGATAAACAAAGGTCTCCCCATTGCTTCTTCAAACCTTTCTTTCTTAATAGCCAATTTCTGGTAGTCCCAAGTGGTTCGTGCTCATGATGTAACTTATGTTCTTCGTCTTGAGTCCTTCAATTCTGCAAATTATGCCTTCCTTTACGGTTTTCTTCCATACCATTTTGTTTTCAATTTTTTCGACTTCGTTTTCACCATGATCTTCAGATCATTCTTCTTTCATCAGGGTTACATTTCTTTTCACATCATGATTGTCAGACATTTTGGAAACGTGTATTAAACAATTTAACACATTTCATTCTTTAGCTTTTCATGCAGGGCATATGAATAACTTTTAGCAAGGTTTTAATTTTGTCTCTAATGCCCAGTGGTATAGTAGTCTTAAGACTAAATGTAAGCTAAAACTCGATGCAAAGCACGAAATTGTCTAACAACGCAATGCGTTTTAATGAGTTTTTAATTAGTTTTATCTTACCTACATCTAGTTTTAGACTTTTATGCAACCGGGCATTATTTATTATTATTTTACCAAGAAAAAATAATAATAAAACGAATAGGATATAACAATTATAATATAAGAATAAATAATTCAGTTCACCGATCTTTGAACCACAAGCAGAGCACGACGGAAAATTAAAAATTTGTAAATATTATATTATTATATTCGACATCTTTTCTCTTTTATTTCTGGGTCTCTTTCATCTTGGACCTTGTATCTGTGCATCTGCCAAGTTAAGACATTATTTATAAGGAGCAAAATTTGTGGTCCAATATTTCTAAATATGATTCTTGATATTAAGGGCTGTAATGAAAAATTATTGACACTTTTTCAAAAACGGGTTTTAATTGGTAACTGTGAGAAAATAAACCGAAATAAATGTTTATTAATATATAAATAATTGCAGAAGAGAAATGTGGTTAACTTTTTTTAATTTTTCTAATTTTTGAAAAAAAAAAAAACGTTTCTTACTATTATGATGGTGATGATGACCATGATGGCCATGACCTCCATGTTCCCCATGTTCTCCATGTTCTCCATGTTCTCCATGTTCTCCATGATCAGCATTTGCGGTGAATACCTGAACAACAATAATTTTGTTAGACAATAAAAAAAACTTTATTAATAGTATATTAAAACACAAGTTTCATAAGGCATGATTTTGTCGCACGCGTCGTCGTTAGAAAACGATGAGTTTTTTAATCAAGTGCGGTAAAAAGCCGTATGTAACGAGTTTTTTATACTATTTTTATAAAGTAATAAGTCTGCCTTATATACTAAAACAACAATCCCGATTACGGAATTTGGTTTGTGAATGTAGGGGCTGGCCGGACTGGTTTGGCAGTTTTATATTATTCAGGTAGGTATCAATTATGTTTTGTAAAAAAAATAAAATGTTCAGTGTCATAATGAAATTCATTATCAGTTTTGTTTCATAATGACCGTATGAACTTAAAACTTATGAACGTAAAAAAAAAAATTGTTTTGAAAGTCTACGATAAAAAAAAAAAAACAAAACAAAAAGAAGTCGGGGAACTTACGACCAAGTTTCGTTCCGAAGGGTTGGTCATAATTTAATTCGTTCCGGAAGTTAGCTCATAACCCGAAACATTCTTAAGTCGAAACGAATTTCCCCATAAGGAATACATAATGTAAATTCTATTAATTCGTTCCAGACCGCCAAAAATATTACTTGGGTCGACTGTAGTAGCCGAGAAGAACCATCGTACCCGCCAAATTCGAAACCGCGAAATTCGATCGTACGATTCGAAACCCGAAATTTGTTCGTAAGTCGAGACCAAAATTTTGACGATTCTCGGTTTGTAACCTAAAACATACGTAACCAGAGACGTTCGTAACCACAGGTACCACTGTATAGTCTTAGTAAATGCTTCTACAACCTCCAATGAATTTATTTTAGTGTTTGTTCAGTATTGTTTCCATAGTCTTTAATTATTATCGTCACAAGAACTTTATAGAACTTAACACTGGCGCAACCAGCGGGGGGACCCCCCCCCCTATGAAGGAAGGAAATAAAAATAAAAACACACAGATTGATATCATTTTGTATTTCCGAAGCGAGGGCCTTTTTTTAGACCATCACTTGAAATTTAGAAGTGTTAAATAATTTTGTCTTCCGCCCCCCCCCACTCCAACAAATATTCCTGGGTGCGCTACTGGAACCTAATGTGCTAAATTTTGATTGTTTACTATAGTGGATGATTCATTTTCAATGTTCACATAACCCAATGGTATATGTATTTTTCGAAAAAATAAAATTTTGATTGGGCCATCAAATGAAAGCTCTGAAGGCGCAGATTATGAAGCAAAAATTAGTCTAAAAACTATTTTTATTTTGGAACGATTTTTACTAAAAATATGAGTTTCTTTACCCCTCACTTATTATCCAGAGTGGTTGGTTTAAAACTCAGCCAAAATATGAAGTATAACACACTTTAACTGGAACAGTACTACAGAATTTTTAATACGATAAGTTTTTGGAAAGATACATATTTTTTAAAAAGTAATGTAGGAATAAAATAAAGCTCTTAATATTTACATTAACGGACAGAAAATTATTTCCAAAAGTTTCTAATGCGATTACAGTAAATTTTGTGTTTAATACCATAAAAATAATGAAAATAGGCAGAAGTCAGTATCTTATTAGAAGTGTGTAATACCTTCTTCTGTGAACAAAAAAACTGTGGTGGTTAACGGGGAATACATTAAACAAGGAGCGTACGTGTATCTCGTGGTGGAGGTACTGTACTCTCTGCAATTTGACTCTTCGTAACAGAATATGAATAAAGAATGTATGAATGAATGGGTGATATATATATTGTTTTTTATTGTGCAATAGATGAATACACTATTTGCTATAATGTTTTTCCGTTATATTAAGTTAAATCTCTGTATATTATGTAGTCTTGTGCTCATAATAAAAACTATGAAATTCTGAAATATGTGAAAATTCACACTACATTGATTTATTCAATTTAAATACTTTGAAATAAAAATTATACTTACAGCAAAAGCTACTACGAAGACGAGAAGAGTGAAGTATTTCATTTTGTAAGTGTTGTATTCTTCTAAAGCCTCTAACTTTCAGTAGAATGCTTTCTTGAATTTGCATATTGGCTTATATACTCACTTTCGACATGATTCATACACAATAATTGATATTTCAATAATGATACAGCAATTATGTATCAATTTCTTTGAAAAATTATTCGCTATCAACACGACATTTTTGTTATCAAATGTATAAATTTGTCATGACAAAGCGTTTACAGTAATATTAAAAGCATATTTAGTGAATTATTTACTTTATTTATAATTTATTACCTTGGTTAAAGGTGAATTTGACAAATTTTGCAAATAAATATAAATAATGTTCTTAATATTTTTTGTACTTAAATGTGATAAAAATGATGGATACAAAAAACATTAGACATTAACAGCTACGCAGATACACTTATAAATTACAGATAATAAAACTAACCACTCTGTTAAAATGCATTTAAATATGTTTATTTGATTGCATTGGTATTTTATTTACTCAGACGATTTTTGAAATATACTTGATCGAGGAGTAGCGTCAGAGCCGCAGTAAGGAAAACTTGCGCTAGGGGCAGAGCCGTGTTTTGGCGCCCTTAGCAAATAAAATGATTTAAAATGAGCAAAAAAAAGGTCCTCACCTCCCAAAATTCAAGTGATGAGCAAAAAAAAAAGGTCCTCAGCTTCACAATGGCGCCCCTTAGCAAGCCGGTCAGCGCCCTTTTATTTAGTGCGATAGGGGCCGTTGCCCCCTCCGCCCCCCCTACTGCGGCTCTGAGTAGCGTGTCTGTGTGAAATTTTATTTCAAATTACAACCTTGGAAATATGACGACAGAAATATTTGAACTTTGGAAAATAACTTTTGGAGAAGATGCTCTGAGTCGAGCTGCATATTTTAGGTGGTTGGAGCGTTTACACTTTAATACCTTCATTAGTATCTCTAGAAAACAAAACAATATACAAGAGATAAGTAGGAGAGAATGTGGGGACGGTGGCACACATTTTGGTTTTCTGTACATAACATCTTCAATTTTGAATTTTTTAAATAAATCTTTTCGCCACTTAATACTTATAATGTCGGTGTTTAAATAACCTGTTAAAAATTAATATCCTTATCACGTGCTATTTATAATTAATATATTTGTTGACCTCTGCAATTGTGCCACTGTACCTATACGTGAGGGTACAGTGAAACAGCATTAGGGATACAGTGGAACAGTAAATATAATAGGTATCTAAAAAATCTGTATATGTATCAATCATTTTTATTGAAACTTCAATTCAATGTCTTTAAAAATAAATCATCTGAAAGGTACTAAAAAATTAATAATATTGTAAAAACATCAAATTTTTTGGAACAAACTGCTACTAAAAGTAATTAAATAATGTGTATAAATATAGGTATATAAATGTAAATTTATTATTAATATAAAAAAATAAACTCTGGTAAGTTCCTTGGAAGCAGTAAGTTTTGAAGTTTTTATTTTAATGTTAATTATATTTCATTAAATTTACTGTAAAAATCAAAACGTCTAAACGGCGTTTTGTGCTACCAGACGGAGCAGGAGATGGTAAAACTTTTATCAGCTCTGATTTTTTAAATGTGCAATTTTCATTTGTTTTAATAAATTTAAAGAGTAGTCAGCCGTCGGAGATATGTTACAACAATATCGTCAGTCGTTATTTCTATGATTTCCCCTATAGAGTGGTTCTTAATTTTATTTTTTCCGTATCCTTCAAATATTAAGGCATATTGCATTACTTTAATATCCTTGTTTACAATATCATCTGAGTTTGAATTCTCATCAATATTGACATCATCTGATACGTGTCTGAACAAGAATATCTTTTAATTTTCTGATCTTTTTTATTTTGCGTAGCTTGGAATTGTTCTTCTAACTCGTACCCACGTACGTGGATACAGTGGCTTACTGTACCACTGTATACACATAACACGTGTGCCACTGTTAGCCTAACCCTATTTTCACGAACATTTTATCAAATATAATTAATGATATAGTTAAGAACATTAGAAATTGCTTTACTCGGCAGACAAATGACCAATTTACAACACGTAATACAAAATTTCTTACTAATTTAGTTGTGTCTCGTTCAAATAAAAATTTTCTTGTTACGATAAACTTTAGTTTGTCAACCTCAAATCAACATTTTCATCATAAATGGCGGGACTTAAATTTATAGACTCAAAATGTGGATAGTATAATTTCTCAGTACCAGAGAGGCCTATATATACCCAAACAGACATGAAAATATTCTATATTTCAAATGTTCCACTGTACCAATTGTGCCACCGTCCCCACATCTCCCCTATTACATCACAATGATAATGCAATATATGAATAAAGATACAAAATAGAACATAAAAATGATGGAGATAACATTTACTTGGAAAATAACTTACTGCATATTTTAGGTGGTTGGAGCGTTCTAGAGATGGTATAAATTCTGTCAAAGACGATGATATATTTGGTAGGCTTTCAATTTCTAGAACCGACGAAAAGCACATCCAGGATCATGAATTAAGCGTTGACGATTGACTGCTATAAGTTGCAGAAGAACTTTAAAAATATAATTTGAGTCTTGTTAAGATATTTTGACCAATTTCGAAAATCACGACAACCATCAGATTTTGTCAGATTTTGTCGGAGAAATCCTGAAAAAAAAGACTCTAATTCCCCATACACCATAGTCTTTTTACCGACCGCCAACATATATAAGGGAGGTATTGTGTTCATACCGATTTTGACATTTCGAGATTTTCCTCCACGAATTGAGGTCCCTACATAACGATTTGACTATTTTTAGCATGATGTCTGTCGGTCTGTCTGTCTGTCTGTCTGTCTGTCTGTTTGCCGGCCTGTCTGTCGGTCCGTGTACACGTGCAGAGCAAATTCGGCTAAAAGGATTTTTATGAAACTTCATATTTAAGAATATATGTGAATGTGAATAAATGTTTCAACCTTGTATAGTATGGAATGGGCAAATTGTCAGGATTGGAGGTCAATAAGTAAAAATTCATCAATTGCATAAACCAGTTTCGGCACACTTTAATACCTTCATCAGTATCTCTAGAAAACAAAACAATATACAAGGGATAAGTATTACATCACAATGATAATGCAATATATGAATAAAGATTCAAAATAGAACAAAATTATGTGAAGTGTGAATTTTCACACATTTCAGAATTTCGCAGGTATTTAGTAAGTGAATGATGATTATTTGGAATGCCAAAACAAATTTTATGGAGCGGACGTATATTTCATATTTAAGCTTTTGACATCAATGGCACGAGTTGACTTTTGGTAAAAATCGGTTAACTAGAAATGGGAGTTTACGTCGGTTTTAAGATTTTTGCAAATATTTCACAACAGAGAAATATTTCGAAAAAATTTATATAACAAAAGTTGCTATAAAAGCAATAACTAACAACTTTTATTCGAGACATTTTTTGATAAAGCAGCATAAATTAAACAAGTACTTTGAAATCGCGGTCGGTTTTGTGGTGTCCACAGCTGATTTTTTTTTTCTTTACACCGTGAATGTTTTGTTTAAACATCGAACACATGCAGTTCACAAGTTACACAAGTCTTTTTGCCGTACTTGTCGATCAGTCTAATTTCGACGCGTGTGACAAAATCATGCTTTATGAAACTTGTGTTTTAATGTACTATTCCTGAATGTTTCATAAAATGTATACTTGATTTGTTTTCATTATTATGTTTCGCCAGCAGTTTAGCTTCTGCACCATTTTTTGTGTTTTGTATATATTATACATGTGAATTTTTAACAAGAATTTAATAAGATTAAAATGCAAAGTACCACCTATCCTAACATATCTTAACTCAGTAATGCCGGAGTAGTTTTTCCTATGAAACTATATAAAATGAAGTACACTTAGAATACCATTTAAATGAGATTTTAATTTTTTGTTTATGTTCATAGCATGATTACTCTCGGACTGTTCACACAAAGTTTTAAATTTATACCTACGTTCGAGACACATAGATTTCGCTATTATATTATAATATAAAAAAATTTTATGTGATTTTGAACAAAAATATGTAAAAAAAACTTTTGTCTCCCACCCTATTCCTCAGAGGGGTTGATCTAAAAATCTGAAAAAATCGTACATTCATGGAAACCGGAATAGTTTAACAGGATCTGTTTGTGGGTATTTTTGAATATTTTTGATCTATTAGTGGTAGTGTATGTCTTTTTACTTGCCCGACCTTAATATATAAGGGGCAAGTATTGTAATCGCGAAAATTTTCGATGTCGAGATTTTGACTGATGACCACGTTTCATGGTCCAGGGAATCCAAAAAACCTATTTTCGAAGTGCCGTCCGTATGTGTGTGTGTCTGTGTGTCTGTGTGTGACTCTGTATGTATACACGATAACTCAAGAACGGTTCAACTTAGAGAATTCGTTTTGGTACTAAAAAATTCTCCTGTTAAATGGGAAAAACCCTATTGTTTTTTATAAAGATCATTTGAATAGAAATGGGAGTTTACTCGTGTCGATTTTAAGATTTTTGCGAATATTTAGCAACAGAAAAATATTTCGAAAAAATTTATTGAACAAAAGTTACTATGAATGCAATAACTAATAACTTTTATTTGACACGTTTTTTGATAAAACGAAAAATTTTGAAATTTTTTTGTAAAATTATTTAAAATTTTTCCGTCTCAATTTTTTCATATTTATATGTAACGTTTCTATGGTCATGATAATTAATTCGTAACAAGTAAACCTAGCCTTGGACAAAAATTTGTATTGAACATAATTTGATGTATTTTTGAAGATTAATCTAAATATTAAAAAAAAAAAAATATATTATTTTTTTTTTTTTTGGGTGGGCAAGTCTAGCGGATGTTTCCCTTCCCCACTGGTTTGATATTAAAAACATAATACAATTTTTTTCACACTGACCACGTGGCTTTCATATCTATGGCCGGCGGTCTAGAAACGGAGATCTTACCGTCCCTGCCCCTTATATGCCTATCGAAATGTTGGGATCTTATTATTTATTTATTTTAAATCAATATATATATATATATATATATATATATATATATATATATATAAATAAAACTTCTTTGTTGATCGTCAAATTATAAAATATATATTATGAATTAATAAAATGGAGACGTTTCGGCCACGAAAATGTGGTCATCATCAGTCTACAATAAAATGGAATACATAAGCATATTAAAAAATATTAAAAAAATATATAAAAAACAAATCATGTAAAAATAAAAATGATGAGAATTTAAAAACTAAATCGTTGCATATGCGCATGTTCAATCTTTTTAATAAAATTTCAAATTCTTTATATTTTTTCTCTACCGTAATTCACGGACTCATTCTGTTCTAACTGGTGTAAACTATTCACACACCTCCTCAAGTAAGCTGTCTTGATTTCTTTTTTAGTGCATTTTACATTTGAGTACACTTGTATTTGCTACGCCGTGGTTTATTTATTTATTTATTTACTTATTTATTTAATTATTCACTTATTTTATACGTTTTCCTGATTTTTTTTATATTTTTGATATTATTTCTGTTTTTATTTATTTATTCTCATCATTTTTATTTTTACATGATTTGTTTTTTATATATTTTTTTAATATTTTTTAATATGCTTATATATTCCATTTTATTGTAGACTGATGATGACCACATTTTCGTGGCCGAAACGTCTCCATTTTATTAATTCATAATATATATTTTATAATTTGACGATCAACAAAGAAGTTTTATTTATACATACTCACGTCAAGATCCAATTAATATATATATATATATATATATATATATATATATATATATATATATATATATATATATATATATCATTTAACAAGAACATATTATTTTTTATTTTTTTTTAAGAAGAACATTTTATAACTATATTTATCATTTTCTATAATTTGTGAGTGGTCAAATAATATAATGAACTTGAATCTTTATAGTAAACGTACAGTTAAGTTTTTACACTTATTAAACACCTATAAAACCCGGAAATGTGTGAAAATTCACTCTTCACATCAAATTTAACTTTTGCGTTTATAGTCACTTCTCGACTTACGACGGGGTTCCGTTCCGCAACTTTGGTCGTAAGTCAAAATGGTTGTAAATCGAATTTTATACAAATATAAATAATCGTACATATATAATTAGCTAGCGTGTGTTTGTGATCTGGGTAACACTGTGACGTCATTTTTCCTAAGGTTTACGTGATTGGCTAACTGGGGACTCTTGAGGACTCTTGATTGACAGGTATTTTGCAGATTTATTCTCTAAGAATTTACGAATATAATTACATATAGAAATGTGTAGGATTTCGTAGGCATAAACCAGAAACTATAGATACTCCTATATGATTTGACCGATATGAACAATATTTTGAAGATTTATTCCCTAAGAAACTCCGAATAAAATAACATATAGAAATGTCTATGGTTTCGTAGGCATAAGCAAAAACTCTAGACACTCCTATATGCTATGATCGATATGAAAAATATTTTTCAGATTTATTTTCTAAGAATCTGCGGATAAAATAACGTATAGAAATTTCTAGAGTTTCGTAGGCATAAACAAGAAAATCTAGACACTCCTATATCCTATGATCGATATGAAAAATATTTTGCAGATTTATATTCTAAGAATCTACAAATATAATTATTTACAGAAATATCTAGGGTTTAGTAGGCATAAACAAGAAACTCTAGACACTCATATATCCTATGATCGATATGAAAAATATTTTGCAGATTTATTCTCAGCAATTTTGATAAATTTACATATAGAAATGTTTAGGGTTTCATAGGCATCAAAGAGAAACTCTAGACACGCCTATATCCTTTAACTGATATGAACAATATTTTGCAGGTTTATTCTATAAGAATCTACAAATATAGTTACATATAGAAATATTTAGGATTTCGTAGGCATAAAAGATAAACTCTAGACACGCCTATATCCTTTAACCGATATGAACAATATTTTGCAGATTTATTCTCTAAGAATCTACGAATATAATTATATATAGAAATGTCTAGGATTTCTTAGGCAAGAAAAAAAGTAACTTTAGACACTCTTCTATCATTAGACCGATATGAACAATATTTTACAGATTTATTCTCTAAGAGTCTACAAATATAATTAAATACATAAATGTCTAGGGTTTCGTAGGCCTAAATTAACGTCTCAAAATATTTTTAATTTCAATAATATAAATGTAATTCACTGAGTAAAAATGAATCGTTTTACCATCTTTCGTTCATGAATAAATTCATCTAACTATATAATTAGCAAGTGTCTGTATGTAGTGTCGGTAACATTATGACGTCAATTTTTCGTAAGGTTCTCATGATTGGCTAACTGGGGACACCCTGTCTCTTGATTGGCTGACAGGTGACACCTTCTTCCGTGATTGTCTAACTGGTGATATTTTGTCCCGTGATTCGATGACCGGCGACGAAATTAAGATACGTTAAAAAATAAAACCAAAAACACATACAAACAATTGAAATCTTTATATTATAAATCCGTCATTGTTGACGGGTAATAACCTAGCATAATTATAATAGATATATGAACATCAAAATTAATAGCTAGTTATTACGACATTGTGTCCGATTATTTATTTATTTGGACGATGAACGCTAAATATATGAAGTATATTTGACGAAAACTATAAAAAACTTATACATTTGTTTATGAAATATTTTCGTCTTAAGTGCGAATGGTCGTAAGTCGAGGTGGTCGTAAATCGAGAAGTGACTGTAGAGGCGGCAAATAAAACTTTCCACTCGCGCGGCAAGTTTCCTTGGCGCGCTCCTGGACGTTGAGTTCAGTGGCAGTATCTGTACGCCACCGTAAGACACCTGACTAACTCTAATACTCTTCCTGTCCAGCGTTCAATTCCCATGCATATTAAATTATTATTAATATTAATTCCATTCACTTTATCTTAAGTTTGTACAATTCCACTTTTGTCATAAATTAATTAGATACAGCATCTGGCTAACTCAGCCGTCTAGTCTGCAGCTCAAACTATGACATTAAACAGGGTACATAAGGGTTAGTTTAAGGGTGCGATGAATAGAGTCCAAGGGTGGACTAGGTCTGGGTAAACATAGATACTATACTCGTAAATCCTGCAGTAAGCTCTTCCATTGAATCTCAGTACTTAAGAGATCACCCTTCATGTAGTGGACCGTTTCAGGCCGCCGTCCTACCCAGACCTCCGGGATATTTAACCCAGCACCCAGGTCGCACCATTACCTACACTACATCGATTGCTCTGCTAAATTCTATGTTAAACTTTAAACTAAATATAAAGCATGTTATAGACTGCTAACATGATATTTCATAAACTAAAAACTTACAAAAAGAAAAATAATAGAAGCCAAGCAAATTGTAACAACCAAAGAGTTTTGTATCTTGTTATTAAAGTTTATCCAAGAATGCCCGAAATACGACTCTGTTAATACCAAACTTAGAGTACGAACACGTAGAATGATTGTTAGCGAGGTACATGTTGTCTACACTTGTTGGTGTCGGTTAGTGTACACGTCGAATGATTGGTGTCGATTTGCTGAAATGTTTTCATTAAGAAGTTTATGTGAAGTGTGAATTATCACATATTTCAGGATTTTATGGGTATATTGTGTTTCATTTTATTATACGTAACTAACAGGGATAGTTATTTTTTACCGACCGCCAACATATATAAGGGAGGTAGTGTGATCATACCGATTTTGACATTTCGAGATTTCGATGGATCTCCACGAACTGAGGTCCCTACATAACGTTTTAACTATTTTTAGCATGATGTCTGTCGGTCTGTCTGTCCGTCTGTTCGTCCGTCTGTCTGTCAGTCAGTCTGTCCGTCCGTCCGTCTGTCTGTGTACACGTGCAGAGCAAATTCGGCTTAAAAGGTTTTTCTGAAACTTCATATTTAAGCTTTTGTGTTGATTTTAAGATTTTTGCGAAGATTTAGCAGCAGAAAAATATTTCGAAAAAATTTATTTAACAAAAGTTGCTACAAATGCAATAACTAATAACTTTTATTTGAGACGTTTTTGATAAAGCGAAAAATTTTACAAAAATTTTTCGAATTTGTCTCAATTTTTTCATACTTATATGTAACGTTTCCATGGTCATGATAAATAATATCTTTGTTAGAAAATATTAGGCCAAGTTATTTCTACTCTGCTGCTAGATTGTATTTTATACAAGTACTTTATGATGGTGGTCGGTCCTGTGGTGGCCACAGCTGATTCTTTTTAAACTAAATTTAAATAATTTGTGCAAATTTCGTTACGGTATAATTTAAATTAAAAAATACCGGCGATTATTCTGTATTTTCTTCATATCTAAGTCTGCATTAAATTAAGAAGAAATATATTGATAAATAACTTTTTTTTTCACTTTTAGAAACGTATTTCTCACTTTTAACAATGTGTTTTTGATTTATAACTTATTTGGTATAAATAAAATAATAATTCTTCAAGGACACAAAAAAATCTATATATTTCGAAAAACATATCTGATCAAATATTCCTGTTGAACTATTCAGGTTCCAATATCAATGTACATTATTGGGATTTTTTTTCAGTTTTTTTAGATCAATCTTTTTGGAAAACATGGGGACAACAGTTTTATTGACATATTTTTGGTAAAAAAATCTAAAAGAAAAAGATGTTTCAAAAATAAATTTGCTTATTTATTCACTCATTAAGACATTACATTTCATACACCATTAAAAAAATTTAAAAATATGATTTTTTTTGTTAAATACATACATATGTGTTTTTATATATTTATCTCGTGGTGTGTATTTTTTTTTTTAACTTTCTATATTCTTTCTAGATGTGGGCCAAAGAGTTGTACTAGCCTGCCAAATTTCAACTTTCTATGTTAAACCGTTTGGCTACAATTTCTACCGTACAGACAGATAGGCAGACAGACATATGAGTGACGTTATAAGAGTTTTTTGGTGGTCATACCTACAAAATCCTAAGAAGGGAAAACGGAATACAACAGAAATTCAGCCGTTTGACTAGAATTTCTATTGTGTTGTGCAGATAGACAAACAAACACATGAATGACGTTAAAAGGCTTTTTTGGTGGTCATACCCACAAAACTCTAGAAATAACCTGGTTTAGAATTAATGTTCCTGTACCTGATTGGGGGTGTTTAATATCCACTAAAACTTGACACTTTTGCACACAGGATATTGTAAATCAAATTCATAACAAAATAAGAAGAAAAAAATCTGCCAAAAAATAATTGGAACCGTCGGTGCTAGGCTGTATCAAAGATATTTTATTAATAACCATAAAATACAAGTGATTCGTTACAAATTAAATTAAAAAAATCAATAAAATATAAAAAAGTGACTGCCAGCTTCTTATACGCTGGTAAATTATGTTTCAAGGCAGGCAATAGCGAGAGTGAGGTGAGTGAAGCAACCGCCTCACTTCACTGGAAAAAAGTGAGCCAGAACTAGAAATAGGGGCGCTAGAACTGGAAATAGAGACGCCATTATTTCTCAACACTTGAATTTTGGATGATGTTTCCTTTTTTTTGTTCATCACTTGTATTCTGAATGGTTTCCTTATTGGTTTTGCTTAACAGTTGAATTTTGAATGATGTTTTATTTTATTTTTGCTCATCAGTTGAATTTAGTATAATATCCCTTTTTTATTATAACTTAAATTTTGAATATTTTCTGTTTTGTTTTTGCTCATCACTTGAATTTTGAATAGTTTACTTTTGTTTTTTGCTTATAAGTTGAATTTTGAATGATGTTCCCTTTTTTTAAGTTTTAATGCCTTAGCTAGTCTTAAGGTGCCTGTCCACTTGAGATTACTCGCGAGCGTAAATCTCGAGAGCAACTCTCACGGGCTGGTCCACTAGAGAGCTGATTTCGACCAGATGTACTATCGAAAGTACCCGGCGAGCTGCACGCCGAGAGTACTCTCGCGAGAACTGTCAAGCCTGTATCCACTTGATCAGTTGTGGAGAGTAGTCAAGATGGCGTCCTACTATTCGCAACTGCAAATAACAGTGAGACATCTGGTGTTGACAGGCTAAATTAAACAGAAGCGTATATTTGGATAATATTTGTAGCGTATTGTGCTGCAGTTTATGTGAATTAAGAAGTATTTTAAAATATAGTGACTTAATTACAGTGCTTTTTTGCCGAAATATTGTTTGAACAGATAAATATTAAGAAAAAACTTCTGACATATACGCTTCTCGTCCGGCATCATCTGTTGTATGCAGCGCCGCCAACGTTAGTTTCAGTCGCGAATAGAAAGGTCGCAACAGCTGTAATAATTCTAACTATTTCTAAAAAAAGAAAAAAGTTGAATAAAAAAGAGAAAAAACTGCTAGTTTTAGTCATGGATTGATAGAAGAAGTGTTTTAGGTGCCTTTAATAATTTCTGGAAATCAAAAATAAAATGGTGCAGCATCTATTTTTAATAATCAAGTTGAATTGATTAATATTATTAAAAATTTATTTACTTTTAATAATTCTCTTATAAAATTTATTTTAAATATTATTAATAAAATTGCTAATAAGATTTAAAGGAATATCATAACAAAACATAATGTTAAATTAATTTATTGGGCTCTAAATACATGAAA
Source organism: Liopterus haemorrhoidalis (assembly GCA_963971575.1). Classification (NCBI taxonomy): domain Eukaryota; kingdom Metazoa; phylum Arthropoda; class Insecta; order Coleoptera; family Dytiscidae; genus Liopterus; species Liopterus haemorrhoidalis. Next base: position 16,359,956 of record OZ020615.1, on the reverse strand, counting down.
AAACAAAAACATTAAACCTAATAGTAAACAGTTATTTGTAGCATTTCATTGCAAAGAAATGGCGCCCAACGTGGGGCCATTTTTTTTTTGCAATAAATGCTACAATATGATTTTTCTTTTTTCTAAATAAAGGTATGTAAAGTAAAATAAAGGAACGTAATAGTATATTCTGTAACAAGGTCAGAATGAGAAAATTCGATGCGAGTGGAACATTCCGAGCGCGAGCCGCAGGCGAGCGTGAGAAACCACGAGCATCGAATTTTCACTTCCAACCGAGTCACAGACCCTACTTTCTCCACGACCGCCAGAAAGAAAAAAAAAATAACAACTAATTATTTCAACAAACATTTTATCTTAACAAATAATTTATATGTTGACGAATTATGTCCGTAGATAATATAATAGTTAAGTTTATGGGAGTCGGACAGGTGTAGAAATAAATAAAAAAGTTTATTTAACTAAGCTTACGTTTCGATTTTAATCAAATCTTCCTCAGAGCTAAAAAGATTTAGAATCAGTTAGAAATTACATAATTAATATTGTTATATGAATACATTATCAAATTACAGCTGAATAGTGTCGGTACTAAGTTTACATGAATAATTATTAGTTATAGATAGATTACAGATGATAATACAGTTATATATAAAAAAGTCAAATAATAAAATATATATGAGTTACGCAAAATTTGATTTAAAATAAATAAATAAATAAGTACATAAATAAAATTTGTTATACCTAGTTAGTCACATAATTTAAAATTATAACATTAAATAATAAAATATGAGTTACGTAAAATTGATTTAAAATAAATAAATAAATAAATAAAAATAAATAAATCATAAATAAATTTTACTATACCTAGTTAAAGTCACATAATTTTAAAATAAAACGTTAAATAATAAAATATATGGTACATATGTCCATGATACCATGGACATATATACCGATATATTTTATTATTTAACGTTTTATTTTAAAATTATGTGACTTTAACTAGGTATAGTAAAATTTATTTATGATTTATTTATTTTTATTTATTTATTTATTTATTTTAAATCAATTTTACGTAACTCATATTTTATTATTTAATGTTATAATTTTAAATTATGTGACTAACTAGGTATAACAAATTTTATTTATGTACTTATTTATTTTAGTTATTTATTTATTTATTTTAAATCAAATTTTGCGTAACTCATATATATTTTATTATTTGACTTTTTTATATATAACTGTATTATCATCTGTAATCTATCTATAACTAATAATTATTCATGTAAACTTAGTACCGACACTATTCAGCTGTAATTTGATAATGTATTCATATAACAATATTAATTATGTAATTTCTAACTGATTCTAAATCTTTTTAGCTCTGAGGAAGATTTGATTAAAATCGAAACGTAAGCTTAGTTAAATAAACTTTTTTATTTATTTCTACACCTGTCCGACTCCCATAAACTTAACTATTATATTATCTACGGACATAATTCGTCAACATATATATTCATCATGGGATTTTTCGACACCATAGAACAATTTTTCGGTACAACAACAAGAAAAAACATCAAAATTTACCACTCATCACACAAGAAATTAGCATCTCTCCTTAATAGAAGAATATTTTTACTCAACTGCAGAAGACTAGAGATAATACCAAACCATATTCAACACAATTTCAAATTCCTCTACAACTTAGAAGCCACCAATCACCAATTTCATAACCAAATTAACTCAATCTCCATGAAACTTACAAGGTCGGTATTGAACTTAGAGATAAGAATTACCATATGTAACATTAATAACATTCAACAACAACTTAAAAACCTTGAACTTAATTTAATTCAAGAGTTACCTCATACTATATTTTTGGACTGTAAAAATATAGCTTATGATAAATTTAAAAGGGAATTTGAAGTAGTTAAATGTAGAAACATTAAAAAATTAGATCAACTTCAAAAATCTATCAATAAAATCAGTTATAATTGCCAAGATAATTGGCTAATTAACCTTACCAACACTCCCTTACCTCAATATACTAAAGATATACTCAGTCTAGGACCCAAATTTAGCATACCTACGTCTATTAACAAATATAATATCAGTACCATTATAACAGATTTAGAATTTAATATTAATCAAGCAAGTAACGATAGTGACATTAAAAATTTACTCAGATGTCAAGCGTGTAACATAATAAGTAACAATATTAATAAAAACAAAAACATAAATAATTCCAATAACAATAACAAAATAATAAAAGATTTTAATAAAACTAAAACTTTTCTTAACAACAATAAACATCTATTAGTTTGCACCTCAGACAAAGGTAACTGTTCAGTTATAATTAACAACAATGAATATGAACAAAAAATGAAAGATATCTTATCCGATAATAAAACTTACCAATTAATTAATAAAGACCCAACCAATAAATTTCAAAATCTGAACAATAACATAATTGACAATATTTGCGATAAAGAAGAAATAAATAAATCTCAAGCCACCTACCTTAAATCCCATAATGCTTTACCACCCAAAATATATGGGAAAATTAAACTACATAAAATGAACAAACCCTTAAGACCTATCGTTTCCTGTACTCTGTCACCGTCATACAAATTAGGTTCTTTCATAAATAACACTCTAGAAAAATTAACTACCACTTTTCATCATAACATCAAAAACTCCTATGAATTTGTTAACTTTATCAAAAACATCAAGCTTCCCAAAGACTACATACTCATATCACTAGATATCATATCGTTGTTCACCAACATACCCCATGAACTAGTTATCTCCATTATATATAAAGAATGGGATATAATATCAGCCTACACAGATTTATCCTACGAATCATTTATCACCATTATTAATTTCTTGTTTGACAGTAGTTATTTTGTTTATAAGGACCAATACTATAAACAATTGTTCGGTACAGCTATGGGAGCCCCTTCATCCCCAGTATTAGCTAACTTAGTAGTTAATCAACTAATTAATACCGTAGTTAAAAAATTACCCTTTAACATACCCTTCATTAAATATTATGTAGATGACACCATATTAGCCATACCCTCCAACCACATAGACACTACCCTAGAGACTTTCAATTCGTTCCATAACAATCTTCAATTCACCATAGAAACAGAAAACAATAACACTATCCCTTTCCTAGACATTTTATTAATACATAACTCAGATGGTACTTTGTCTACCAATTGGTATGCCAAACCTACCAGCTCAGGTCGGACTATAAACTTCTTATCCGAACATCCTTATAAACAAAAAATTGCGATTATAAAATCCTATAAACATAGAATTCTAAACTTAAGTGATCCTAAATTTCATAGAGAAAATTTTACAATAGCTACTGTCCAACTAATGAAGAACAATTTCCCTAAAACTCTCATTAATACAATTTTTTATAATAATTCTGATAATAATACTAATAACAATATAACATCTAATATTAATTCTAAAAACATATATTTTAAATTTCCCTACTTAGATAAAATCTCACTTAACATTGCTAAACTATTTAAACCCCTTAACATACAACTAGCATTCTACAATCTTAAAACGGTTAAAGAATTATATTCCCAATTAAAAGACCCGACACCTAAATTTAATACTTCTTCAGTTGTCTACCACATCCCTTGCGCAGGATGTGATTTGGGATATATTGGACAAACCAAACAATATCTACATAAAAGAATTTACCAACATAAAAATAGTTGCCAAGAAAAAATATAAAAACAAAAAAGAAAATACTGCTCTTAGCACGCATTTCTTTGAAACCAATCACAAATTTAATTGTGAAGAAACCATAATCCTAGATAGAGTTAAAAATTTAAATAAAAGATTAATAAGCGAAAGCATAAACATCCAACGAGATAATAAAACGATAAACTTTAAAACCGATTGTAATACGATGAACGCCATCTATTGTAATATCTTTAATAACTTTTAACTAAATATTTGCCGTATAGATTTCACTAGTTGCAATTTTTTACCTGTAGATTATTTCGAATTCAGACTTGCATTTTCAGTATCATTCTTATCACCAAGTTCAACGACCTTATATACCATGGACATATATACCGATATATTTTATTATTTAACGTTTTATTTTAAAATTATGTGACTTTAACTAGGTATAGTAAAATTTATTTATGATTTATTTATTTTTATTTATTTATTTATTTATTTTAAATCAATTTTACGTAACTTATATTTTATTATTTAATGTTATAATTTTAAATTATGTGACTAACTAGGTATAACAAATTTTATTTATGTACTTATTTATTTTAGTTATTTATTTATTTATTTTAAATCAAATTTTGCGTAACTCATATATATTTTATTATTTGACTTTTTTATATATAACTGTATTATCATCTGTAATCTATCTATAACTAATAATTATTCATGTAAACTTAGTACCGACACTATTCAGCTGTAATTTGATAATGTATTCATATAACAATATTAATTATGTAATTTCTAACTGATTCTAAATCTTTTTAGCTCTGAGGAAGATTTGATTAAAATCGAAACGTAAGCTTAGTTAAATAAACTTTTTTATTTATTTCTACACCTGTCCGACTCCCATAAACTTAACTATTTTATTATTATTCAAATAATTTATATTACATAACAAATTAATTAAATAATTAAACTTATTTTTTTATTTATTATTTGTTTAATTTTAATTTAATTTGCCGCACATCAGCCACTATTTTAGGTTAGGAAGTTATGTTGCATTTATTTAATGTAAACGTTGCATATATCTTAATGTAACCCTACAAAAACAAAAGACAACAAACATGAAATAGTTATTCCATAACAAGTGATGGAATGAAATACACGCAACATGCATAAGAAGATAAGTGCTTTAGAATAACATTCCAACTCTTGTGTTAGAATATTAACATTCTGTAGTCAAAATTGGTTGTAGAATTGGTAAATTCTATAGCGGTCGTGGAGAAATTAATTTTTAATCCTGTTCATGCCGCTATTCATGAAATTGAAGAAATAGAGATTATTGTTCCTGTAAATAAATTTGATAAAAAACATAGATATTAAAAAGACAAGGGTTATTACCTTTATATTTGGGGTATGTACCTAAAAGCTTAATTAGCATATTTTGTTATTAATTACATTTTAGTAGATGATGTACAAAGTTTTTTGATACTTTAAAAATAGTTTAATTCTATTAAATGTAATTACTAAAATAATGTAATAAGTTTATTTTAGGCTCTACTTAATTATTTGGGGTAATTAGTTATTAATAAAGGTAAAAATTTACATAATTTATTCTATCAAAATAATTCTTTTAATCAGGCACATAATGTTTTAAACTTTATTTTAATAAAAAAACATATATTTTTATTTTTAAATTGAATTAAATTTATAAAATTTCCTACAAAACATTATGTTTTTTCATTCTGACACATTTCACGTTCCACAAAATTTGCCGGAGTTCAAGCCGATTAATTTATTAATTTCCTCCAGTGACCAATTTTTAAACATCTTGTAAGCAGACAGCTTTCGATAGCACTCTCAAAATTCGAACACAGTTCGTATTTGGCGAGCTACTCTCGGAGAGTGTAGGGAGCACGTGTCCACTAGCGAGCACGTTGAGGGTAGTTAGGTAGGAGAGTAACTGGCCACTTTCCGCGAGTTACTCTCAGAGGTGTGTCCATTGGCGAGTAACTGCTATCGAGAGGTTCTCGCCATTATTTACTAGGGTTGTACATCGAAGGCAAAACATCGATGTTAACATCGGCGCTTACTATCGATGTGGAAAAAACATCGAAGGAAAAACGTCGTTATAAAAAGCTATTTATTTATATAATATTTTTATTTAATTAATAGGTTTTATTTAATAATGTAAAGATAAAATACGAAAAAAGTAACACATAATACACAAAAAGCATTTATTAGATTTTGAAATAGAAATATTCCTTTTTAATAGTAATTAATTTCATATTAATGTTATTATACCCAATATAATAATCCTAATTTGTACCTAGTCTATTCCAAACGATTAGGCGGAACTAACCGCAATTTTCATTTTTGTAATTTGTCATTAGATATTTTTTTATATATTGAAGTTGACTTTTCCTGAACAAAATGAGCAAAAGCGAAAATCGGTAAAAGTAACTAGAATTGAAAATCTAGTTCCGCCTAAACCAAAGGAACAGACCTTACTATTTTTACATTTCTAAAATGAAATATTGGATTTTATTACAATACTAATATAGTAATTTTAATGTTAATTTTATATTATTTAACATAAAAATAACACTGTCATACACAATTATTTTTATACTTTTTTAAGTTGAAATTTTGAAGTCTGTTCCTTTGGTTTAGGCGGAACTAGATTTTCAATTAGTTACTTTTACCGATTAATTGAAGCTTTTGATCATTTTGTTCAGGAAAAGCCAACTTCAATATATAAAAAATAGCTAATGACAACTTACAAAAATCCAGGGATTGGAGGAATAACAACTGGGAAAGTGTCAACAAGACTCAAAAAGAAAAAGTGTGTTGGCCTCGTTGGTCGTTCGCATTGTTTCCAAAAATTAGAAGTTTCTTTTTATTTTTTCGTATTCTGCTAACTGCTAAGAAGTATAAGAACTAACACTATTAGTATTGTTATATCACAATAGATGGCGCTTATATTTTGTGTACTAATTTTAATAAAAATTAAATTTTTATGATTCCAGCGCCTCTAGCGGTAGTTTCTGAATTTCAAAGTTTAAACATCGACATCGGTAGTAGACATCGATGTTTTATCGATACTATCGCCAGCTGACCATCGATGATAAAAACATCGATGTTTTTAAAACAAACATCGATGTTTTCGATACATCGATGTTTTTTTCCCATCCCTACTATTTACTCTCAAGTGGATAGGCACCTTTAAATACTCGGCTTTGCCTTGGCTATGAACCACTAGTTTTAGCAGTAAATCTGCAACTATTCTAGTAATAATAATAAGAATAATAATAATAATAAAAATTTTCGAAACTGATCAGCTGGATCTAGTTGCATTATTTATGTTTGCAACCCGTACAAACTTTTTACATTTTTTTAGATAAACAAAAAATAATTAACTGTATTACTAATGGTCGGTGTGTTAAGCAGGAGTTAAATATTTTATGTCGATCTCTCCCTATATATTACTAAACCTAAAATTATTCGTTTTTGTCTTTTGTTTTGACTTGAGTTAAGCATAACTCGAAATAAAATTCATTCTTTAGTAAGCGGTCATAAGAGATTTTTTAAGATTATGTTTTTCTGTCAGAGACAAATTTTTAGAACACAGGTTTTATATACGAACTGTAAGCGCGTATTTTTTACCTGGCACCGCATATTTTTTTGTAAAAAATCTACTTTATAACGGTGAATTAAGTTTTGTTAGAAAACTTTTTGTAGTCTGAACGGATGAAAATTGTTCTCCTTCCTGTAAGGTGTAACGTTATTCTTGTAAGAATTCACGTTGACTTCCCTCTTGCGGAAAAACCAACTCATAGCAGTCTCTCGTCTCTCTTTTCATATCGAGATTGATCAGCAGAGTTAAGGGATGAATTGATGTATTATGTAGATGAGAAGTTCTTCAAAATCCAATGCCGTTCGCAAGATTCAAGCCTAACAATCACCAGAGAATACTTATAGATCTCTCAATATAGATCTGGATTAAATTTATGCTTTTTCCTAGATCGTCATTTCATCATAAATATATCTATAAATTTAAATAAAATAATATGAGAAATATTTAATTGATGAGTATTTTTGTTTTTTTTTATTAGAAATATAAATATCTTGCAAAGAATTATTTGATCAGAAAAAATAATGACTTGATAAGAAAAAATATTGACTTCATAAAAAATAATGTTGCCAAAAATATTTTAGAAAATAGTTACAGAGAAAATTGGGAAATTGGGTAAATATGGCATATATATCGAAAATAAAGACAAAAGATAACATATGTATTTAATTTTTACGAAACTTGTTATTAATATTTACATCAATGGATTGTTCAGTTTGAAGAGTTATTAATAATGGAGTGTTATTTGCTAACATCTAAAATTTGCTGAAATAATATGGAAAAAAACATGGGATTTTTTGCAAAATATAATTTCTGTGACTTGAATGGCAATAGCCAATTATAACTTACAGCATGTAAAATTTTTACATACAATAGAATATATGTTTATCAGGAAAAAAAAAACACATCGATGGAAGGAGTATTTTTGCTCATTAATATGGACCTCAGAAAAAAACACAGTTATTAATTTTAACATTGAAGTCACCGATTACCATGATAATTAGTATAGAAATTGATGGTTTAAAATTTTATAATTTTCTCAAAACTCAGCTTGCATTATTGAAACAAATTGTATCGGTTGATAAATATAAAAAGTAAACTAGGGGCCGAGAGTTCCAGTTGCTAATAAACTGTCCAATAAGTTTATTAGCAACATAATTTTTTTTTCCGAGAGTTCCACCCAGAAATAGTTATTAGGTTGCTAATAAATAGGCTTTTTTGTCTAATAACTTATAGGCAACATGAAGTGCTTAATAAAGTGACATATAACCAAAAACAAGTTCGCAGAATGTGTTAATATTTCAATTTTCAATGAAAAACAGTATAATTTTAAAAGAATATACAAATGTGTAGTGTTTATACATCCATATTTTTTCTATAATGGTGATTTTAGTGTTTTATATAAATTTTAGTTGTAATTTGACGAAATCGACGATCTGTTTGGATGAATTTATAAATTATAGACAACCGTTTTTAGAATATTTTGGGCATTTATTGTAAATGTGATATATAAAGAACAATATATAAATATATATTTTTAAATAAACATTGTCTTTTATTTTTACATATGTATTTCTTTCAATTACGATTACAACACATTACAAACAATACTTTAAGCATTACTATTTGTATAAAAATGATAGAAAACAAGAAAACAGACGCAATAATTGGCAGAATAATAAAGATGTGTGGCTGAAAATTTCTGATAAGTTTAATTCATATTGTTTAAGGAATGTAAAATAAAGCAAAATATTGCTGTCTTCTTATTTTGATTCACTTTTGTATTATAAAATGTTATTTTTATTAACTCCTCTTATATCTATATTATCCTCTTTTTCTGTGGTAAAATTTGTTGAACGCCGTTTAATTGTCATTTTAACAGCAACACAAAAAATATACGTAACGTCATTGAATGTAAAGTCAAATTATTTATTGTCAAAATATTTAATGTCAAAATATTCAATGTCAAAATTTCATCTCACTTTAGCTCTACAAATTTACGTATAGCTATATCCCTCTTGCACCGTGTTACTATCTTCAGAAGAAATACCAATACAAAAACAAAATATTATGTTGCTAATAAACTATTAGAAGAATTTTGTAACTTGGAAATCACCAATAAATTTATTAGCTTCATAAATATATTATGTGTCTAATAACTATTAGGGAGTTTATTAGGAACTGGAACTCTCGGCCCTCAGAGTATTAAATAAGTAAAGTTTCATTTTGTTTAAATTAAGCAGATACATTTTTATTTTTGTATAGTCTCCTTGTTCCGTTCTGTAAAATTTCCCGTTTTGTAGCCAAATATTTACAATAATATCACGTAAATAATAAATATTTCTAGTCACTACTTTTATTTATCGAGTAAGCTTTTTTAAATTCTTCTATTTTCTCTGTATATGCTGTCGGTTCAACAAACTGACCAAATTACTCCAAATACTCAACTGACTATCCCTGCTTGCTGGGATTTTTATACAATTGACTGTGCAGCATCCAGAACATTCTGTCTTTTTTTACCTCGGACTGTTCGCTGGTCGACACCAGGACAGTATTTATATATTTTTTATACTTGTTGTATACCCACACTGTTAAATGCCAGGTCTTTTCAGGTATACCAATTGTTATGACTGCTGATGGTGAAGAAATGATATTTAAAAAAAATATGTCCTCTGCAGAACACGAAATAAATATTCAATCAAAACTTTATATATTTTATTCATAGCCAATTTTTTATTTGAGAAAATTTACATGCCTGAACGGGATTCGAACCCGAGACCTTCGCAACGCAGAGCACATGTGTTACCACTACGCTACGCCGGTCGGCTTTATTTATTTGACAAGTCACTACACATTATATATCATCTCCATAGATACATGGAATACTATATTTCCATAGATACATGGAATACTATATTTCCATAGATACATGGAATACTATATTTCCATAGATACGTCAGTGGTGTCGAGATCTTGATTTTCTATAAATCTTCTTTAAAAATCTCTTGCGTACACAGAATCTCCAATATTGCAGTACCGTTTTTGAGCTCCATTTTTCTTGTTGTATTGGTCTTCCATTTTGGAGTTTTTTAGTGTTTGGAGCTTCTCAGTAAGTCAAAGCAATTGTAATGGAGTTCTCAGATTTCTACCCAAAAATACCTCTGCTGGATAAAAGTTGTTTAATTGTATATGTGGTGTAGAACGGTAGGTTAAGAGAAATGTTTGAAGGACTTCTTTGGTAGTTCGTCGCCAGTTGTTACGACTACCGATGGTGAGGAAACGATATTTAAAAAAGATATGTCTTCTGGAAAACACTAAATAAATATTCAATCAAAACTTTATATATTTTATTCATTTGACAAGTCACTACACATTATATATCATCTCCATAGATACATGGAATACTATATTTCCATAGATACGTCAGTGGTGTCGAGATCGAGATAGAAGATCATTCTATCCAACACCAATAATATTCTGCCAGCTAATCACTCCATATTTTGGACCCAGTTGATTTGAATTTTTGCCTAAGTTTAATTTTGACTTTAAACAAATTTTCTTACTCTATTAAGTAAGTCTTTCTAGATATCTTCATCATTATCCTTCAGCCGTTCGAATCCACTGCTGGATCTATAAATGATGAAAATAATTATAAGCAACAGTAGATTCGAACCTTCTTTAACAATTTCCAGTTTTCTCTGTTTTGAGATACTTACATCCAGTTCGTGGATACACTTTAAGTTATCAGTCCAGCGAGTGGCCAGTCTTCCTCGGCTACGTTTATCTACCTATGGTCTCCACTCGAGAACCCGTTTAATCCATTTGTCGTCTGTTGTTCTAACTAGATGGCTTTGTTTTTTAAATAGGAAACTTTTTATAAGCACCTGTACGCTGGTAGAGTCGAATTCTCCCGAAGGTCTATCGACTAAAAACCATGTTAGCATCTATGTCCGTAGAGGAAGTATCCTATGAGACTTACTTCTCAGCGGACAGGCTAGTTTAGCCTATCTAACCATCTAAATATCCGCAGAGATGATGGAGAGTGTTTCTAGCATCTTTCTGTCTAGTCTATCACCCTTGGCAAGAGGCGTTCACCGTAAAAGCAAGGAATTGAAAACCATAGTACAGGCGGGACGAGAGCTATGTTCCGAATGTGTGGAAATATCTGGTCGCGCCGCAGGGGCGCTTGCTGGGTGTTATCCATCAGCTCGACAAGTAGTGCAATGTCAGCTTGGCCTCCCCGGCTGCCGAGAACTGATGTCCAAAACACCGGGGCATCAGGAGGTTCTTCACAGTTTCCAACTTATACGCTTATAGATGGAGCTAGTGTAGGCCACGGACCTGCACCATGCGGTAGCCATCGTTAGGCACCCACACTTAGGTGGATTCAACTCCATTCTTCGGCACTGGACAACTGTGCTATTGTATCTAGAGATGTAGCCAGCTCTAGCTCTTAGTCCTCCAGCAGCACTGTAGCGGACAATGGTCCTCTGAAGCGGTGCATGCGACGCGCTCTTCTGGCGCAGTCAAACTAGATGGCCTACCCATTTCCATTTAATGGTAACTACTTTTCAAGAATTCAACATTTGGTATTTTATCCCCCGCGTTATATCGAGCATGGGTCGTTCTATGGTCCTTTGGGTCACTTGCAGCTTTCTAGCAGAAGCTTTAGTCAGTGTAAGGGATTCTAGATGTCTTGTATACCACTATTCACGTTTGTTAGCTAATCTATTCATCTTTTGCACACAATTAAGTTAAACACAAACAAATCCTCTTGTTCTGTGAAGTGCCATGTCTTTCTATGCCAATATTCGCTACATACAGTGATAAAGTCAACTTTATAGACAATTCCAAAGAAAATATCCAAATTCAAGTAAGAGTTCAACGTTTTTGGCACACGGAACGACAGAGATGCCAGTTTCTCTCAGATCATAACCATTCTATAGTTTACACCTTGAAACATATTCATTGAAACAGCCTGCCAGTTGTTTCTTATATGATACTTGGCTCTCTACTAGGAAGTTTTCATTCTTGCGGATTTTCCATTACAGTTGGAGTCCTGGTACATATATTCATGTAACCACCATTATCATATCAAGTGGAAATTTATTCATCTTTAGAAATATCCATAATTCTTTCCATTGTTGATGATCATTTCTTGATAAATCATCTCTCCATTGCTTTGTTGTCTTCATGTGCACTATTTATTTAATAATTTTTGGATTTATGCTTTCCTTAAATCTTACAATTGTTGATAATTAGTAGATGCTCTCATGCACAACTGTCTAGAACTTTTTGATAGAGATCATCTGCATCGCTTTCTTGATCTTTCCAGTTATTCTGTACTACCATTACTACCGTCCAATCACCTCAACGTATTACATGAAATATTAGTAGAATTAGGAAATAATTTCATTCAGCTTTTTGGACAAGTAGCCTTTATAACATAGGTAAATTATTCATAATTATATAAGATTGTTTACTTTACTGTTACGTTATTGTTATTGTTATAGCACCTGAAGAAGCCAACAATGTTGTTGGTGAAACGTTGTGTTGTTTAAAATAAACGCTACTTGTCCAAAAAGCTGAATGAAATTATTTCCTTATTCTACCATTATACAAAATTGGACGTTAAATACTATTCTACTATTATCAGCATGAAATATTAGGTCGTCAGTGATGAAATTTGTAAAAAAAAGGCAAAGTTGGTTGATAACTTACAAATATAAAGAATTATTTTATTGATCAAAGAATGCACCCATATTGTTTATACACTTTTGCCATTTAAGCGGCAGGTTGTTCAGGCCGGTGGTATAAATCCGTGGCGGACGAGATTCAATGAATTCCTGGAAGGCCAATTTTACAGCATTGTCCGAATTAAACTCTTTTCCTATTAAAAAGTTGTCCAAATTGCGGAAAAAGTGGTAGTCAGCGGGGATAGGTCTGGTGAGTATACAGGATGATGAAGAAGTTCCAACTCCAATTCCTGTAGTTTTGCCATAGTCATTTGCACAGTGTGTGGTCTAGCGTTATCATGCAATAAGATAGGAGCCGATCTGTTGACCAATCTAGGCTGTTTTTCTTTAAGTTTTTGCATCATTTCGTCCAGTTTGTTGCAGTATATTTTTGCTGTGATTGATGAGCCTTTTTTTTGTTTTTTTTTTTTTTTGTTTTTAAGTTACCTGTTCGAAATTTGGCGAACCAATTTGATATTGTCTGCTGTGTAGTAACACTAGAGCCAAATACACTATTAAAGTTTCGCGGTCTGCGATGCCGTAGTTCCACGTAAGAATTCATACTTCATAATAGTGCGAATTTCCGACCGTTCCATTTTCAAGAAAATCAATTTAAAAAAAGTTTTTGAAATTTTTTAGAGCATACAATGATTTCTTTAAATAGGCCAGACCTTCCAAAAAAAAAAAAAAACTAGATCGGTAAAATATTAAGCCAATGTGAAATAATAAGCTGTTAAACTTGGCAATATTATTAACTACAAATTTCATTCTTGACGACCTGATAATTCTATTTATGTCCAAATTTTCCAGTTTATTGAATTTAAAATATTTTCTGTATAAATTCTATCACAGTATGTTTTTTTTTTTCTGAATTGAAAAATTGTTTTCTGCAATCTCGTTATCTGGAGAATATATCGCTTAATATGATATTTCAAAATATGAAACGTATTTTCCTTATATATCGTAAAAGAAATTTCCATTTTTGCAATTTTAATTTGTGTACAATATCCCTAAAGAACGGAAGTAAAAACAGAAATGAGTTTGAAGTGCATCGCAATGGTTGAATATAAAATGGTGGAATCAGCTGCGATGAAAGAGTTATATAAAGTTTTTAATTTAAAAACCAGAGCCTGACGTCCGAGCGACTGGTATATTCCCGTTGCCATGGGAACCATTATGTACCATTGTCTCCAAATGTCCCTCAATAATTAAAATACTGATGATATATTAACATCTGGGGATTCTATATTATTTCATCATGGATTATACAATTTTAGTATCGTATATTAGTGACTGGCTTTTAGTTTTTTTGTCTGCAATGCTAACAACAAAAAAAGACCACTGTGACTAATGCATAACAATCAAACAAAGGTTAAAATTTTAAACATGAAAACAAAATGACTCAGTACGAATTTATTTAAGTGCTTTGGCTCATATCATATTTTTATGACTAAATTTCAAGGACTTTTTAATAAAATTAAGCACATGCAAAAGAGAGATTACAACAGATTGGACTAAAGTCTCATTTTTAGAGCTAGGACATATCTAGGACTAAGCCGACACAGTCGCTTGCGAGTGGCACGTTTATTTTCAATAAAAACTATTAATTTTATTCCTGTGCCGTACTTGTCAAAACCAGGCCTCGTACTTTATCAATTTTTAATACGCTCATAATTAGTCTAATCTCTTGCATTCCAATAAAACTTAACTCTGAAGACCCTAATTACTGTGTTAGACACCGACCATAGTCACCGCATTGATGTTTTTCATATATAGTTTTCAATTTGAAAATATTAATAATAATAGATGATCAAAAAGAAAATGTTAGGATAAATATGAAGAAAAAAATCATCTAATAAAAAAAGGTAATTGTATGAATTTATCAGAATTGCAATTTTCCAAATTTTCCAAATTATTGTTAGAAAAACTATTTCTGCTTGGCGTAAGAATATTTTTAAATCTTGAAAAGGTTCTTTCCACTTCACAAGTAACGAAGGGAGCTCTGTAAAAATAATTTCGATATTGATTAAAATATGGTTTTAAAAAATCTGGGCAGTCATCGGAATAAATTTGTGTAAATATACGAAGGTCTGGATTTCTCTGAACAACTGCGTCAATTTTATTATTTAAATAAAGGCCAAAGTCACCAGATACTTGTTTTATTTTATTTATTTTTTTATGGCCTTTGCTGCTTCGGCAATTAACCAAGACAATTCTTATGCTTTGAAATATTCCATGCTCGAGTTTCGAACCCGAGACCTTAGCAACGCAAAGCATGTGTTACTACTACGCTACGCCGGTCGGTTTTAAAATTATCTTGTAATCCCCCGGCGTTAGTTCTATGTATCTTTCCACTAACGTGTTGAGATTTATTTTTGTGCATATTATATATTTTTTACAAAGTATACAAAACAGTTGTTTCTCGTTAATAACTTGAAAATGATCAGTAAATCCATATAAAAAAGGACAGGTAGGGTTCGGATGTATTTCACTCCGAGGGGTTATTGTCGAAGACTTATTACATGTGGTGTGGTTTACCCTGGGAGTAGAGGTATTCGAAGGGGCCCACACAGTGGTTCTGGAGGAGTAATATTGCAATTTTGTCCTCTTGAATCCCTAACCACCCGTTGATATCGTAGAACTGCTCTGAGTAACACGAAAAATAATTTTGAATAATTTTTATAACAAACAAAAATTAATAGGGGAAAATGTAGAGTAAAATAGTATAAATTAATGGATCACCTGGTAGACGTAAGTTTTACAAATATAAGTTTCTCCCCGAAACACAACCAAAATACATTGGGATGAGAAACTATACACAAAATAATATGAATACATGCACAATATGCGGTTATAGAACCCAATAAATTGTAAATGTTGATTGCTCGTCCCCACAGTGGATGACAGCCAAAGTAAGATTGTAAACAAGTTGTAAGGTTGAATACAAAAATGGGTGTTAAATTCGTGACATATTTATAGAAAATAATCCAATTGAAATTCTCGGGAGTCAAATAGGACATATAAAAGATTATTTGATTTTAAATTGTAATAATAATAAATTTAAATTGTGAGAATTCAAGTAGATTGTGACATAAATAACATGCGCACGCAGCTATGAATCCACAGTGCGGGGCGTACAAAATACAATGAATAAGTATAAATTGACATTTGAACTCACGCGTCCCGTATGACAATACGGAAAAAAATGATGTGAAGTGTGAATATTCACACATTTCAGGGTTTCGCAGGTATATAATAAGTGAAGGCGGCATGCTGAGTGTGTAGGACAAATTTTAGTAGTAATCACGGCAAAATGAACGATATTTTTAAAATAATTTATCGTCTGTTAATCATATAATAAGACTGGTTATTAAATTTACGCTCTTAAAAATTAAATACAACATTTGTCAAAATATAACTAGAATTTTGACAAAATAATTTCAACATAATAAAAATGCAAAAAAAAAAAAAAACAGAAAAAATTAAATTCACTCCGTACTCGAACTCGAAACCCTTCGTTTCCAGCGAGTTTTAGTTTACAACACCAGTGCTCTAAACCACTACGCTATCGTACGCTATCGTACTTTTGTACTTTGTGAACCAAAAACCACAAAAAATGCGTTGTTTTCCGAAAACATAATCTGATCAAAAATTCCTGTTGTACTATTTCGGTTCACACCAATATACATTACTTAAATTTTTTTTAGATTTTTAGTTTAAACCATCTGGTCTACAGGGTGTGGGACAAAATTTTTTTGCACAATTTTGGTTAAAATCGCATCAACATAATTTATTTTGTAAAAATAAAAATTTGATCGTTAATCCACGTACTAAGGGCATTTATTTGATACACTACTACTAAAAAAATATTTTTGTTTTCGATGAGCACATTTTTGTTTATATTTTTAGGGAGATATGTTTTTTAGATGTTTTAGTATTTTATATGTGCGGGTCAAAGAGTTGTATAAGCAGGCCAAATTTCAACTCTCTAGGTTTAGCCGTTTGGCTACAATTTTTACCGAACAGACAGACAGACAGACAGAAAGACAGACAGACAGACAGACAGACAGACAGACAGACAGACGACAAAATGACGGTGTAAGTGTTTTTTGGTCATACCTACAAAACCCTAAAAATACTTATCCCGGAAGACAGATACAGAGGTTGTCTTCAGGTATACACAATCGGAATATGCAATTCCCTGATGAAATCGCCGATGTTGAGTGATTACTGGCTCAACTTCTGGAGTGGTCTTGGTTCTCCTGGCTCGCGTCTGGTTATTTGGCAGTTCCAAATTTACGCTTCTTGAGAACTTTATTTATAGATATTTTTGATTGTGAAAAATATCCATAAATCTTGAAACTGCTTGACGCGGTCCTGAACGGAGGTTTTTTATCGTAAAAAGCTTAGATCCCGTAAAGCGATGACAATGGGTTACAAAATAGCTCACAGCCTCGTCTTTGTAAACCTGAAGCACTGTACACTAGGCTCACAAAGCCTTGTTTTGTAAAACAACTTGTGTGGCCACTAATGCACAGGCCATATAATTCTCAAAAAACTCAAATTTACGTCTGTTCTCGTTGATAGTCAAGCGAGTAGTCTCTGTATCAGACAGAAATTTACAAGATTCTAGCGGTTCATACAATGAACGCTAGAATTGTATAGGAAAAATAAAAAATTATAAAAATCACCAGAAGCGGTAATTTCGAATAATTTGGCGACTCAAGTAGTCTCCAATCAATCAAAGTAGGCAACAATCTCTAAAAATTAGATAGCTGTAGATGACTTATTCACTTGTATTTGATATTTGACCGAAGTCGAAAATCTTATTTCGACTTTAGCGACGATATTAGATGGAGATTGATGTTGTTTGACGCCGTGGTGAAAAACATCCTGCTATATGGGGTGGAAATTTGGGGATGGAAGGAATGGGAGAAGATAGAACGAGTACAGGAGAGGTATTTAAGATGGATCTTAGGGGTAGATAGAACGACACCAGGGTACATTGTACGAGAGGAACTGAAAAGGGATAAGATGAAAGTGGGTACAGGAAGGAGGGCGGTTAAGTACGAAGAGAAAGTTAGAATAGAAATAGACAAAAAAAAAAAGAGAGAATGCTGGGAAGAAAGAGCCAGAGAGGAACAGAAAGGAAGATGGTACGCATGGGGGGAGATGAGAAAAGAGTATTACTGGAGATGCGGAGTGGATGCGACAGAGGTGGAACGGAGAAGAAAAGATGGGATAAGCGTGATTGAGTAGTTGTGGAGGAGGGATAAGGAAGTGGGGGAGCAAGAAAGGACAGTCAGAATAGACAAATCAAGGAGCGCAGGGAGATATAAGGGGGTCAGAGCTATAGGGGTACCAAGCTACTTGAGGGGAGAAAGAGGAAGGTCAGGAGGGAGAGTTAGGAGGATTGCGAGACTAAGGTGCGGGAATGAAGAGAGAAGAAATAGATATTGTAGGAGACAGGAGGATAAGATGTACAGGATGTGCGGGGAGGAGGAGGAAGATATAGAGCACCTCGCGAAGAGGTGTAGAGAGATGACAGTATGGTCGGGGAGCACAATAGACCTGTTGCACGAAGATGGAAGGGGGGAGAGGAGGCCGAGAGAATTAGAGGCAAGAAGGATGGAGATTGGCGAAGGATAACAGGAAGGGGAAACGGAAAAAAGAAAGAAAAGAGAGAGAAAAAAAAAGAAGATTGTAAAATGTAAATTGTATTGAATGTTATTGTTATGTATTTTTGGGTTGATTGTTTTATATTTTATTTTATTTTTGTTTTTTTTTGTAAATGTTAGCACCCTGAACGCCGCAAGGCTTAGGGGAATAAAGAATATATAATATAGCTGTAGATGAGAGAAGCAACCGATAGTTAATAATCAAAAGGATTAGAGAAAAATAATTAAATTGGTTCTGGCCATGATGATGGAGATGAGGACAACCAAAATTAGTGGGTAGGATTAGATAAAGCATAGTTAGGATCTATGTAGGAACTCGCAAAAGATTTATTAGCCAAAGACAGATTTTTGTATTTTATTTGTGTTTTTATAATTAAAAATAATCTATCTAACCCACAATGGATTTAAAACTTTTTTAATGGTGTCAAAGATAAATTCAAAAACCAGTTTTTCCTTCTATACATCTTCTTTTGTCTACCATTAACAAAAGAGGAGAAAAACAATGCATTTAAGAGAAAAACCAATGAATCTTGTGTAAAAACAAGTCGACAAATGATAGGAATTACCTGGTAGACTTCACAAGAAATATTGGAATAGGAAAAAAATCCACACAGTGTTTATAGTCTCTGAGGTTACATTTGTTATTTGTTAGCAAATAATGGCTTTATATTCGCTTTTTGATGGACTAACTAGGCATCTGATGTGATCGTAACAAATTTATGTGAAACAAACGATATCATCATGGCACACTAATTTTATTTGCATTTTATACGAAAATATAAATATTTACTACCAGTGAAGAATAACAAAATATTTTCTGTATCTATTAGGTTCCGAGAAAAATCCTTATCCACACTTTTCTCTGCTAGAGGGCTTTGTCCACGAGTTGCGGTTGTAGGAGCTTAGTATTTAACTTACTCGCTTTGCAAGCGTGGGATCATGAGTTCGATCCCGAGTAAGGGCAAAAGATTTTTCACAAAAAGTCTAGTTCTGTACAACCGTAGGCCCACTCAGCCTTTCTTCAAATCGGTACCTATATCTCTGAATTAATATTTAGGCATATGGGGCGTACTTCAGAGGTCACGTAAAGCCAGCGGTCTCAGCTACTAAAAGTAGTTGTTAGGTTACGCCAGAGAGCGCTAGACGCGACCTGAAAATCTCTGAGACTAACGCAATATGCCATACGAAATAAAAAAATAATTCCACAAGAACAGGCCAACGACGTCATTGTATATGCGCCATGCGCCAAATAATGACGTCAATCAAATTGCACCACAGTTTGCAGATGGTTCTACGTCTGTTGCTTGTCTGCAACGAAGCGATTATACGAATTCTGGTTTCTGCGCATGTTACGTCGCTAGCCTGATCTCGTGGGCAAAGCACATGTAACTTTGTTAGTGTACTTTAAAGTTAGGGCCGGCTCAAGGGTACCTGGCGCCCCGATACAAAATTATATTAGGCGCCACAAATATTTTTTATAATATTTTTTTGATAACTATTATAAATAGAGAAAATTTAATTTTTGTAAATATGCGTGATGTTCAAAATAAAGTGTGGTGGTAATTTTTAAACTAATAAAACTTTTAATACAATGGCATTAGCATGATTGGTAAGCTATAAAATTTAAATAATTTGTCCAATTTTGGATTCTTTTTGGATCGTGAGTTTCTCATATAAGATATGTATGTCGAAAATTATTGACTATAAATCTTAAGGTCAATGAATTTTATTTAAAGATCAACACATAAAAATGGAATTTTTTTCAAAATGCGATTTAATGTCTTAAAAGGTTGTGACCATCTTTTATTTCTCCTCTTTTAACCCAGCAACGTACATACGCCCAAACTCGAAATATTACGGGCATATCTCATAGCGTTACGAAGACAGAATGATTTTTTTTTACTATTGTAGCTAAAACAAAGAGGTATTATCGACTTTATTTTGATTTATAATATCGTAGTAAGTTTAATTTTCCATTTGTTTACTAATATCTCATTTTAGCAGCATTTTAGATTTTTATTTTTTTGCTAAATTTCCTTGCATGACTTCTAGTAAAAGGGGGCCCTTTTACTAGAAGTCGAAAGTGCCGCCCTGTAAAAAAGGTATTTTTTTCTAAATTTCCTTAAAAGTAGTTTTTGTTAGATTTAATTAAAGGTCACAATACTTATTACAAAAACGAAACGAAAAAGTTTTCCTCACTTCGGCTCTGTCAAAATCATTTCTAAGTAAAATTCTCGGGGGGTGCATGATACGTATTATTTATGTTATTACTTATTCTGTTTTTCATTTTCCACCACTTTTAAGAATATTTATTTAAGTTGAAGTAAAGAAATAACATTTAAATAACAGCAGTTGCACCTATTGAAAAGTGCTATTGGAAAGTGTAGCTTACGAGTATATTATTTGGAATCACGGGGAATCACCAATCTATCGACTATCGCGCGGCCTTCACTAACTGCAACTGTTACTTCTGACGTTACAATTATTTGACCGAATAAATTCTCGCGGACCGAATAAATTCTGGCGCGAGGATTTTTCTCAGATCTTTTTTACAGCTAAATGTTCATGCAAAATCGAATGTATTGCAGTCTGCAATATGCCAAAGGATGCCTCTATCTCACGGTAAGTCACATGCCGATCTTCTTCAATCATTTTGCGCACAGCATCTATGTTTTTTGAATCACAACCGATTTTGCTCGATCTTCACGAGATTCATCACTGACTGACGCATGATCACGAAGAATTTCCGCAAACCTATTTTAAACAGACTCTTCTGATGGTGCTCATTACCAAAAGTTAAAAGAGGCGAATCTATGCATTGTTGTTGAGTTAGGCCTTTACTAAAATCGTAAAAAATCATCCAACTAAAACCTTTACGAGTAATATCTATTTTTTCACAAACTTGTTTTTTTAAACGCTCACTGTCAACAAACTACTCCATCAATTTATAAGCTGCCACTGATTTCACAATAACAAATGTCAAAATTTACGAATATGGTAATGACACATTTCAAAATTACCATCTAGTGATCCTTTGTCAAAACATAAAAGGTAACCCTCGTAGGTATGTTCTTGTTTCACTTGTTTTTCTGAAATACTTTTTGTTTTGGGCTATTTTTAATTTGTATTTGTAATTTCTTTGTAATAACTGTGAATGACTGACTACAAACATTTGTATATTGTACTTTGGTCAATAAAATATATTAATACTATTACATTTGGACAATACTGAACTTCACTCGGATGCCACTGTAAGGTTCCTTGGGTTCCACTTGGATGCCCGACTCACTTGGCAAGAGCACATAAACCACGTGTCCAAAAAACTCAATAGTGTTGTATTTATGTTAAAACGACTGATGCTAACGGTGTCAACGGAGATTGTCAGAATTGCGTACTTCTCCTTTTTTCAATCTGCCATTAGCTATGGCATTGAGATGTGGGGTGCGTCTACTGGCTGGCAAATAATTTTTATAATTCAAAAACGAGCCATCAGGACTTTAGCCCAAGTTTAGCCGCGCACATCACGCAAGCAAATTTTCTAGGAATACAAAATTCTGACAGTCCCGTCTTTGTATATATTACATATACTAATGTACATGAAGAACAATGAAAACAACATACTAAGACACAGTCAGATTTATAAGTACAATACTAGGAACAGAGAACTTTTTATCATTCCTAGGCATAGATATAGTGCAGGGGGCGGCAACCTTTTTTACTAAGTGGGCATATTTCAGAAATGCGGGAGTTCGGCGGGCACCGTAGGACAAAGGGGGGGGGGGTTAAAATTTAAACAAACATATTAATGCAATTTAAAATTTTAATTTTCATAAAAAAATATACATAATATCAAAGTGATAATTAATGCGATATTTGACAATGAAAATTCTTGGCCAATTCGTTGCAATGTGGGACTTAAGTAGAATTTCCAGTTCTCAGGCATTGGTCCAAATGAGCGTCAGTGAGGCCTGTTTGGTATTTTGATTTTAAGTATTTCATATTAGAAAACATACAATCACAAGCATATGTCGACGCGCAGAGAGACTTCAATTTTAGAGCACATTTTCTCAACAATGGGTAGCTATTCCCATTCACCAAGTTCCAGAATTTTTCTTCGTTACGATGTGATTTTAATTCAATGTCATTTGTTATATTTATAACTTCCAATTCTAAGTCCTCCTTATTGGAAATACCGAAATATGTTGCGATTTTATTAGTTACATCATCCTCTCTTTCAGAAAAAGTACTAATAAAAATGTTAAAAATGCCTCCAATTCATAGAAGTCTTCAAACCTGGTATTAAATTCTACAATGTATCAAAATGTTTGCCAAATTGATGGGTGGAAGCATTTCCATCGCAATAATTTTCTATTACCATTTTTATTATTGCTTTCTTTCATATGGGTCTATATTGGGAATAGTTTTAAAATTTAGTTTTACAATAAAATTTAATGAATATTAAATTATATTTATTTATAAAACACTAGTCTTCTTGACAGTACTTTTATTACTAAAAGCGGCTCGGAAATAGAATTTCGCATAGTTAGGCGGGCACTTAGAAATTGCTTCGCGGGCACCGTGTTGCCGACCCCTGATATAGCGCATCTAGAAATCTACCCTTAATTGCAGGTATCGGTCTCTATAATGCCCTGCCAGCTGTGCTCAGAAATAGCTGCGATGTCAAATTCAAAAGAGGCCTAAAAAACATACTGCTTGAAGGAGCGTTTTATAGCGTCTCTGAATTTGTAGATACGATTAGTGTTGTAAAATTTTGAAACATATTATTGTTTGACCTAAGTTACTGTATACTAAATGTACAATCAGCTTTAATAAAATGATTTGATTTGATTTGATACTATTATACCTTCACACGCTTAATCATCAGTTAGCTCTTCTTTCTTCTAATTCGTTTGTAATAAAAGGATGTACATATACATACATTTCCTCTCTTTTATTATTCTGATATTATTTTTTTTAAACCTCGGATGAAAAAGTATAAATTTCTTTGTACTGACGTGACTATTTCCCTGGGAAATATATTACTATTCTGTCTATTTCACAGTAAGCTTAATTTTTCCTCCGTGTTTTTCAATCTGGTACAAGGATCTTTGTAATGTAATATGTCATATTAATTAACAATCCTTATTATATAAAATATTTCATTATATGTTGCAGGTACTTTATTTAAGCTTTCTGTGCAGCTTTTGAACTTTAGTGGTTAAAGTTGGACAGTAGATGTCTAAGGCAGACAGATGCCTGGTGGTAATTAATATATTATACTACACTAATTACATGACAAAAGTGGAAAATTGTGCAAACTTTAATATGATACAGTATAATTAATATGCGGTGAATTAGATGAACTGCACTGTATTATACTATTCTATTATCTTTTACACATTTGACCTTATTACAGAAAGGTAAACTCGGAACTCGTTTAAGAAACCTAGATAAACATGGATTATTTTAATATATATTTTATAATCTTCTATATAAATAAAATTGAAAGCTATCAGACCAATTATGTAACTCAGTTACTATGATAATAGTAACTACATGTGTCTCTATGAGCAAGGTCAGTTACTACCATGAATGAAAGTCATTATACTTTTTATAATATTTTATCTTGTAGTAACGTTACTAAACAGTAATTTTTTACAAAATTGATCTGTATATCTGTTTTTTTCGTCCTGAACTACGTGTCTAAACGGATCAAGTGATTGTAAGACGAATCTTCTATTTATATAAATAAAGTAGGAGGCTGTATCAGTTTTTTTTTTATTTTCTCAGCTTCATACCTCGTTTCAACACGTTTCAGATGGTTAAAAGACGATACGAGGGCTACCTTTTAAGTTTTTACAAAAACTAAAACAGAAAAAAAAAATTATAGAACAAACTGTTTTATTGCTTTTCAAAATATTCGCCTTTAAGATTTATACACTTTTACATGCGTTCAAACCAATTCTCGAAACATTTTTTCCCCTCTGAAGTTAGTAAAAACATGCTTTTCGAAGGCTTCAACAGCTCCTTGAGGTGATGAAACTCGCTGTCCAAGCATTTTTTTTTTTTTTTTTGACTTTGGGGAACAAAATTCGTTAGGGAATAAATCAGGTGAATACGGGCAATAAGACATTAGTTCGATGTTTGTCTCCTTCAAATAATCAATTTCTTGACGTGCTGTGTGGGAGCTTGCAGTGTCATGATGAAGAATGATGCAATCTTTTTGGTTGTTTTTCCTGATTTTGTCGATGACTTCTGGCAAACAAATTATTGTATACCATTCAACATTAACTGTTTTCCGATCCTCTAAAGGAATGGTTGCGACACGTCTAGTACAACTGAAAAAACAAGCGATCATTTTCTTTTGTGGATTTTGGTGCATCTTGGAAGGCCCAAACAGTGGATTGTTGCTTAGTTTCCGGTACATATGAATAAATCCAAGTTTCTTCACCTGTAACGATGTTGTATACGGATTTTGCAGTGCCTAGGTTGAATTTTTTTAACATTCCCTTACACCAATCAACACGAGCCCTTTTTGAGCTTCGGTCAAATTATGCGGAATCCATCGGGAACAGATCTTTTTCACAGCTAAATGTTCATGCAAAATCGAATGTATTGCAATCTGCCATGTTCCAAAGAATGCCTCTATCTCACGGTAAATCACATGCTGATTTTTTCAATCATTTTGCGCACAGCATCGATGTTT
This sequence comes from Liopterus haemorrhoidalis, assembly GCA_963971575.1. NCBI lineage: Eukaryota > Metazoa > Arthropoda > Insecta > Coleoptera > Dytiscidae > Liopterus > Liopterus haemorrhoidalis. The sequence continues at coordinate 16,334,495 of OZ020615.1, read as the reverse complement.
TTTTGAATCATTTGATCGATTTTCACGAAATTCATCACTGACGGACGCTCAAACACGACAAAATTCTGCAAACCAATTGTAAACAGTCTTTTTTGATGGTGCTTCATTAACAAAAGTTGAACAAAGCGATTCTATGCATTGTTGTTGAGTTAGGCCTTTACTAAAATCGTAAAAAACCATCCAACGAAAACCTGCACGAGTAATATTCATTTTTTCGCAATCTTTATTTTTTAAAAGCTCACTGTCAACAAACTGCTACAAGCTGCCACTGATTTCACAATAACAAATTTCAGATTTTACGAATATAGTAATGACACATTTCAATATTGCCATTAGTGGTCGTTTGTAAAAACATAAAAGGATACCCTCGCACTGATTTTTTTCTGTTTATTTTAACATTTTCTATTTGTTAATTTCTTTGTAATAACTGTGAATGACTGACTACAAACATTTGTGCATTTTGCTTTGGTCAAGAAAATATATTTTTATTATTATTATGATACCATCACATGCTTAATCAGCAGTTAGCTCTCCTTTCTTTTAATTCGCTCACTGGCTAACACAGTTCATATACATTTTCTCTCTTTTATTATGTTGACATTTTTTGACTCTTTGAGTGGTCTGAAGTGTATACAAGATCCAGATCTAATTCACCCTCTTGTACTAAAGATCCGGTTGCTACTTCACAGTCTGAATGCTCAGGATGTTAAGGTAGAGCTGTTTTGGATACCAGGGCATGTTGGTATTATAGGTAATGAAGCGACTGATATAGCTGCAAAAGCCGGATTTCACAGACCTATGGTGTGAGTTTCATGTTTCCAGATGACGTAAAAAGTCATCTGAAACATCTGGTGTTAGCGAAATGGCAACATGATTAGAACAGCATACAAAAAGTTGAGGCAGATTAAGAGAAAAGTTAAACCATGGGATTCTTCCTGTAGGATTAACCGCAGGGAGGAAATCGCCATCACATGCCTTCGTATAGGCCACTGTTGGTGGACCCATGGACACCTCCTTCGAGCGGACGACTCTCCTATTTGGGAGATGTGTTACACAGATTTGTTTGTGGTACACATTTTAACTCAGTATGTGCAATTCAAGGATGCCAGGGAGAGGTTAGGCCTGTGCTATCTGTCAGTTGCTTTAGGTGACGACAGAGATCTCATGGACAGGCTGATGCTCTTCCTGAGAGAATCGAACTTATTGATTTATGTGTGAAGTCTTGCACCATTTTTAATGTGTTTTATTATTTTCTGTGATATGTACTGCACGACATTAAAATAATTGATGTGAAGTGTGAATTTTCACACATTTCTGGGTTTTGCAGGTATTTAGTAACTGAACGATGATTATTTGGGATGCCAAAACAAATTTTATGTCAAAATATTTTTTTATGAATATTAATTCGAATGCCTAATACCATTATTTAAGTTTCTAAATATATGCAGTATTTTTTTTATATAGCAAAGTTCATTAAGATTTTGAAAATTGCACCTATGGTTTCCATTGGTTGCTTACATCATAAGTCCCGCCCTTTGATTTCGTCAAACATAGAATTAAATTATAATTTCAACACTTTCCACTGGTTATTAAATTTACGCTTTTAAAAATTAAATGCAACATTTACCAAATATAACTAGAATTTTAACAAAAGAATTTAAACAAAATAAAAATGAAAAAAAAAAAAACAAAGAATAAAATCAACAGGATTCGAACCCTAGTTTGCAAGTTTCTTATATTATTAAGCGTACGACAAATCCAACCACGCCACGATGTGGTATGTTACACAACGTATTAAATAGTTAACATATTTTAGTTAAAAACACAAAAAATGCGTTATTTTCCGAAAACATAATCTGATCAAAAATTCCTGTTGTACTATTCCGATTCACACCAATGTACATTACTTAGAATTTTTTTAGATTTTTAGTTTAAACCATCTGGGCTACAGGGTGTGGGACAAAAAATTTTTTGCACAATTTTGGCAAAAATCGCCTCAAAATAATTTATTTTGCAAAAATAAAATTTTGATCGTTAATCCACATACTAAGGGCTTTCATTTGATACCCTACTTAGAATTTAAAAAAAATATATTTTTTTTCGATGGCCACATATTTGTCTATATTTTTAGAGGGATATGTTTTTTAGATGTTTTAGTATTTTTCCTATGTGCGTGTCAAAGAGTTGTATAAGCATGCCAAATTTCAACTCTCTAGGTTTAGCCGTTTAGCTACAAGTTTTACCGAACAGACAGACAGACAGACAGACAGACAGACAGACAGACAGACAGACAGACAGACAGACAAACAGACAGACAGACAGACAGACATACAGACAGACAGACAGACAGACAGACAGACAGACAGACAGACAGACAGACAGACAGACAGATAGACAGATAGACAGATAGACAGACAGACAGACGACAAAATGACGGTATAAGGGTTTTTTGGTCATACCTACAAAACGCTAAAAACAACACCCAGTAATAATTAGTTCATATCAATAATTTTTGGTATTAATTTTTGTTAGGATAAGGTAGGTAAACGTAAATCAAAATTAGACAGTTAGAACCCGAGAAAAATTATTAATGGGTTGAGCCTTTATGGTGCGCTATCCTCTCATTAACAGGTCTGGGCATACTCCTAATTAGGTAATCGATATCCTACTGAGGTATCTCATCCCTCTACCTCATGACAAAGTGCCGCTACAGTCTGTGGGGGATGGTATAAATTTAGCAATCTTCTACCAGTAATGTCCCAGACCTGTTCAATGGGTGAAATATCGGGAGATATTGGGGGCCAAAACAAAAAAATAATTTGATTATGCTCAAAATAGTCCAACGCAACTCTGGCTACATGTGGTCGCGCGTTGTCTTGTTGAAACAGTGGATTGCGGAGGGTCCTGAAGGAGGCTAGAACATGTGTTTCCACTACTTCCTGAATGTAACGCTATGCGGTCATGTTGCCTCTGATGAAGACCAAAGGTAACCTACTGCCATAAGTAATAGCCCCCTACACCATGATTCCAACGGTGCGAGGCACTGGTCTTTCCAAATTAAATTGAGGATCACGTATTTCGCCACGTCACCTTCTCATCCTTGCCTGTCCATCATGCATACCCAGACAGAATCTGAATTCATCGCTAAGGACTACGATATTTCATTCTTGGTTCCATTGCTGTCGTTAACTGCACCACTCCAGTCGGTTACGTCGACGTTCAGGGGTGAGGGTAACACAAGATTAAGACGATATGAAAACACTCCAAAACTTCTTATACGGCGAAAAACGGTTCGCATCCCAATTGGCCTTTCATGTTCTGTAAACCATTGATCCGCAATCACCCTTTAGGAAGTGAAACGGTCCCTTAGAGCCAAAAGTATAAGTCGGCAATCTTCGCGTTCTGTGGATTTTCGGGACGTGCTGTACCACCTGCTCTTCGTATTCTGCCTTCCAAGAACCATGCTCGACAACAACCCACCAGAATATTGGTTAGTTAGTTAAAATTTTTGGTGCACAGCAACAAAGGCTATTTGCGCCTAACGCAGCCCATCTAAATGACTAGACTATATATTAAAAACAATAAATAAATAAATAAAATCATTAAAAATACGCATACTCAATAAAAGAAATCTTGCACTGACAAACACAAATAAATAATATAAAAAGTCTGTTCGAAAATTTGAACAGACTCAGGGTGATGGTAAGAGGCTGTAAAGGAGCCAATTACCATCGAATATCACAGTCAATAACTAGAAACATATTAAAATAAGGTGCAAGACTTCACACATAAAACAATAAGTTCGATTCTCTCCTGCTCTTCGTATTCTGCCTTCCAAGAACCTTGCTCGACAACAACCCACCACAATATTGAGACTCCTATTCATCCTTTGGCAATTTCTCTAAAGGATAAACTAGCCTCTCGCAGACCCACTATTCGCCTCGTATCAAACTCGCTAAGTTGATGAAAATTTGCGTGTCTTGTCGCTCTAGGCATAATGAAAAAATCAAAGAAACTCACGAGAAATGTACTGTACGAAAATCAAATGCTCCCTGTAGCTACAAGAGTCAGTGCATAGATATGGTTGAAAACTGATCATTTCTTGTCTTAACCTAAAAAAATATGTATCCAGAAAATTACTGTGATATATTCATGAATACTGGGTGTTCTTTATTTAATGTTGCGCAGTATACAATATTCTGTAGTTGGCCCCTCTACAGCTTCTTACCATCACCCTGCGTGTGTTCAATTTTACAAACAGACTTTTATCCTAATTATTTGTATTTGTCTGAATAAGTTCTGTTCGTGTAAGGTTTCTTTTATTTCTACGTTTATAGAAATATATTTACTTATGTATTGTTCTATTTTTGCTAAGTAAATTATAATTTAGACAAAGATGCAAAGATGTCAGGAGCAAATAGCCATCGTTGCTCTGCGCCAACATTTTTGATTAACTAATTTACTTTTGAATAACTCATTTATCATGTATAACAGTATATAAACTTTTGTAGTGTAAAAGCAAAGTTAAACATTTCATAAAAATGAATTAATGCAATGTCCAATTTAAATAATTGTGGTGTACATAAGAGCGCATCATATTTGATGAGTAACGCCACTCGTTTCAGGCATCATAAAACGAATGAAACAACCCTGTTAACACGATACCTTTTGTAGCATGTCCTTGTCCTCGTCCCTAACTAAATGTAAAGGGACATTTTTGCTGTTTCAAGATCCATAACAGTGCTGCCAACACACGTCCTTATCAAAGAGAGAAATCTCATAAAGTCCCTAGGTATGCGCGACATAACGCTATATACCGCCGTGGAAAATTCAATGTATGCAAATATGAAGATAAGTTTTTATTTAATATGTCAACCAGACTTTGTGTATATTCAAATATTACACATAGATGGAGAATACTGCAGATTTGTACACTTTTATAACGTACTTAATACGCATATTAAATTTAACTGCTATAATACTCGCTTTTTATTCCACACTGCGGTTTATATCATCGATTTTTTTAAACTATATTTCGGTTTTCTGATCGTTTTTATTATAAATTCCATTCAGGATAACTATGAAATGATGTCACAGCTGAAAAATGTGCTTTGTTGCCAGTTGTTATTTGTTGACAAATGTCAAACAAGTTAGGTTATATCCAACAGCTTCTAAAAAGATATTGAAAACCCATATTTCCAAGGAAGAAAAGGGGATAATGTGTCTTATGATATAGAGCAGTACTTTATAAACTATGTCGCGACTCAGTTGTAAGGATGTCGCGAAATTTATGGTTTAAATTCAGAGGCATTAGAGAAGCTCGATTGTTTAAATCTCGATTAAGCTCGAGCTCGAGCTCGATATTTTTTCAAGCTTTCGAGCTTTGAGTTTAAAATACATTACCATTATAAGTATACCATACATAAAATAAATAGTCAAATGATTTAAAAATATTTTTTTCAAAATTTATTCAAATATTCTTATTTATAAAATAATATTTTAAGAAATCGAGAGCGTGTAATGATTTTTCAGATAGTTTTGTTCGAATCTTGGTACAGAAATTATTTGTTATTGAAAATGCTCTTTCCGAATCAATAGATGTTGGTTTAATTGTATTGATGGCATCAAGCAATCGCTTTAAGTTTTCTGTCAATTCGCCGTTACTTTTTGATAATGAAAATTCTTGGCGTAATTTCTTAAAGCGGTCAACCCGGGCAGGTGTGGTGACAGGAATTTAAATGTAAAACGACAGAAAATATTTGGGTGATTAAAGCTCGTTGAGCTTTGAATCGAACTTTGAGCCCCCGAAAATGGCCCAAAACCATCGAGTCTTGAGCTCGAGTCTAGACTCGTCCCAAACCTTAAGAGGCATGTGGTCGAGGTATGCGGGGCATGTGCCGCATACCCACTGAGTATCACACTACATTTGTTTTATTTTAATAGAATTTTAGTATACCATATACCAAATAATTCAGTATTTAAGAAGAACAAAAAAGAAATATTATTTTCTGTATTTTTTAATTAGATAATGAAATTTAAACCATATAGTAAAGGTGGGATATATGCCCCAGTTATAGAAAAACAATCGTGTTGCATTAATCTTATTATTAAACTTGTTACTTTGCTATAATTCTTAGATAATCTTACTACACAATAACATAAGATTAAAACACTTATAATTATTCTAAATATATTAAATTAATGATTTAAAATAGTACTGTAATTGGCCATATATCCCATATCGATGGGTTTTTTGCCCCATATGGTGGTATTTATGCCTCACTAAAATAATACATTTGATTTTGACCAACAATTTTAATATTTTTTTAAAATAACAATTAAAAATTACAATTTAATCAAGATTACAATTTATTATTATTTTTTTTACCAACTGCCAGCATATATACGGAGTGGTCATACCGATTTTGACTATTTTTAGCATGATGTCTGTTGGTCTGAGTGTCTGTCGGTCCATGGAGATGTATAGAGCAATTTTGGCCAAACGGATTTTTATGAAACTTCATATTTAATGGTTGGTTTACATACGGAACAAGAATAAGGAATAGGAAATAAGAATAGTACACAAGATGTTAAAACATGCCTGCGCCGTATATCGGTTTATGTAGGAATGAAATTTAACTTAAACATAAGAAAAGTTGGTAACGTTTAACATTTTATTCTTATTCCAAGAATAACAGACGATAAGCATGCGCACAATGGTCAAAATGTCGGCCGTAAGAAAACAGATGTTTTCCTGCTCTGATCAGAAGGTTGAAAACAACAATATGTGTGAAACACAAGCAAATAAATTTACAAAATCTTCTAAATCCATATTACTTAAAACGATATTTTTTTAAAGATTATATTAAACACAACAACCTGTCAAACGACAACCGTTAAACACAGGCCAACGCAAGTACGCAGGCGTAGAGACGAAATGTTATGTCCGATATAAACGGTTTCATATTTTTTATTCTTGTGTAATATTCTTATTTCCCATTCCATATTCTTGTTCCGTATATAAACCAACCATAAGTTTTTGACATCAATGGCACCAGTTGTTCAGCTTTTGGTACAAATCGGTCAACTATAAATGTAAGTTTACTTGTGTCGATTTTAAGATTTTTGCGAATATTTCGCAACAGAGAAACTCTTCTAAAACATCTATTCTACAAAAATTACTATAGAAGTAATACTTAACAACTTTTATTTGAAACATTTTTTGATAGGACTTAATAAATTTTTAAAACATTTCATATTTTTGCGATATTTTTTCCAAGTATCTATTTTGGCATATATGTTGTTGCGTGTCCTTGGGAAAATGTTAGTATAAGATTATATATATATATATATATATATATATATTATTATTATTATTATTATTATTATAAGATTATATATACAATGCCCGAGCCGAATATCCCACATTTATTGCGGCCTTGTATCCTTTTTCTTTGGGATAGATGCCCCATCTGTTTATTTCGAATGTATACAATATTGCGCATTATTGTCTACTCTATAATGTGAGATTAAGTGTCTTCTGATACCTAGTAATAAAACTAATTTTGTTTAACGTCATAAAACCTTAAGACAAAATGTCGTAACTATTGAAATACAACCACTCATATGAGCACATACCTTTACAATTTAATTTTTCATAAACTATTAACATTGATGATAATTTAACACATTTATCTCAGAAGATTGTGTTTCTCGTACAAACTGTCAGTACTGAAATGATACAAACACACACCGTTATGGATACATGCGAAGTGGGGTGTTTATCCCACTGAGGCATATATACCAACTTTACCCTTATATATTGTGCTAGTAGTTACATGTTGAAAATATGCTCCTGAGTAAGAGTTCTGCTGTTGGCCTACTATATTAAGCTACGTCTAGCGGTGTTTCCGTCGCTAGCATTGTCTGTATTCATTCTTTGCTGTACCGTCAATCGTTAGTATCTGCGTTCAGCCACATACTGTCCGATATACCTGAAAGATTAGCGCTTGCTGGGCCGCTACCCAGCACCTGTAGCGGTACAACAGAGTGTCTGTTCTATATACCTATGTGCATTAGAAAAGGGAAATAATTTTAATTCTAAGGTAATAGACGAATTTTGCAAAAATAAGATAAGACTTCACCACTAAGAAACCACGTTTAAATAATTTTTTATATTAATAAATTAGTAAACTATGAATCAAATAAAAAAAAACAACATCACTGCATTCAGCCATTTCTTTGAAATACTCATCTCCTAAATTAAACTTTTTTTCAAGTTTTTCTTTTTTTAAAGTGGAAAATTGTAACGCATGGAAAGAAGGTCCCCAATTTTGCGTTGAAAAGAATGATTCGAGTCAAATATAATAAATTTTTTTAGTGTTAGTTTGTTTACGATTAACATCAAATACTAATTTGTTATTATTGGGCAGACTGGCGGTTGAAAAACACTGCGTAGTGCACACAGTGTTACCAGTGGAGAAGGACGTGCAGTTCAGATGTACCAATAACATTTATATTTAAGGCGTCAGGTAATCTGGAACTGGAAATCCGGTAGTACGGACCACCACGTTCTGCCGTTACAAATTGCCTCACGCTCTCGTCTGCTGGTATTGCGACACGCGACCCACCTGTGGTTCGCTCCAGTCTCTGTCATTAAGATCTAATGCGTTGCCATTAATCAAGGAGCGACCAGCCAGATCAGCCTACAATGATACTCAAACCTTCCTCGGTCTGCTCTAGTTCCTATCTATAAAAAAAAAAAAAACTGAAGCTTGCCATTATTGAAAAGAGTACACGCCAATAGATATGTCCAGAAAATCGGCGTAGTGATCCGCCAAACACTCAGCGCTAGATCCACCAACACTCAGCACAAAACAGTAAATAAAACACGCTTGCTGCCTGACACTGCTTGGTGTAAATGATGTAAATATTGTCTGCGCCCCCCCCCCCCCTATACTATGGTGTGTCAAGATAATGGGAACACGATTTTTTTCGAAAAAGCGACGTGTGAGCAAGTTGGGAAAAATTTTGAACTAAAATTTATCCACAAAATTGAATGGTAGTATTGAAATTTTCCGGAAGACCCGGAAGTACAGGATATCAAGGACAATTTCGAATTTTTAAATGGGAACTTATGTCATATTGGATGTCTTTGGATAGAGCTTTTCAACAACGTTTAGTTAAACATTTTTTTAATATCTTTTACGGTTGACAAAAAACTGTGATATTTTTAAATGACGATTATATTCCCTATAATGTTCCCTTCAAAGTACAACTTCAAATACTTGAAGTACCTCCAACGCGAACCGTTGTCAGAGAATCCCATCAACCGGCACATACAATTTATTTTACCTTGGTATAGTCTACTTATAGTCTGTTTCTTTGGCTAAAGCGGAACTATATTTTCAAATCTAGTAATTTTTATCAATTGAATGAAACTTTTGATCATTTTGTTTAGTAAAAGCCCATTTACTCACTATAAAGTTAGCTAGTGACATCTTAAAGTTTCTCTTAGTTTAAATTAGTTGTCAAAATAAGTAAATTCTGTATAAAAATAAATAGAATATTTATTTTATTTGTTATGAAAGACATATTTTTGTGAATATAAATGTAAGATATTTATAAATATGGATAAAATTTATATCTTGCAAGATTGAGTGCATTTTTATTATATTTTCATGTTTCTTGTATGACTTCGCGACCCCCCGACGATGCCTTCACGGCCCCCCGGTTGAGAAACGCTGCTTTAAAGTATGCTTGCGTTCCACGGACGAAGGCGATATACGCTTCCCATAGAGATTTGACTTCTACTTATTTACATTATTCTTATGAACTACTATGAAGATACTATTTCTCCGAAACCGCGCTAAAAACGACGAATAACTGCTAACCGTGACTGCCGGCAAAGGTGTTTTTCGGCAGAGGCTCAGCTTTTAACCACTGGCGGACTAACGAAAATCAGGGTTCTAGGCAAGATTTTGAGGCAGGGCCACGAATTGAAAAAAATCTTCTAAAATCAAGTGTTGAAAAAAAGGAAACAACATTCCAAAATTAAGTGATGAGCAAAACCTAAACGTTTTTCGGCCCCAAAAACATAAGGGCCTATATAAGGGCAATAATCCGCCCCTGCGTTCAGTAGACAATTTTTACCTCAGTCACTCTTTTGCGCTGGGAGGAAACGAATAACAATGGACTCATATGCACATTTTCATAATAAGACAATAATCTTAGACCATGACAAAGACTATATTCTCTTCTTCTTCTTCAAGATGTGCCTATCTGATTTGGATATTAGCTATCATTTTAACAATTTTTACTTTGCCTACAGGTGACCAGAAAAAATCTGTAGAGTTAGTTTAAAACTGTTATCATAGATTCTGTAATTAGGATGTACAAGGTCGACCTCTTCGGCCATGTGCAATATCTTGCAGGAAATATCAGTTGTAGCAAGTTATATCTACCGTTACATATGTTTCTTATCTCGCCATTCTCCTCTTCATCGTAAATAGTACTTCTGATTTTGTGCAGGATCTTCTTGTTGAACAGGTATTTTATCATACTCTTAAGATATTGCGATAAGTTCAAAACTCGAAAGCATCTATTTGATGTAGCATGGGTACAACATTTATAAGTTGGAACACAGGTACGTGGGTTTAAATTCCCCATCTCCTACGGATTTTTATTTTCAGAAATTGTACAGTCAGCTCAGCCTCAAGTATTTAGTACTTAAAATGACTACCTATTTATAAGGATCGATCACATGACCGATCGAAATATCACACTAAGTGGCTTTCTTATCTATGGCCGGTTGTCTAGAAACGTACCATCTCTGCCCTTTATACGCCTGTCTAGGAGTTGGGATCCTATTATTTTATTTATTTTGTTTAGATAATTAAGCCAATTATCACTCTAATGTCCAGTTTTTTTTTCTTCCTTTTCTTTGGCCTTGGTAATTATAGACCATTGGCCAGGTGTTAAAATGATATTTTGATCTCATATGTGCACTTGACTTGCTGTTAAAAATGTGAAAATTATTTTATGAATTTCTTCCTTCTGCATAAATAAGAGTATTTGAATATTGGTAGGTAGGGTTATTTTCATGTTGAGGAGTTAATAAAAGAGTGGCGATGGCCATCATATTTTGGGCAATTGAATAAAATATGGTTGACGTCTTCTATGCTAGTGCCATCGCAGTTACATGTTGGTTGGGGAGCCATATTAATTTTAAAAAGGTGGTGTTTTGTGAAGCAATGATTGAATCTGAAGCGGAATATTGTTGTAATATACAAGGTGTCTCAAAAGAAATTTTATATTTATTTAGCTTACTGCGTGAACGCAACGTATCCGAGGGGCGCGGGGGTTATGTCAATCGGTAGCCTGGCTCTTGGGAATTTAGTCGCTGTGGAGCGTTTCTCAAGAGCAGACCGCGCGTTATTCGTGCGAGAGTTTTACAAAAACGGTGATTCGGCGACTGTAGCGCGTAGAAAATTCTGCAGTTTCGAGGTTTTCGCCACTTAAATGATGCGCCAAGCATTCCTCTCATTCGACATTGGGTTAAAAAGTTTGAAGAGACTGGTACAACGCTGGATAAATCAAAATCCGGGCGACCTAGGTCATCAAGAACGGTAGAAAACGTGGAGAATGTTAATCAGTCTGTTCGTGCCGACCCGAACCTTTCAATTCGGAAGCGCGCAAGTGCTTTAAATGTGCATAGATCATCATTACATCGCATTATGCACAAAGACCTAAAGCTGCACCCCTACAAAATTCAATTGGTGCAAGAATTAAAGCCCCAAGATGCCAGTCAGAGGCTTAATTTCGTAAATCAGGTGATTGAGCGATTTTCAACGTTTACCAACATTTTGTTTTCGGATGAAGCTCATTTTCATCTTAATGGCCACGTAAATAAGCAGAACTGCCGCTACTGGAGTGCAACGAATCCGAAACGCAAATATCAGAAACCCCTACATTCGCCTAAAGTGATCGTATGGGCTGCGATGTCGGCGCGAGGAATTATCGGCCCTTACTTTTTTGAAGACGAAAGGGGGCGTGCAGTTACAGTGAATTCAGAGCGTTATGTGGAGATGTTAGACAACTTCTTGGTACCTGAACTGCAAAACTTTCCTGGCTATAACCAAAGAACATGGTTCCAACAGGACGGAGCAACTTCACACACGTCCAATATGTCTCTGACACGTGTTCGTGAAATTTTCTCAGGCAAATTGATCTCCCGGAGAGGTGACATAAATTGACCTCCACGCAGTCCAGATTTAACCCCTATGGACTTTTTCCTATGGGGTTATCTTAAATCTAAAGTTTACGCCAATAAACCGACTTCACTGGCGCATTTGATAGAAAATATCCGAGTGCCGAGAACGCGAGGGTCTACATTTAGACGATATTATTTTTAAGAAATAAATCCCCAAAAAGTGTATTTTAATAATTAATAAACATTTTTTCTATATACGGCTTATTTTTTTTTAATCGATCCACTAAATATAAAATTTCTTTTGAGACACCTTGTATTTCCTGTTACTACTGGTTGAAAACCAGGTGCTGGTGGGAAGGGAGAGCTGAATTTTCCTGTACCATGTTCCTTTTACAGTTGTTGCTCTAAGGTAGTCGTCTTTAGCCTCTTTGCTGATGATCCTGTTGATTAAGGCTTTTATATCTGAGCTCATAAGTGGATGTACAAGGAATTCGCCATCTTGAGCTGCTATTTTCGCCAGTTTGTCGACTTCCTCATTATAGTGGATGTTAGAGTGTCCTTTTAACCATATGATTTTAACGCTAATTCCTTTATCGCTTAGTGAGTTTAAGTCTTCAATTATGTCATAAAGAATTTTGGGGTTGTTGTCCGAGAAGCAGGGACCTAATGTCCAGTTGCTAAAAAATGAATTTAGTGTTTTAACTTGTTCCTCAGCTTCGGCCATAAGAGAAGATTGTTGACTTAGCAGGAACATGTTGTGCACTAAAAAAGTTACCAATCTTTTTTTTTTAGTATTCAAAATTGACGATCAATTTTGATGAAATAATCATCGTACTTGCGTCCTATCTACACGACAGTCAAATTAGAACACCTTGCTACACACTAAACAAAAATGTAGGCAAAACAAAATCGGGTCAAGTTTATTAAAACGACCTGTATTATGACTGATTTTGTGGACCTAAATGTATTTCATAACTTCTATCTGCGACATTTTTAATTGTACTTTAATTTCCAACTTTTTATTAAATGAAATTGTACTCACCTTGTTAGGTTGAAAGTAAAATTAGAAAAAGGGTACAAATTGAAAAATAATTTGACAGATAATTGCTGTAAATTTGTTCTGAAGAAACGATCAAACGCTTACAATAATTACTACATTTTCAATCTAAAAATACATTTCTATTAAGAATAAATGTAAAATAAAATAAAATAAAGATAGGAGTAGTTCATTAATCAAATATTATATTTCAAATAATTTAAAAAAATGCTCTTGGTATTATTTGAATTCTTTTCTATTATTTCAAATATATTCCTAATATTTCAAATACACTCTTATTAGGGTTTTGTAGGTATGACCAAAAACCCTTATACCGTCATTTTGTCGTCTGTCTGTCTGTCTGTCTGTCTGTTCGGTAAAAATTGTAGCCAAACGGCTAAACCTAGAGAGTTGAAATTTGGCATGCTTATACATCTCTTTGACCCGCACATAGGAAAAATACTAAAACATCTAAAAAACATATCCCCCTAAAAATATAAACAAATATGTGCTCATCGAAAAAAAATATATTTTTTTAAAATTCCGAGTAGAGTATCAAATGAAAGCCCTTGGTACGTGGATTAACGATCAAATTTAAATTTTTGCAAAATAAATTATTTTGAAGCGATTTTTGCCAAAATTGTACAAAACAAAATTTGTGCCACACCCTGTAGCCCAGATGGTTTAAACTAAAAATCTGAAAAAAATCTAAGTAATGTACATTGGTGTGAACCGGAATAGTACAACAGGAATTTTTGATCAGATTATGTTTTTGGAACAAAAAGCATTTTTTGTGTTTTTTTGCTAATAATGTTATAGTTATATAGTTTCTTGGTGCAGTGGCTTAGATACTTGCATTCTGCCCGAGAAATTGAGTTCGAATCCTACGAGAGGAGACAATATTATTTTTTATTTTTTTTTTTTGCATTTTTATATTGTTTAAATTATGTTTTCAAAATTCTAGTTATATTTTGGCAATTGTTGCATTTAATTTTTAAAAGCGTAAATTTAATAACCAGTGTACACGAATGAGTTTCGTGTACAGAATGTACACGAAATCAAAGGGGAGGAGCTATGACTAAAAACAACCAATGGAAGCCATAGGCGCAATTTTCAAAATCTTAATGAACCTTGATATATAAAAAAAAATACTGCACATCTTTAGAAACTTAAATAATGGTAATAGGCATTCGAATTAAAATTCATAAAAAAATATTTTGACATAAAATTTGTTTTGGCATCACAAATAATCATCATTCACTTACTAAATACCTGCAAAACCCTGAAATGTGTGAAAATTCACACTTCACATCAATTTTTTATATTTTCAATAATATTGTCACAGTATGGATGTCATGGAACCCAAAGTATGAAGATAAATTAGAAATCATATTTTCACGAGAGATATAAAACAATATTTTAATCTGTCACTGCTTCTATTTCTTTTCACTCTGCATCCATAATTGAAATGAATAAATACCGTGGCATGCACGCATCCAGCACTTTCTGGGGGGGGGGTCTTGGTACATAAAATTGTTTTACAGGGGCAGGGATGGATCGAGACCTCCATTTTTATCTGGAAATTAATGACCCTACCGGCTCATTCTAACACGGGCCATTGCTTGACTCTAAACACAAAAAGTGCTGCCCAAAAACCACAAAAAAAAACAAAAATTAAAAAACCTTCGAAATGTAAGTAACGATCAGAAAATGGTCCTCGCTTCCAAAATACAAAATGACTAAAAAACAAAGCTCATGAGCTCTAAAACTAAAGTGAAGGAGTGAAAATTCAAGTGAGCTTCTTAAAAACACGTGTTTTTTTAGTGCTTCGGGGATGGTTCAATCCCTGAGCCCCCCCTCCAGGTGCGCACGTGGTCCTTGGTATTTGTATTTAATATAAGTTGTCTAAAAATGTCAGTATTGCTTCAGAAGTATTTAAAATATTTCCTATTATTTCAAATACGGTCATAGTATATCAAATTTTCCACAGTCTTTCAAATCTTCCCTAGTATTTTTTTAATTAGTATTTACTGGTCTTAGTTGCACTGATTATTAACCAGTGAATTTCCCAATTATTTGAAGTCTTCCCTATTATATCAAATCTTTACTAAACTCCTTTCACAATAAATATGAGATGACTTCACACTTGGTTAATTTAAGTACCAACGTTATGATATGTTTTAATCAACATCAATCCATAACTCAGTACATTTATTTATCTAATGTTGGTAAATTTTTCCAATGTTGTCAGTTTGTAATTGGATTGGTCAATCGTTATTTGTCAGGTTGACATTTAAATGTTTATTTAGTGAGACTATATTTTATTATTTTTAAATTTTACTGTAATAAAATTGCCCAAAGCTCTTAGTAGCCATGCTCAAAGGATGGTTTTGTCTCTTATTAATTATTTTGAAAGATAATTAATTTGATTTTAGGAGAGCATGTTACTATCGACACTGTTAATATAAAATTACATGAAAGGTGTACCTTAGTAAACTACCATTTCTAACAGAGTGATTAAGACTAAAATTTAAGGGTTTTTTAAAACTCATAAAAGAGTATTAGATATAAAATTTTAGCTTGATCGTAGCAATAGTTTTTGAGATATTGGTAGAGTTAATTTTTTAAAACTGCAATGGTACCTTAGTAAACTACCATTTCTTACAGAGCGATACAGACCAAACTTTAAGGGTTTTTCAAAATTCAAGAGTAATAGATATCAAATATGATGGGTGATATTTCTATAACCTACTTTTATCTGTATATTGTGTTTGTATATTTTAAAAGGTTTTATAATTTGTAATGTAAGTGAACAAAAACAATATTTATTTTGTATCTTGGTCGATAAACAAATATTATATATGGTTAATAAAATATGTTCTATTTACATTTTTTACGTTCTTTTTTTTTGTAATTTTAACTTACAGGTCTGTTACGTAGAACGGTTCATTATCATCAAATGCAAACGAAAAGTAATTTTAGCATACTCATGAAATTTACACTTGCAGCTAGCGGCAATAAACTGTTTGACTGGAAATAATATTTGAATATTCATTATTCGAAACAAAATTGTATCTAACATCTGAAATTAAAATTTTTTTATTCGAATTATAAAAAATTTGACTCTTTATCATTGCTTTCCGATATCATTTAGTGAGTTCAGGAAGCAAGCTCGGAGCGTTCGAGAAAAGGTCTAAACGCGTTTATTCGAGCGGTCTGGAGTTAAACAGTGTGACTCGGAACACTCCGCGTTTGCTTCCCAAACCCGCTGTGTCAATGTGACACCAGGCGAAAAATTAAAGTAAATTGTACAAAAAATATTAAAAGAACACGACACATTTCTAAAAACAAATATTTTTGATGATTCTTATACACTGATTTTTTTTTTTTTAATACTGCCTTACACACTTAATATAATATAAATCATAAATTTCGCGACAAATCGGTTAGAAAGAACTGCTGTGCATCATAATTTACATTAATTCCTTTCCTCCATAGGAAATATATGTTTTCAATATATTTTTAGAAGTTGTTCGATATAACCTAACTTTTTTTGACAGTTTACGAATTGGCAACCAGGTGAGTTTTTCAACTATGACGTCGTTTCAAAGTTACGGTAAATGGACTTTAGTATTTCAATTATATTCCTAATATTTCAAGTACACTCAGTATTTTCAATAATATTGTCACAGTATGGATACTATGGAACCCAAAATATGAATATAGTCTTTTCCTATGGTTTAGGCGGAACTAGATTTTCAATTTTAGTTACTTTTACCACTTGATTTAAGCTTTTGATCATTTTATTCAGGAAAAGCCAATTTCAATATATAAAAAAAAGCTAATGACAACTTACAAAAATTAAAATTCCGGTTAGTTCCGCTTAATCGTTTGGAATAGACTGTAAATTAGGAATCTAATTTTCATGACAGATATAAAACAATATTTAAATGGATGTCACTGCTTCTTTTCACTCTGCATCCTTAATTGAACTGAACATAGATATTTATTGAAAATTTAAAATTTTACATGTCACTCTATATATTTCGAAACAATAAGACAGAAGAAAAAAAGGAAAACTGCGTATCCCTCCGGAAAATAGTATTAGAATAATCTCAACAGGCTCGGAAAATTCAGATCGATCAGGGTAACTGTCAAAGTGACAAAAATATTAAAAGAAAAGTTGATACATGGCAACCATTGGGAATAAACTGAGGAAATACAAGGCATTGTTTACGACACACCTGTAACAACGACAGTATTGTAGAAAACTACAAAAGGAAAGACTATAAATATTTTATGCCGGTACAGTTTTATAAAGTTTTTATTATGAAAAAAATGGTTACCGGAATGTATTTGTGCTGTGATAAGGGCTAACAACCTTCATTGTTCTTTGACAAATAGGTACAACCTAATCTTGACCTAACCAAATGTGTTATTATTTACTTTACCCTACAATATTGCGTTTTATTTTCGTAGAGTAAGGCTAATATCTGATGTTTGTCTACACTTGCTGCTTTAGATTAATAGTGCATTTTAACCATCGTATGCTTCTGATTGTTTATTGCAATTAGAAAATTACACTGGTTTAATTGATGTGAAACGTGAATTTTCACACATTGCAGGATTTCGCAGGTATACAGGGTGTTTGTTTGAAACGGGGCACCCTGAAAATCTCCTTTATTGGTAAAGATACAAAAAATCTTTAGAACAAAAGTTAAACTAGACAAAAAGGCCCAACAATAAAAAAAGAAACAAAATATCTCTAAAATAAACTGTTATAACTTTTTTTTTTCTAAATAGTTATAAACTGTTATAACTATTTTTTTTCTCTAAATAGTCAAATAGTTTATTTTAGAGATATTTTGTTTTTTTTTTTATTTTCTCAAAACTTGCTACGTTCAACTTTGTAAAACTTATGTTGATTATTATTTTGTAAATAAATGGTCGCCATTTTGAAATGGTTAACATAAAAATATGACTTTTTGGTGTCATTGTAAAGCTAATTTAAACTTAATTTAATTAAAACATTGTAAATGTACTTTTAGGAAAAAATATAAAATTATCGATTCCCTATGCTAGATCAAAAGTTGACATCATTTCCGGTGAAACCGGAAGTGGCCCAGAATTCTTATAGTAACCTTTATATGGGCCTTTTTTATCTAGTTTAACTTTTGTTCTGAAGATTTTTTGTATCTTTACAAATAAAGGAGATTTTCGGGGTGCCCCGTTTCAAACGAGCATCCTGTATAATAAGTGAAAGCACCATGCTGAGTGTGTAGGACAAATTTTGCTTTTAAAATAATTTATCGTCTGTTAATCTAAGAGCTTTAAAAACCAATTTTATGTCAAAATATTTTTTGTTAATTTTAGTTCGAATACCTTATACCATTATTTAGGTTTCTAAATAAATGCAGTACTTTTTTATTATATAGCAAGGTTCATTAAGATTTTGAAAATTGCGCCTCTGGTTCCATTGGTTGTTTTAAGTCATATGCTCCGCCCCTCTGGTTTCGTATATATGACACATAGA
The DNA here is from genome assembly GCA_963971575.1 of Liopterus haemorrhoidalis. NCBI lineage: Eukaryota > Metazoa > Arthropoda > Insecta > Coleoptera > Dytiscidae > Liopterus > Liopterus haemorrhoidalis. Next base: position 16,315,715 of record OZ020615.1, on the reverse strand, counting down.
ATGAAAATATAATTCAAACAATTCCAACTGATTATTAAATTTACGCTCTTAGAAATTAAATGCAACATTTGCCAAAATATAACTAGAACTTTGACAAAATAATTTAAACATAATAAAAATAGAAAAAAACTAAAAATAAAATTGTCTCCTATGTCCGGGAGGGAACCCTAGTCTGCTGCGTAGCAAGCGAGCAAGCTAACCATTAGACCAGGATACGCCTTCTAGTATAGTATGTTACATAACTATAACTTTTGTACATCGTCAACAAAAAACACAAAAAATGCGATATTTTCCAAAAACATAATCTGATAAAAAATTCCTGTTGTACTATTCCGGTTCACACCAATGAACAAAATTTTTGTTGCACAATTTTGGCAAAAATTGCATCAAAGTAATTTATTTTGCAAAAATAAAATTTTGATCGTTAATCCACGTACTAATGGCGTTCATTTGATACCCTACACAGAATTTAAAAACAATATTTTTTTATATTTTTAGTGTGATTTTTTTTTAGATGTTTTAGTATTTTTCCAATGTGCGGGGCAAAGAGTTGTATAAGCATGCCAAATTTCAACTCTCTAGGTTTAGCCGTTTATCTACAATTTTTACCGAACAGACAGACAGACAGACAGACAGACCACAAAATGACGGTACAAGGGTTTCTTTGGTCATACCTAACAAACCCTAAAAAAGATAGAAAGAAAGATTACGAACACATAGAAAAATTATCCGTTTACTTTCAAATAGTGGTGTTCCAGATAACCGTATCCGTACCCGCGGATGATCCGGATAGATAAAAATGCGAGGCGGATCTCAAACGGATGTCATATAGATAAATTCGAATTAGTTTTCGTTTATGCTTGCGTTTATAAATGCTCAAAAAAGAATCAATTTTACTCTGACGTTTAAATTAATGTTTTTAGGCCAGCATCACATTACTTGCTGGTGGTTTTGAACGGTCTTGTACAGTGATTCCCAACCTTTTTAACTCACAGACCCCCGAACAATCTTGTTACGTGTGCACTAACTTTCATCAAGCGTCGACAACAGGCCTGTTTATTGTAGTCAGAAACGATCTTTCTCCGTTTTCGTACCATTAGACCTTCAAAATGGATGTTTATTTAATAATGCCTGTAAATCATTGGCCTTTAATATTGACTTCGTTCCAGAGTGTGATCCGTCATTGGCATTAAAATCAGATTGAAATCGTCAAAACTAATATCTGCATATATTGTGAAACACTACTTCTTCGCTAGGAGCAGAATAAGCTGATTCGCATACTTAAGGTCCGTATTTGTTTTGTTGAATCTCGTACTGAATGCAGTGACGAATACACAGCTTTTCGACGCTCATTGTGTTCAATACAATTTTGTGATGTTAATAATTAAATCATGAAAAACTCGAAACGGTTGATATTTATTTGAATTTTAATTAGTTGTACCAGAACGGTGTAAAAAGTCTTTACATTTGCACAAACTTAATAATATTTAAGATTAATATATTCTGCCAGTATACCAATTACGTGTTTGATTATTTTTTCCCCTTATTTTTAAACTTAAATAATAATTGTTGCAGGCGTCACGGTGGCCATGAACCCCAGTTTTAATTATCAATAAAATTCTTCATAATATTTTGCATAATAAGCAACCGTATTTGAATTGGTTCTGAAATTCGACAGTTCTAACATTTCTCCAACTCTAATTCGACTTCCGGTAGCTATATTGAAAAAGTTCTTTAATTAAAAAACTCATAAATTTTCACGTTTGTTTCTGTAAATGAAACAATTATAAACGTATTTTTTGTTTTCGATTAAAAAAAAAAAGATCTTTGTTCTACAAGTTTTATTGCTTGCAGCTAAAAGAAACAGGATTATAATAGATTTCTACTTTAAATGTCTGAAGGAGATTTTTATATTTAACAGTCAAATCAGTGGCGGGGACATCGGGCATTTTCTCAAGGTTGGTTTCCACGCGATCGGTCTTTGAATCAATGGAGGTCGGTCCTTGGACTAATGGGTTTTGTCCTTGAATCTATGGATCAGACTTATTTCTATTTTTGAGGGCAGGTAAAATTTATCACTCCACCACTGATCAAATTTGTCCGGATTACACTTCATAAATATCTCATTCTACAGATAGGATGTTAGATGATTATCGTTTTCTTCAATATGTTTCTAGGTCTGTCTTTTCCGGGGATAGGATTGCATCGAGCATGTTCCTCAGGATGTTCTGGTAGACATACGGTGTGCCCCTTTTATATTTTGTTACTATATGAAGACATTTTTTTAAGTGGTTTTCCTCAATATTGAGAAGTTGGGACGCGTGTAGCTATTGAGTCAGTTTGTATATATTGTTTCTGTAACAGTTTGTATATATATGTTATATGGCCAATAACCGAATGACGGGCAGTGTTAACAACGACCAACCAATGACAGGTTTGGCAATGTAAAATGGACCATGACGTCTTTAACCATCCAATGACGTCACTGGCGACGTATTGGGAAATGTTGCTACAACGTTACATGACAGATATAACTAACTTTGATCAGATTTTACACAAACTCCTTTAAGCTTACTTCGAACGTTTCTGCTTCTGCTGTTCTAGATTTTTACTAACTAAACCTAACCTAATAACCTAGTTTTTAGGTACACAGTAATTAGTTTATGACTGTCATTGTCCGGAAAATGTCGAGATTGGCCATTCTTTTCGGGAAATGATAGTTTTGGCCAGTCAATGTCGTCTTTGACCTAGTACAATCATTGGCCGTAACATTTACAATTTTACACCATTTCTGCCGGTTTTCTGTGTTCCTAAGATTTGTAGTTTAGACCAAGTATCGTTTCTTATTTGATATATCAATCTTTTAGAAGGTCTTCCTCTTGGGTGGGTATCATCAAGTTGGCCCTGAGTGACCATTTTTTCTAGGTTTTCAAAAGTTCTGCGACACATGACTGAAATACTAAAGGATTCTTCGTCAACACGTGTGGAAAGCCTGGTTGGAATTTGAATTTCTTCTATAATTGAAGCATTAGTACGCTTTGCGGTCTACTGTATTCAGAACAAGTGCTTCCAGGACCATACCTCGAAGGAGTCTAGCTTCTTCTGTTGCTTTCAGTGTCCAGAATTCCGCAGTATAAAGGGCAATTGGAAAGACCAGACATTGGACTAGTTAAATTTTTGTCTTCAGCATGATGTTCTTATCTTCTCATTTTCTCTATAGTTTGGTCATAGTTGACTTGGCTAGAGCAACACGAAATTTTATTTTGTCCGTGTATCCACTCTGTTTAGAAATAACAGATCTCAGGTATGTGAAATGTTACACGACATCTATACCAATCAAATGAGTAACATTAGTAGTGGGTCAGCGGTTAATAGCCATTAGCTTAGTTTCGATCTGTTAAGTCGTAGACCTAGTTATTCACTTAACGATTCAACTTTTCATGTTTTAATTTCTCCGCATAACGTAGGTTAGTTATTCCACGACCACCCATAACAACATCTTCTTGCCATTCATCTAGGGATTTTTTCATGACATATTCCCCGTAGATATTAAATAACAACGGAGACAGAAACACCCTTGTCGCACGCCTTTGCTGATCTTAAAACTTGATTAGATTTTGTCGTCAATCCTCACTACACAAATAGCGGATGAAGATAATATAATTTTCTGTAATATATAAAGAATAGTTTACTCACATAATATGAACTCACATAATTCAAATACGTCATAACCTTTGATATCTTTATTTTTTTATGACATATTTTCAACGACTCTCTTGTGAGTTCTGACCACGAGATCTTCTTCCATCAAATTTTCCTTGTAGCATTAATCTTTAGGTTGTCACTGATTCGTCATTATACAAGGTGTCTCAAAAGAAATTTTATATATAGTGGATCGATTAAAAAAAAAGTAAGCCATATATAGAAAAAATGTATATAGAAAAAATACACTTTTTAGGAATTTATTTCTTAAAAATAATATCGTCTAAATGTAGACCCTCGCGTTCTCGGCACTCATTTAATCGAACAGTAAAATTACTTATGACGTCTCGGCAGGTGGACTCAGGGATGGCTGCCATTTCGTGACGGATATTTTCTTTCAAATGCGCCAGTGAAGTCGGTTTATTGGCGTAAACTTTAGATTTAAGATAACCCCATAGGAAAAAGTCCATAGGGGTTAAATCTGGACTGCGTGGAGGCCAATTTATGTCACCTCTCCGGGAGATCAATTTGCCTGTGAATATTTCACGAACACGTGTCAGAGACATATTGGACGTGTGTGAAGTTGCTCCGTCCTGTTGGAACCATGTTCTTTGGTTATAGCCAGGAAAGTTTTGCAGTTCAGGTACCAAGAAGTTGTCTAACATCTCCACATAACGCTCTGAATTCACTGTAACTACAAGCCCCCTTTCGTCTTCAAAAAAGTAAGGGCCGATAATTCCTCGCGTCGACATCGCAGCCCATACGGTCACTTTAGGCGAATGTAGGGGTTTCTGATATTTGCGTTTCGGATTCGTTGCACTCCAGTAGCGGCAGTTCTGCTTATTTCCGTGGCCATTAAGATGAAAATGAACTTCATCCGAAAACAAAATGTTGGTAAACGTTGAAAATCGCTCAATCACCTGATTTACGAAATTAAACCTCTGACTGGCATCTTGGGGCTTTAATTCTTGCACCAATTGAATTTTGTAGGGGTGCAGCTTTAGGTCTTTGTGCATAATGCGATGTAATGATGATCTATGCACATTTAGAGCACTTGCGCGCTTCCGAATTGAAAGGTTCGGGTCGTCACGAACAGACTGATTAACATTCTCCACGTTTTCTACCGTTCTTGATGACCTAGGTCGCCCGGATTTTGATTTATCCAGCGTTGTACCAGTCTCTTCAAACTTTTTAACCCAATGTTGAATGAGAGGAATGCTTGGCGCATCATTTAAGTGGCGAAAACCTCGAATACTGCAGTAGTTTCTACGCGCTACAGTCGCCGAATCACCGTTTTTGTAAAACTCTCGCACGCATAACGCGCGGTCTGCTCCCGAGAAACGCTCCATAGCGATTGAATTCCCAAGAGCCAGGCTACCGATTGACATAACCCCCGCGCCCCTCGGATACGTTACGTTTACGCAGTAAGCTTAATAAATATAAAATTTCTTTTGGGACACCTTGTACATTGCCAAAGAAAGTAGATTCTCTTGCGAACTTTTGTTAATGGCCCATAAGGGTTAATTAATTTCCTCGATATTGCAGGCATTAGTTCTCCTTTTTGTGCATGATATTTTTAACAGCCTTCGCCAAGACCACATTTCGAAGGAATTTTGTATAGCCTGTTTCCCTGGTTTAGACGGAACTAGATTTTCAAATCTAGTAACTTTTACCGATTGATTAAAGCTTTTGTTCATTTTGTTCAAGAAAAGCCAGCTTCAAAATGTGTAAAATGTATAAAATACATTCTAGCAGCAGAGTAGTTATTATTGTAAAAGACAATAACGTATTATATTATGTTGATAATTTCATAACGTGTATTTATAACCATGGAAAAAAAAGTCTCAAATAAAAGTTGTTCGTTATTGCTTTTATAGCAAGTTTTATTAAATAATTTTTTTCGAAATATTTTTCTGTTGTGAAATATTCGCAAAAATCTTAAAATCGACACGAATAAACTCCCATTTCTAGTCAACCTATTTTTACCAAAAGTTGATCAACTTGTGCCATTGATGTCAAAAGATTAAATATGAAGTTTCATAAAAATCATTTTAGCCAAATTTGCTCTGCACATGTGCACAGACCGACAGACAGACAGGCGGACAGACAGACATACAGACATACAGACAGACAGACATACAGACAGACAGACGGACGGACAGACAGAGCGACAGACATCATGCTAAAAATAGTCAATACGTTATGTAGGGACCTCAATTCGTGGAGATCCATCGAAATCTCGAAATGTCAAAATCGGTATGATCACAATACCTCCCTTATATATGTTGGCAGTCGGTAAAATGGCCTTTATTAATACAATAATAGTATTTATACATAAATCTACATTAAATTTGTTTTTATATAGATAATATTAATCCGTTAAATCTACCAGATCAAGCGCACTTTTTAAATTACCAAAATGTCACACTAACTTACAAAAACTCACCTATTAATAGACTTATGTCAACTTATAATAATAATTTTCTACATTTAGACTTATTTAGCCTACCCTTACAACAATTTAAAAACAAAATAAAATCCAATATTTAATTTCTAAGAAACATACGTATTGTAGTTTATTTTTTCTTTTTTTTTTTAATATTATTGTTATTAATCTAAATTAATGTGTACAAATATGTAAAAAAATTGTAAGATATGTAACACAATTACAATAATTCGTGGAAGCCAGTTATAGGGTCTACTGTTGGCTTTCCTAAAAAACTGTAAAATAAATAAATAAATAAATAAATAAAAAATATACGTTTGAATCATAAAACTGAACTTTACGGATTGTGATGAACGAATCAATATTGACTTTGGATGATCAGGATAACGAAAAACTTATCAGAATATCTCAGTCAAGATTATTTAAACTGAGAAATAATCCATGTGACATCTACGTTCATGTAGATTTAAAAATATGATTTAGTATATTAAGAAACATTAAGTATCCCTGTTACATAAAATAGGAAATGAATTAGAACCGGCTACAAATCAAAATAAATCAATAACAGCAAAATTACAACTGCTTATAACGTTGCGATACTATGCTATTGATGCAATACAATAGCGCGAAATGTTCGTAATCGAATTCTCGTTTCCAGCAGAGAAGAACATTTCTTTGAAAGGGGTCGAAAAATTAGTGAAATACTAGGAGCTCCTATCTGAGCTTTGATAAATGTACCTGGAATACTAAATTAAGTTTTTGGTTCTGATCTTGGGAATTCTCGGGCGTATCTTTCGAGCAAAAACTTTTAAGATCATACCTGCCTATAGATCGGTATCCAACTCATTGGTCTGCAAAGTGCAAAATGCACGTTCGCTTGATTCTCTGCGCATTTTGAAGATGCACGGCGTGTCGCACTAGCCACTGCCACACATCTCTAGGGTCTGGCATGTAGCAGTGTGTATTTTGTCCCTCAGGTATTCGCATATGACGTGCTACCTTGTGGTAAGCATGAAGTGCAGTGCCTGGCGGTGGATGGTTTAAGATCTAAATCACTACCATTTATAAATACAGTGAGATCATTTATTCCTGAGCGTTATGTATTACTTAACAGAAACATTTAGATATCAAATTTATTTCCAAGGACATGTACACATAAAACTACATTCGATTTTTATTACCTTATACCAATTCATTATTAATTGAACACTGTTTTTCTGTACACGTTAATGAGTTAACAACAAATATGAAGTTTGCAACGGATTATCGTTGTTCCTCGTGTGAGTTCGGGCCAACGAAGTATCTGATTGGTTCCTTGTAGTTGCGACTTTCAGCTGTGAATTGGAATACAGTTTTAATATTTTTAAACTCATTGTTTACTGTTATGTAACGCTCAGGAATTAATGATCTCACTGCATATCAACAGTATCTAGAGTAGTTCACAATTCATATTATTTAATGCTATAGCGAGATTTTCACCCACTTATAAATTTTCTATCTGAAAACTTAAATAATGTAAAACCAATTTTTTCAAATTGCATGGGTTTCCAAATGAAATTGAATGCATTGATAGGACATACATTCGGATTCAGTTTCCATGAGGAGATAATGTCGAGTTATGCAGGATTCGAAAAGGATATTTTGGTTTGAATATAAAAGCTGTATGTGTTGCGCAACTAAAACTTACAGATATTGTAGCTAGGTGGTTTGGTCATGTTGACTATAGTATAATTTTTGATAGTTCACATATTAAGCGTAATTTTTAACCTTAACATTTAATTGGTGCATTATTATATATCATTTATAAATAATACTATTAAACTATGTAAATACTGTTCAAAATAAATTTCTTATTTTTAACAGATTGTTTTCTGCATTTTTTCCCCCTTTTGTTTGTTGGTTTTGGCAAGTTTGGCTATTAGCCAGGTAATAAAGAAAGAGATTAAAGGGTTTTAAAATTATGGTTATAATTTGATATTATTGAATGATTTAATATAGTTATAAATATTATAGTTGAGGTAATGGGATTCGGACCAGTCAGAAAATAAAAACAAATTTATTAACTTCGCTAACGTTTCGATTTTAATTTAAATCTTCATCAGAGCTACAAAGATATATAGAAATATAGAATTATTAAATTGGTAAGTTTACATGTATAAAATTATGATAGTGTTCAAATTTAACAAGTGAAGTAGTTAAAATAAGCATTACAAAATTGTCGGAATTTAAAATATAACATAAAATAATTATTAAATAATAAAAACATATCAAATATGAGTTAAAGAATAAAAAACAATGTTAAATTTAAATTACCTTAGTTAATAGTCATGATATAAAATAACAATTATAAAATTAATAAAGAACACATCATATTGTCCGGTTATTGAACTCAGAGATAAGCATATGAATAAGCCACGTATGAATTTGAAAAAGGGTTTGAGATGGTTGAAACAAGTAAGTAACGCTATCTATTAATAAATTAGAATTTGATTATTAGGTGAAATATGTTAGATTTAGAATTTTTTTAATATATTACAATAGATGGCGCTTATATTATCACAGTCGGTTTTAAAGTTAACTAATTTAGAGTTCTGAATTATATGTATGCTCTCAGTAATCAACCTTTTACTGAGATTGACTACTTTATCTAAGATTTTAGTTTGTTCAAAATTAAAATTGTGATTAGTGGTGAAGAAATGGGTACTGAGTGCCGTGTTTACTTTTTTATTTGTAAATTTATCCTGACAGCTATTTTTATGTTGATATACTCGGTTTTAAGATATTGTTTAGTCTGTCCAACATAGCCTAAATCACATCCTCCACAAGGAATGTGATAGACTACTGACGACATTTTGTTAAATTCAGTAGGTTGTTTAATTTTTGAGTGGAGTTGATTAATAGTTTTAAGATTATAGAAAGCTAATTTTATTTTATTTTATTTTCCGACTGGTCCGAATCCCATTACCTCAACTATAATTACTAACTTACGAACGTAACTCATCTAATCAAGGTTATAAATATTTTCATAAATATCTAGAGCAGGGATTCCCAACCTTTTCTCTACTTAAGCCCCTTTAGCAATTTTTTTTTTTTTCAATAGACCCCCTAATTTCTTTTATTATAATGCATACATATGTAGCATCATGTATCAAGTTGAAGTTGTAAGGACAATCCATTAACTAAGATAACAAATATAAATATATATATATATATATATTTTATTAAACAATTTTACTGTAATATGTAAATAATTTTAAAATGTATATAGGTATTTTTTTTAAATTAAATGCGATGGTTGTGGTTTATGCTTTTCCATAATACTTTTCATGTTAGGAGTAAAATTAGTTAATAATAATCGTAAATCACCGCGTTCTGTAATATTTAATCGATTTCTAGATTTTCTTAATAAATTGTTAATGTGACTAAATCCTGCCTCAACCAAGTAAGAACTAGGAAAATCGAAAATAATGGTTCGGTGATATGAATTAATTTGATATATTTTTTGCGAATATCTTTACAATTCCAAAATTTGGCATAACCACTTGCTTGAAAATTGATTATCTTCCAAATTCTCCTTCAATTCAATCAATTCTTCTTGTAGCGAAAAATCAATATTGCTTGTGTCTAAACTTTCCAAATCTTTATAACGGGCATTGATATCTTCTCTTAATTGTTTCGAGTGGTCAGTGTAGATTTGAATGTCATCAACATTAATCATATCTTTTTCCACAACAGAAAGTTGCATCAAATATTCAAAGTATCGAAAATCATGTCGATTTAAAGTGGAAATAAACAAATCAATTCTGGAGCGAAACCCAAATATAACTGTTCGAGTTTGAATGAGATTCACGTTTTTTCCTTGTAATCTATTTTGCATATTATAAAATAAAGAAAATATGTCTGGCAAATAAAATATATGCTTTTTTGACCCCTGGAGTACTATAGACCATTTTTAAACCATAGACCCCCAAGAGGTCCACCTGGACCCCGTTGGGAATCCCTGATCTAGAGAGTTATTAGCAAGAAGCGACTGATTATTGGTAGGTCAGGATATTTTTTGAATAACTAAATTTTGATTGCGAAAATGAATTGGGCATTCAAATAATAAGTGTTTCGAAACGACAGACAAATTATCACACTGACAGATAAGAGAAGTTACCATATTAATTCTATGGGGATGATATGGAGAGAAGGTGTGATTAAATCTAAGCCAAATAAAAGTGCATATAAAATATCTGCTTTGGTGAGAAGAAAACCAAAGTTTTATAGGAAGGAGGGATTGAATTTAACTATAGTATGATCCTTTGAACTGCATATAATCTGTATTCTTGTTGCCATTGATTATATATGGAATATTTGAAGATTGACATAACCTGATTATTATTATTATTAATACAACTAAGAACAGAAGTCATAAGACTTGTATAGTTCTATATAATGTATTATTTTTATTATTAGTATGTGCAAAAACAAAATACATATAAAAAAGTAAACAAAGAGAGAGAGAAAAAAAACAAAGTAAGTTAAACGAATCCTTAGTAGTAAACTTAGACTAAAAAAAAAATAACTATTGATCAAAAAATTTATTGATCAAAATTCTTAAAATTGTTCACACCATTCGACGACAACAATTTCAGGTAAATTGTTTCAAATTTTAAAAATACGATTAATTAAAAAATTAGAACACACATTTTTTTAAAAACCTCATTTTTTAATTAAAAAACATGTCCACGCAGACGGCTATCATTATAGAGGGTGAAAAGATGAGATAAGTCGCACTTAAAATCGCCACGCACTATTTTAAACAATGTAATGATGTCACCTCTCAGTCTGCGATATTCTAAAGGTGTTAATCTCAAAATTGCCAATCTGTTATCGTAGCATAAATGTCTAATCACTGAACACAACTTTGTAGCATGCCGTTGAACCTTCTCCATTAAGTTTATATGCCAAACTGACACAGCAAACTCCAAATGCGGTTTTATGTATGTAATATACAATTTTCGCACTAGTTCCGGGGATGGCTGATAAAAGGATCTTGATATCATGTATAAAACACAGTTAGCCCTTTTCACTGATTTTAAAACTTGCCAGGACCATTGCATGTCTGAAGTGACAATTATTCCAAGATCAATTTGTTCAGTGACTTGTTTAATTGGAACACTATTTAAATTGTAGTAATATTTAGGATTATTGCGACCGCAATGTAAGACTGTAGTGTTCTGTAAAATGAGGGACAAAAGCCAATCGTTATACCATAAAAAAAATCAAACTAATGTCATCCTGTACAGTCTGGAATTTATTTGAAAAATTGTAGATTTTGGTCTCATCTGCATACATGCTGCAGAAAGAAGAGATATACGCATTTAAGCTATATAAATTAAGAAAAGCAAGGGGCCAAGCACAGATCCTTGTGGGTTTGTGCTTGGTCATTAATATTTATCTGTCATTACTATTTAGAGTATTTCTGCGTTTCTCGTGTTCAGTTTAATAGTTATTTCAGAACCCGATCATTAAATATATTTTTGTCCATGGTTTTAAGATGTTGGTTGTTTTATTTTGATACCATTAGCTATTGTGTGAACTTCATGACTTCCCAATTTATCAAATCAAACACATGCCAATCAATATAGACATATCATCAATAAGCAGAAGTTTCAGAGCTAAATTTTCAAATGTATTTCCAAAACAAACATCTCTCTGTTTGTTGTGTTGCGGGTAACCTAACTAAGCTGAACTCGTACACCGTATATCTAATCTATTTCAAGCCAGACTATTAACTTATAAATTAATAATCACGTGTACATGTACAGTAATTGTGGTGTGAAGTCAGGTTAGGTTAGGTATGATTACATGCACTCCATGTTGTGTTGATTGTGTCATACGGTTACCATGGAAACAACTTATATATACATGTATGTGCAAGTCTGAAAATGATGAAGCGTCCTAATAGTTTATCTCTGAATTTTCATTTAATCTGAAATTTAAGTGTACAAATATGTGGGGTAAAAAGGACATAGAATTCAGCCTCCATTCATCTTATTTAGCATGAGTATGTTGTATGTAAAATGGTAGTTTCTTAAGTAAGATTAATTAATTTATTTCTTCAATTACCAGAGCTATAAAAACTAGTCACTTTTCAACATAATCATTTAGTTTGTCAACACACGTGGCACTCGCGCAAGCAAACAATTTTTTCGCAAAGGTATTCACTAGCTTGTGGACTAATGTGCCTAGGGATGAAACGATACTATCAAAAATAGTATCGATAGTATAAAACGATACTAATAATAGTAGTAGTATATGTACTTTTCTTTCGATTAATGTTCGATACATTTTGTTTCGATATTTTATTGATATCGGTACTTTTTTAACAAGTAACGGTTATAACTATTACTAAACTGCAACCGGATTTCGCTCGGGGACAATTCGTTATTTTTAACCTATTTTTTTTTATACTTAATATTGACTCGTAATTAGATGATCGAAGACAAAAGATAGAAGACAATACGATAAACATGCCACAGGCCAGGATTAAACTGAACAGGATTACTTATCTGAGAGCCTCTGTATAAACAAAGTTTTTAGTTTTATCATTAGGCGCTATCAAATAAAAGTTGTTCCTAGAACTGACACGCGAACACGCTACATGTAATTGAGAAGCGAGAAGCATGGATTCTGCAAATCAATGCCAGCTATCTTCAGGGTTTAACCCTGCGGTTTATTACTAGCTATCGCAAAACAAACTCTGGCAGGACATTGGAGATGCTTGAACTGAAATGATAAAATTGTAGGAATTATCGGTATTGTATGGATTACTAACTTTTCGCCTGTACCACAACCATTTTTTTTTTTTTTTGTACTTTCAGTCATTGTGGCGGGTTTATACTCCGGAGCAACATTATTGGTGCACCTGATTTCAAAGTAAGATTGTGATGAGATAATCCATATTGCTTACGAAAATTTAGAAATTCGTCTCGGATAGTGAATCTACAACCGTGCCAGCAGACAAAAGTATGGGAGAGAGAGATTCAAACTGACCCAAGTTTACATTCTCAGTAAAAATTGTCGTAATTTTGGAACTACTGAACCAATTGTAATAAAACAAAGCCAAAACTGATTTGGCTATTAATAGAAAAAAAAAATAATCGTATAAACATCGGGTTATCAGTTCTCGACAGAAAAGCGCATATACGAACAGACAGACAAAAAAACGTTGCCTCTTCTATATTTAGATAAATAGATATACAGATGTAGATAGATTATTGGTAATATATGTAGAGTTGATACTCAATCAGCGATACAACTTGTGCATCATGATATTTCGTTATATCAAAAGGGACAGTTGAAATCAAAATTTTCTGTAGAACACCTCCATTTCTATGGAATTTAAATAATTAGCTATGATTTTCAAATCGGCAAGTTATTATTTTGGTAATTTACTGCAGCTCACAAAAGTACGTAATACTAAAAATCGAATAATGTAATAGTTACCAATATTTTAATTTGACGCTATTTTCATGAAAACCACCCAAAAAACTTATCTGTTATTTTCAATTAAGCTCAAGCTTATCCAAATATATTTGCCTTGTTAATAAACAATTTTTCATACTCGTTATTATTTTACTAATATATTAATCGATACCATGAAATATTGATATTATTTTCTGATACCGATATTACGAAATGACACTGATATCAATACAAGGTATCGATACTTTCAATACTAGAGCACTGATTGTTTTACTAAATTAATCGATAACACCTAGTATCGTTATATTCTTTCTAATACCAGTACCAGTATCGATTCTATGAAACAATACCGATATGTAGTTAACTATAATAATTAATAAATCTCTCTATGAAGGTACATTTTCTACATTTTCTAAAAAGGGTAACAAAAACTAAGTTGAAAATAATAGACCGATTTCTAAATTATGTAATATTGAAAAAATGTTTGAACGTATATAAAATTTTATTTTCTTTTGTAAAAAATGGTATTATTGTTCAACAACATGGTTTTTATCCTGGTAGATCAGTGGATACCAATTTAACTTTATACACCGACTTTATTTTGAACTCAATGAACTAGCGCAGCGTTTCCCAAAGTGTGGGTCGCAGAAAATTTTGCCGGGTCGCGAAAAAAATTGTAGAAACACAAAAAAGTTTTTTTTGTACATATTATTTTTTTTACGTCAGTTAATCACTAGAATAGTGTGTATTTGTGCTCTTTATTACTATACTATATTCTTTATTACTATGTTATACTCTTTATTACTATACTATACTCTTTATTACTATAAAGCTACTGCTTTAAAATAAAATTTGTTTTGTAAATAAATGTTTTTTTTTTCATAAGGTGGGTCGTGAAACATTTTAAAACCTCGCATCGGGTCGCGGTCAAAAAAGTTTGGGAACCGCTGAACTAGCGCATACAAGTGGATGCCATTTACATGGATTTTTATAAAGGATTCGAAACAATAGATCATGACATATTGTTAAATAAGTTAAATAGAATATGCGTCCTTGGCAATCTGTTAAATTGGTTTAAAACGTACCTTGTTGATTGAACTCAATGTGTTGTCATTAATGGCTCTAAATCTGACGTGAGAAAAATAACTGGTGTACCCCAAGGTATATTTTTATAAATGATATAAATATGTGCTTTAATAAATACAACTTTCTTCTTTATGCTGACATTTGAAAAATATTTCTGCAAATTTTATATTTCAATGATTGTAACGAAATTCAATCTGATCTAAATAAATTATCTGAGTACTCAGAGTTAAATATATTGAATATAAATATTTCAAAATGTTCAAAAATATCATTTACAAGACACAGAAACATAATAGATTTTGGTAAGTGTTTACAACATCCCACTTCACACTTGCGCATACGTCAAACACATGTCATTTGTTTAATATACAGAGATTCTAAACAAGTGGGACTGTACAGAACTTTTATTTATGTCGTTAAACTAGAAGATGGGTAGCTCGCTTCGCTCGGCTTCTTCTAACCAACCACTTACTAAACCTAACCTAACCTAAGATAGTGTTTTGTCATTAAACTAGATCATCACTTCTCGTGATCGCTGAAGACGGAAACAGATTGTTGAGCAGTTTCCGAAACGTCCGAATTTATTTTTATATTACTCTTGAAGTATTATATCTTTTTGATATTAATACTCATTATATTGTACTATTCTAGCCTAGTACTATCAGCAATGGCAAACGTCCAAAATAAAGGTGTCTGCATTAATATTGGACTATTGCAAAATAATTTCAAAGATATTATTAAACTAGAAGATGGTTAGCTCGCTTCTAGAAACCATTGTTTTAGAGCCACTGACAATTCTTGAATTATTTAGTGTAGTCGTTATGTGCTGCCATCTGTATAAAGTTTGAAGGGGGATATTGTAAACATTGGCCTAGATTTTAATTAAGTATAATATTAATGCAGGTCATCTCTAATGTTACTTTTGTTAAAGATCTGGGAATGACATTTGATCAGAAATTAATATTTGACATATATATTATTTGACATATTGACAACATTATTAAAAAAGTTTACAACATGTTAGGGTTCTTTACCAGAATTTAAAAAAAATTTAAATCGCATAATACACTGAATTCTCTTTACTTTTCTTTAGTTAGTAGTCAGTTCGAATTTTGCTCCGTTAGTTGGTCTCTACAGTATCTTGTATACAGTAATCGCATTGAGAATGTACAAAAAAGATTTTTAAAATATATCAATTTCTAATATTAACTTAAGACTTCTGTCATTAGAAAATAGAAGAATTATTTTTGATATCAGTTTTTCTTACAACATTTTCAATAACTTAATTAATAGCCCGGATCTTTTAAGTAAATTTACATAATTTTAATTTTGCTAAAAAAGTATTCATCAACAATGTCATAACCGAACATCAGCACGGTTCCTTTCCAGGCCGTTCAGTAATCACAAATCTGCTAACTTGCATCAATTCGTGGACACAAAGTTTAGATGATAATAAACCAATTGATGTAATATATTTAGACTTTGCCAAAGCCTTCGAATCGGTTCCACTCAAGAGTTCATTAACAAAATTGGAACATTTTGGAATAAGAGGGAATCTTTTAAGATGGATAGGTGCATTATTGGTTGGCAGAACTTTTACTGTTAAAGTTGGCCAGACCGAATCTGTCCCTTTTCCTGTCCTGAGTGGAGTTCCACAAGGAAGTGTACTCGGTCCGATACTATTCATTGTATACATAACGGACTTATTAAATGTTGTATCCTCCCCAAAGAAATTATATGCAGATAACGTAAAAATATTTAATAATCCTTTAGAAAATTATACAATACTACAGGAAGATAATATTGAAGAATGGACCACGCATTGGGGTATTAAACTAAATACAAAAATATGTTGTTTATTACAAATTGGAAAAAATAATCCTCAAAGAAACTACAATTTAAATAACCAACAATTAACAGTCGTCGAATCCCAATGTGATCTTGGTATTATAGTCTCCAAGAGTTTAAAATGGGAAACTCATATAATGAAAATCATTAAAAAGGCAAATATGGTAATATATTTAATTAAAAATAGTTTCCAAAAACTAACAAAAACTACCTTCTTGAAGGTATATAAAACTTATGTTCGACCGATACTAGAATTCGGATTTCAGATCTGGTCACCATATCTCAATAAAGACATTGATCTATAGCGAAGATTTACGAAATCAGTGCCACGAAGACAGAAGAAGACGAGGTGACCTGATAGAAACATATAAAATCTTAAATGGGCATTATAACTGCAACGATATAATAAATATCTTAACACGAAACCACAATATTGACTTAAGAGGACATAATTACAAATTAAAGAAGAAAAAGTTTCGGTTAGCTATCAGGCAGTATTTCTTCTCCAATCGGGTCGTGAATGGATGGAACAACCTTACTTAGCTCTTGACGGAATCAGCTAGCATAAACATTTTCAAAAACCAGCTGGACATAGAATTACAACTGTAGAAAAAATAAGTGATTACTACCGAATCAGTTGGTGAGTGTAAGATGGACTATCAAGTGAATTTAATATGGACTGATATGTGCAACTGATGATATAATCTTAACATAGACTGGAACTTTTATAATTCTGTTTCATTTTGTTTTAGAAAATGCCCGTGTGGATTGATTTTATTTACTGTAAAATGAAGTATTATTTAAAACTAGTGGACCCATTGCCAACTGTGTTGGCAAACAAATCATTACCTTAATGTGGAACTTGCTCGACACCTCAGACTTCTTTCTCTATCCATACGCCTAACTTCATCCAATTCAAATTGAATCAACTCTTCGCGTATTATTAAAAACTGGACAAATAATGAGTATTATTCCGAATTATTTATTCATTAACTTTTTAAGATGGGAAAACGATTAATTTTCACTCAGTGCATTTTATTTATAATGTTAAAACTAAAAATGATTTGAGACGTTAAATTTAAAATATATTTATTAAAATTAATTTTCCATTTTCTTATATAATATAAAAATATGCACACGGAAAAAACGCACACGGATTAATACGCACACGGAAAAAAGCACACATGAAAAAATATACACACGGAATAAAGCGTACTTACACTATATCTCAAATCAGTTTGAAATAAATCGTGAGAAACTATTGCACAGTAAAATTTAATTGTTTGCCCGCTTTAATATATTTCGTTCACATTTGGGGGTAGATATACAATATACCACTGAACACTGCGCATGCGTCGCACACACGTCATTTGTTCAATATACAGAGATTCTAAACAGGTGGGACTGTGCAGAACTTTTAAAACACAATTTATTTTTAGGTGGTTTATAAAAAAATAAAAATAAACAGTTATCAACCATAACCTAAGATAGTGCTTTTAAAGTGAATCTAACCTAAACTAAAAGGTAAATGATATTTTAATGTGATAAATAAACAGAAACCATTGTTTTAGAGCCACTGATACCTCTTAAGTGTAGTCGTTATGTGCTGCCACCTGTATAGTTTGCAGTGGGATATTGTAAATCTTGTCCTAGAAATCGTAGAAACTGGGCCGGCTCAGAGGTCGGGACTTCGGAGATTTTTCCCGAAGCCCCGCGCTTATAAGTGGATAGTTTTAACAATTATTAGTAGCTAGGGCAAGTTTTTGACACCAAATGCATTATTTTCTCAAGGCCCCGCAAAACCCACAGCCGGCACTGCGTAGAAATAAAAAAATAATAAAGCATTGAAAAAATAATAATAAGGAAGAAAAAGTCACATTTTTCTTACTTACTTTCATCAAATCCAAATATTTTTTAAAATAATAATTTTTCTGCTAATAATAATTTTAATCAAAAATGTCGAATATCACGGAAGGATAACGTTTTTCTGTGTTTTGTTTCGTAAAAAAATCGATCCGTGTATTTCACAACTAAATTAATAATTGTGAATTGATTTTTTAATGAAAAACACAACTGTCATTTTTACTAATTTATTGTCAACACTGAAAACTAAAATTCACAGCACACTACTGTCCAATACATAAATTAATACTACTATATAATAAGAACCTCGCTTCAATTGTTTTAGATTTCCACGCACCCAGACAGCCAGGGACACAGGTTGGGATATTATATTATAGATGGAATGATTTTATTTACTGTAAAATGAAGTATTATTTAAAATAATAATTGTAATGTGTCAACTTGTATATTCGGGAGTAATACCAGCTATCAGCTGCCTCCTCCCTAAACTGTATTAATAATAATAATAATAATAATAATAATAATAATAAATTTAATATTGTTGTTCCCTCTTACAATATTAGAAATACTGAATTTTTAATATTATCTAATAATAGAACTAATTCTGCTTATAATGCACCGATTAATCATATAACATTAAATTTGCATAATTTATTAAGATGAATATTTTTCCTATATATTCTCATGTACCTATGCAACAATTAAAAAATTTGTCATTAATTCTGTAAGTGGATAACAATAAATTTTTTGTATATTTTTTCCATTATGATACTGTTTTAATTATTTTGTAAATTTGTTTCTAGTGCCACACTATTATTGGGTTTTTACCTGTTGTGTCGCCAAAATTGTTATAAATATACAAAATAAATAAATATCGATACAAGGTATCGATACCTGCAATATATATCTATTTCCCCTAGATGTGCCATGTGTGTGAGTATGAGGCTATGTTAAAAAGTAATAAAAATTTCGCTTTAGTATTGATCTTGTTTTAAAAAAAATAAATTAATTGCCTTTACTTGATGAAATGCCCTCGTACGTATATTCTTGCATGTGTATGTGGTGCTCGTGTGTACGTGTATAAATTTGTGTGCCTTGGTGTGATATGAGACGAAATGTCACTCATGATTTGTTCATCCCATATATACTTCAGGGTTCAACAAATATGCATAGATATTTTGATCGGCCTGTCACTTTAGAAATTTATTTTATATCTTAGAATGTCTCTAAAAGAATATTTTACACCTTTTTGAAAGGGATTTTCTGTATTTTTAATATAAGGAAATATTATGACATTTTTTAAAGACATTTTTTCTACTGATATGGCGCTTAAGACAAAAAGGTTTAAGCCCTGGAAAACGAAAGCTTGACGAATCAAGCTTGGAAAAAGAAATAAAATATCTTGTAAAAGTACGATTGACAATTCATCAAGTTGTCAGTCATCATTATCAACACTTGTTTCACAACTAGTTGTGGTTCTTGTCCTCCTTCAAGAATCTGTCCACAGGATTCTGTTCCAGGAAAAGTTCTAGTTAATAATATATAATATAATAATGAGTAAATAGTTTGAGAGATTTGATAACTATCATTAGAGCCCTGCGCGGATAAGCTTTTCTGTATCCGCATCCAATCCGCATCCGCACATCCATGATCCGCATCCGATCCGCATCCGCAGCTTTTGTAAATAACAAATCCGCATCCGATCCGCATCCGCAAAAATATCCGCACTATCCGCACTACAGGTTTTGCTGTCAGTTTGGAAAGAACTAACATATTTCGCCTGTTTAGGTAATCTCTGCTCTAAAACGCTACTGAAAATTTTTGGATTTACCAGCTTATTTATTACTAACCTAACCTAAGGGACCCCAAAAGTTTTAAGGCCTAGATGCGCTAATAACTTATTTAAATCTAGAGAGAGATAACAATTTTGGGGGGCCTAAGCGTTCTTTTTCGTAGGGAGTAAGTGGCGTGCTGCTTTTTTTAATATTGAATTAAAAAAAAAATCAGAAAAGTTACTTGATAGAAGGTGCTTCATATTTTTAGGATCAAGTAATTCTCTTACGTCATTTCGCGCATGAGTTAGGCGTTGCAACTTTTTCAAACAGCAACATGTGTCATTTTTCAAATTTTTGGAATCTGCAAGAATTTTTCTTCGGGTAGTATAAAAAAATTGGCAGGTTACATAATAAAATTTTCGAAAAAAAAATGATGTAGGTAAATTTTGGTATTTAAATAAAACTTACTAATCAGTTTTATGTAACAAAAAAACCTTTATCAGATTTAAAAGCCAGAATTAGAGCAGAGGTAGGAAGAATTACGTCGAAAGTGAACCAGGAAACTTTTGTCCAAAATATTATTTTCTTTAATATATTCAATAATAAAAAGAAAGTTAAGTTGATTGTCTCAACTCAGTCTTGATCCTGGACAATTGTCTTAATAAAAATAACATAAAGTGAGTTTGAATGCTACAAAATATCATGTATATACAGACAACCGAAAATAACCGAGGACTGCCTAGTCAGAACACAATTGCTTGTTTCTCCGAAAGTAACCGAAGATTTAATGTTCACGCGGATATTGCGGATAAGCGGATATGACATTTAATCCGCATCCGATCCGCATCCGCATGGTTTAAATGATAATTTATCCGTATCCGCAGAAAAGTTGCGGATATCCGCGGATAATCCGCGGATACCCGCGGATTTGCAGGGCTCTAACTATCATAGTATGTAGGGCTATATTAGGTGGTTATATCACCATATATTTGTTTCTAGGTTTTTACTGTGGGCAACGGCTCGGTCGAGTATTTCGGTGAGTAGAGTTATTTATTTATTTATTTATTTATTTATATAAGAGACACAGCAGAAGCCGAGGCTTGTAACGCTGTGTATAAATAACAAAATACAATATTAAACATACATAAACTCAAAGTAACAATAATAATTATAGCGTGAAAAGAAAAAATAAATACAAAAAATAAATTTGAGAACAGAGAAGACAATCAGTAAAAATAAAACAAATAATTCAAAAAAATAATACAAAAAAAAAAAATAATAATACACTGGTAATAACAGACACTGAAAAAAAAACCATTTGTACATTTTATCAATTACATAGTAAAAATTGATCTAGTCTATTTTTGAATACATTAATACTAGATGCTGACACAACATCACATGAGAGAGAATTCCACCGATCAAAAATTCTATTGGTGAAGAAGTTCATATGACTGTTGCGAAATGAAGGATTTTTTTTAACTTAAACTGGTGACCACGAAGTCTGGTATCACAGTTAATACTGTAGATGTTAGACAAATCGCACTGAAAAGCACCACTCACAACACGGAACATATTAATTAAATCACCACGTTCACGTCGCGCTTTCAGGGTGTTCAACTTTAGCTGTCTCAGATGTTCTTCATATGGTAGAAAACCAAAGCCTAGAGGAAGACGAGTAGGGCGTCTTTGAACAGATTCTAGCAACTGAATGTCGCGCTCTAATAACGGAGACCACACTGGTATCGTAAACTCAAGATGAGGCCGAATGTATGTCTTGTATAGGGTAGTTAACATCCTGGGGGTTGGCCGATAGAAAGCTTTCCTTATCAAAAACAACATAGAGTTGGCTTTTTTAACAGATTTGGTTACTTGTTTGGTCCATCCAAGGTCAGAAGTGATAGTAATACCCAAGTCAACGTGTTCATCAACTGATTTAATATATCGGTTATTGATTAGGTATTGTTTACGGGGGTTTTTGGTGCCAATGTGCAGGACAACAGTTTTGTCCTCATTTAAAGGGATTAGCCATATTTTAGCCCACTCGTTGATGTTATCCAAAACAGCTTGAATCAGATAGTAGTTGCAGATCGGGTCATTGTAAAATTTTCTATCATCAGCAAAAAATAGTTTCGGAGAAGATATAGACTGAATAAGATCAATTGTGAAGACTAAGAAGAGAAGAGGACCGAGCACCGACCCTTGTGGAACCCCACTTAACACAGCATATTGTTTCGAAACATGATCGGTAATTTTCACTTGAAAGGTTAAGTCAGTTAAAAATGCTCCGATCCATTTCAGCAGTTTTCCACGAACCCCATAGTGTTCCAGTTTGAGCAGGAGTCTTTTTATAGCTACTTTATCAAATGTCTTACAAATCCAGGTAAATGACATCAACTGAAACTCCCACATTAATAGATGTTATCCAGTCGTATGTAGCGTTAAGCAAATTAGTGGTCACTGATCGGCCAGGAAGGAACCCATGCTGTTCGTTGGGTATTACACCATTTTCAGAAAGAAACTTTTGAAGAGACTTGACAATAATGCGTTCTAATATCTTCCTCACGTTAGAGCTCACGCTGATAGGCCGGTAGTTAGAAGCTAGCAATTTGTGTCCTTTCTTGAAGATTGGTGTGACATAAGCTTGGCGCCACGATGATGGCAAGGTTCCCGTCTCCAAAGAAATTTTACACAAATGGTGGTTATGTAGCGCTCTGTTTTATACTTACAGCATTCGATTAGAATGTGAATTATAATGATGAAGTTCCATTAGCCACAAATAATTATAACTTTTGTATGTGTGCTATTTAATTACACAGTTGCACAATATTCGGCTCCAGAATAAACAAAGCCAAATGCCGGGCATTGAATAAATAGTAAATGAAAAAATTGATGTGAAGTGTGAATGTTCAAACATTTCTGGGATTCGCAGGTATTTATAAAGTGAATGATGATTATTTGGGATGCCAAAACAAATTTTATGTTAAAATATTTTTTTTTTTTGTAAATTTTAATTCTAATGCCTAATACCATTATTAAGGTTTCTAAATATGTGCAGTATTTTTTTATATAGCAAAGTTCATTAATATTTTGAAAATTGCGCCTATGGCTTCCATTGGTTGTTATAAGTCATAAGCTCCGCCCCTCTGATTTCGTGTACATTGAAACATAGAATTAAATTATAATTTCAATAATTTCCACTGGTTATTAAATTTACGCTCTTAAAAATTAAATGCAACATTTGCCAAAATATAACTAGAATTTTGAAAAAATAATTAAAACAAAATAAAAATGCAAAAAAAAACAGAAAAAATAAAATTGTCTCCTCTCGCCGGGAGCGAACTTTATTTTGTTGGGTAAGGAGCGAACACCATAGCCATTATACCAGGCTACGGCTTCTAGTGTAGCGTGTTACATAACTATAAGTTTTGTACATTGTCAACCAAAAAAACACAAAAGATGCGTTATTTTCCGAAAACATAATCTGATCAAAACTTCCTGATGTACTATTCCGGTTCACACCAATGTACATTACTTAGAATTTTTTCAGATTTTTAGTTTAAACCATCTGGGCTACAGGGTGTGGGACAAAAATTTGTTTGCACAATTTTGGCAAAAATCGCATCAAAATAATTTATTTTGCAAAAATAAAAATTTGATCGTTAATCCACGTACTAAGAGCTTTTATTTGATACCCTACTCAGAATAAAAAAAAAATTTTTTTTCTATGACCAGATATTTTTTTATATTTTTAGGGGGTCACAGTAACTATAACATCGTTGTTATAGTCGAGCAAAGCGACGCGTTCAAACAATTTTTGTTGCTAAATAGTTGAAAGTAAAATAGTTGTTTAAAATGGATATTGAGGCATTTACAAGTAGTTCTCATTTATAAGAGGTATTTATAGTAGGTTCCGATTGAAATTTGTCCATTTTTTACCAATTTATGTTGATTTTTTTCCAAAATATAATCAAACGTTGAAATACTCATACGAAAATAAGAATGAAACTTTTCTGGATGTTCGCGGAGTTGCATATAGAAATGATGAAATTCACCATGTATATGTCTACTTTTATTTATTCTGTGAACATTGCACCTTCTAGTGTGTTTATTTTTATTTTTTAGTAAATACCAAATTTTCAGGGCAGAGTTTTCTGTTTGTAAAAAATCCATTATAATTTTGTGAACTTTCTGCTCGATTTTAAACGCGTCACTATGTGTAGACACTCTTTTATAAGCGCGACATTCTTTCGCTGTTTTACTCTCCGCTTTCATAGCTGCTTTGCTCTCTGCTTCACTATGTGCTTAGCCTAAGTGAGCTCTTGTTGGAGAACGTCGCTCTGTCTGGTGGGGACCGACCGACCACACGCCTCAAGCCCCGCTAGCACCAAGGAACTTACCGTTACGAGGATACACAGAAATTAGGGCTTTTATATATATAATTAAATCTATAAAATATTATCTATAAAAAATTATTCACTTTCACGTCGTACTTGGAAGTATAATTTGAATGCGAAATATTTTTAATCATTTTTATTGTTATAATGGTCAATTTAGGTAATCAATTTTTTTTAACAACTTACACATTACGTTTTTTAGAAAAATCGTATTCCCTCTACCTTGATATATTGTGTATATGAATTTTACATATGTTTCACACGCCAGATTGAATTGGATTGGGGAGCAGATATTTAAAAATCACAGAGGACGGGTGGGCGAAATTCTGAAAATCATTTGAGTCGTGGGGAAGAAATTCTGAAAATCAATTAAGGACATGGGGAGTGGAGAAATTCCGAGAACTTTTTGAGGAAGGGGAGAGAGTGATTCTAAAAAAACAAGGGGCAGAAATTTCATGCGAGCCGTTTGAAACTTATTGTTGGGCCAGATTAGGCTCACGGGCCATAGCTGGACACCATTGCAATATATGGATCAAAAAGTGTCCCCCAAATATTTTACTCACCAGTCGCTACTAAAGAAACCCTAACGAAGACAAGTTTCTACTAGAAAGCTGCAAGTAGTCCAGATAGCTCATGAAACGAGCTAACCTCGGTATAACGCTGTGGGATAAAATACCAAATGCTGAAATCGTCAACAGACGAAATTAACCGACTTCCTTGTAAAAGTAGCTGGAAAAAGAAATGCGCAGGTCAACAGACGACAAATCGACCAGACGGATACTCGAGTGGAGAACATAGTGCAGACAAACGTAGCCGAGGAATACCGCCTCATTCACTAGATTGATGACCTAAAGCGTATATCTACGTACTGGCTACAAGGAGCTCAAGAAACAGTAAATTGGAAATTTTTAAGGGAGGCCTAGATCCAGCAGTTGTTTCGTACGGCTGAAGGATGATAATATAGTCGGATTGCTGATAGGTGACTGTTCGTTGCTACAAGTATTGATATACAATACTATATGCTTTCTCTGTCTATATCATTATATTATTTGCATACCTATAATAACGTATAGTGACGCAAGTTGACAACTAACCTTCCAAATTATTTTATTAAAAAACAAAACATTAGAAAGAAACGGCATGATTCGTAGATATCTTTACTAATTAGAGCACGAAAATAAATTAAAAGCAGTACTCAAAGAAACAAAATTATTAATTTTAAGGTAATAATTATAAATAAGGATAAATTTATACTCATACGTAAATTTTGGATTATAATTTGTTGTTTTATAAAATTAAATTTGTATGTTTCCCCTAACTACAAAGTAATAAAATATTAAGTAAAAATATATTTAATCATATAATATATTGCTACAAAATACCTTTCATTAATTAAATTTTTGATTTTTTTAACAGATTTTGACCAAGTTTCGCAACTAATTTGATCACAGGCTACTTGCCACATTTTCAAAACTTCGTTATCACTATATCCGTTTTGACCAATATGTCTATCATAATAATTTTTTGTTATACCCCAAATTAGTTCAATGGGGTTCAAACTGGCAATGATAAGCAGGTAATCTTAGTAACTTCATGACTATACGTTTGTGCCAATGTATCAATAAAATAAACTGGATCAGATTTTTCTTTCTTAACAATTTTTAAAAGATCACATTTTAAGTCCTTTTTTGAAAACTCTTTGAAAAAAAAAAAAAAGTTTGTGAATTTAATAATTGGCCACAAGCCATATTATAATTAATATTTATTACCAGACACTGACAGCTAAGACAAATAACAAAAAACATTTTTAAATTCGCTGAAAAATGGTAACTGGATTATTATATGAATGCACTACTTGATACATACATGTAACAGTCACCTATCAGCAATCCGACTATACTTGGAATGTCTGTTGTTTCTGACAACCAAAAACAGCAAGATGGGGATCGAAACTCAGCTAAGAGAGAGGAAGAGAGTGTGAGAAGATAGAAAGAGAAGATAAAGAGGAAAGTAAATATCTGAAGGAAATATCGCAAATCTCAAGAAGTGTAGAATTTCTTATTAAAATAACACAATAAAATATAAAACAGGAACAAAACAATTAAATTTAATTTAAGGACGTAAAAAGAATTAAATAAAAGAAAAGAACTAAATTAATTTGCTATGAAAATGCAACTAATTGCAAGTAAAATTAAAAATTTATTTTAAAACTAAAAAACGTAACTTCTGAAACTAAAAAAGATTCAAGTTTTATTTCTTTACTTCATAATGACGTACTTCCTCTCTTTTATCACCTTATCTCTTTCTCTTTCTCATCATTTTTTCTCTTCAATTTTAATTAGGTGTGCATCTAGGACAGAATTCATTACACAAAAAGAAAAGTAGAAATAAACAGTAAGGTGTCGTATAGATGTGACATAGCGAGATTTAAATTTTAATTTTATAGTCTCTTTGGTGTTTGGGTAGACTTGCGAGGACTCCTGAGAGTTGGTACAATGGGTCGTATTTAACTTAGTTTCAGAATTTACTGACACGCTCCAACATATCGTAAATGAACTTTCTGAAAAGGTTAAGTGTTTGTTTTTCTTATTAAATTCTGGATAATATTAACCTTATATTTTCAAGTAAAATTTTAGTTTATAACACAAAGGAAATTTCGTATAAAATGTAAAAATTTTACGAGACATTTCGTCAAAGTCTGGAAGATCTATAGATCAGTGAACTACCCAAACTATATAGTCAACAATATAAATACGATGATTTTTTCTATTTTGAGTGACATGAACTGAAATTTACGAGGACTTGCAAAATACCTACAATATTTTATATTGCCACAAGACATATCGTGGGGTATCAAATGAAACTTCTTAATGCGTAGATAAACAAGCTTATTTGTATTCTTGAAAAATCTTTTTTTTTTTTGTAATCAAAAATATGTTAAATTTTTCTTCATTTCAACTCAATTTCAACCCCTATCTCCCAGAGAGGTTGGCCTAAAAATTCGATAAATCTCAATAATATACATTGATAAATAAAAATAATAGGATCCCAACAACTAGTAGGAGTATAAGAGGCAGCCAAAGTAAGTTCTCCGTTTCTAGACCGCCGACCATAGATACCTTTTAAATTTTACAAAAACTAAGAAAGAATTTTCCTTTTTTTGAAACAAATTTATCGCTTTTCAAAATATTTGCCCTTATACTTTTGGATGCGTTCAAACCAATTCTTGAAAAAAATATTCCACTCTGAAGTTGGTATCTCAAAAACATGGTTTTCGAAGGCTTCAACAGTCAACAGCTTGTTGACGTGATGAAAATCGCTGTCCACGCATTTTTTGTTTGACATTGAGGAACAAAAAAAAAAATCGTTAGGGTATAAATCAGGTAAATACGGGCAAAGAGACATTAATTCGATATTTTTCTTCTTCAAATAATCAATTGTTTGACGTGCTGTAAGGGAGCTTGCATTGTCATGATTAAGAATGATGCGACGTTTTTGGTTGTTTTTCCTGATTTTGTCGATGACTTCTAGCAAACAAATTGTTGTATACTATTCAGCATTAAATGTTCTTCAATCCTCTAACGGAATGGTTGCGACATGTCCAGTATAACCGAGGACACAAACAATTTCTTGGAAATGTTACGTGAACGAACAACTTTTGTGGGTTTCGGTTCATCTTGGAAGACCCAAACAGTGGATTGTTGCATAGTTTCAGGTTCATATGAATAAATCCAAGTTTCGTCACCTGTAACGATATTGTTTACGGATTTTTCAGTTCCTAGGTTGAATTGTTTTAGCATTCGCTTACTCCAATCAACACGAGCCTTTTTTTGAGCTTTGGTCAAATTATGCGGAATACATCAGGAACAGACCTTTTTCACAGCTAAGTGTTCATGCAAAATAGAATGCATTGCAGTCTTCGATATGCCAAAGGCTGCCTCTATCTCACGGTAAGTCACATGCCGATTTTCTTCAATCATTTTGCGCTCAACATCGATGGTTTTTTGAATCACAACCGATATTGGTCGACCTTCACGAGATTCATCCCTGACGGACGCACGACCACGCTGAAATTCTGCAAACCACTTGTAAACAGTCTTTTCTGATGGTGCTTCATTACCAAAAGTTGAACGAAGCGAATCTATACATTATTGTTGAGTTTACCAAAACTGTAAAAAATCATCCAACGAAAACCTTTACGAGTATTATCCATTTTGTCACAAACTTTTTACCGCTCACTGTCAACAAACGTTAGGCCTTTACTAAAATCGAAAAAAATCATCCAAGGAAAACCTTCAGAAGTAATAACCATTTTTTCACAAACTTTTTTTTTAAATGCTTACTGTCAGCAAACTACTAGGTCAATTTATAAGCTGAACTGAATTCACAATAACAAATGTCAAATTTTACGAATATAGTAATGACACATTTCAATATTGCCATTTAGTGGTCGTATATAAAAACATGTATGAACAGGTACTCATTTTAAATATTAAATACTTGACTGCATAATTTCGAAAGATAAAACTGGGAAGGAGGTGGTGGGGATTCGAATCCGAGTCCTTGTGCTCCGTAGAAAACTACGAAGCTACGGCAATACTAACGTACATTAATAGGAACTAGAATAGCTTAACAGGAATTTTTGATAAGATTAGTTTTTCGAAAAATATTAATTATTGACTGTCATTGAAAAAATATATTACTTTTTTAAAATATTGCCGGGTTTACATTGGTAGAGTAACAGAGCTAGTAACTAGCGCAAGTACTAGGCGATTTACTCTACTATCTTATTTTCAGGATAGTAGATGTTCATACACAATTGACATACTTATCTTATTTTCTGGATAGGAAGTGTCAAAACACATTTGACATCTTCACTGTAATTTTGTTGTGAAATTATCTTTTTGCA
This sequence comes from Liopterus haemorrhoidalis, assembly GCA_963971575.1. Lineage (NCBI taxonomy): Eukaryota > Metazoa > Arthropoda > Insecta > Coleoptera > Dytiscidae > Liopterus > Liopterus haemorrhoidalis. Next base: position 16,286,216 of record OZ020615.1, on the reverse strand, counting down.
AAAAATAGTTTATAAATATGAATGTATATCGTCGCCGACTTGATGCCATTAAAAAAATGGTATTTTGCATTACATCATTTCAAATTATATTACTCTAAAAATTATGTAAAACTAGTTATAACGTCTTTAGCTAAGCTACGGCTATAATATTAAGAATAGATTGATAACAATTATGTACGTGTCAAATATAAATATTACTTACGTTTTCAAAACTCTTATAGACGGTGTTACAGCAATAGCACAATACAAAAAAGAAAAAATAGTGAAAAATAAAGTGAAAACTTTGGCACACCAAAAATGTTGGATTGGAGATGCGAACACTTCAAAAGAAATATTTGCAATGACTGAATAATTACACAATTCGTAAAATGTCCCATATTTCCATGTGTTCTAAAAATTTTGGTTAACCCCACCTCCGAGCCCTTGTTCCAAAATTAAAACAAGTTTAAAATGTATTTTCGGCAAAGATTAAAGCATTAGACCTATTTATGGTTTAATCCCTTTTGAATATGACCATAAAATTTTACAACAAATTTCCTGTCCATATTGTGTTTTGCATAAAATTATTAACAAATGTGAAGAATGAATTTACATACATTTTAGGTTTTCAATTATTAAGGTTTTTTAGGGTTTTGTAAGTATGATCACCGAAAAACCCTTCTAAGAAAAATAAATGTATATTAAATAAAAAAATTTAATAAAAATAAATATTTTTAAAAGAGTTTGAAAAGGTTTCATATATCACATGGTATTGTTAAATTGAAAAGAAATCATCAAATAATACATCAATGTTACAAAATTTATGCAAACAAATAATAACTTATTTGATATCTGTTGTTTTCTATTTGTTATGACAGGTTAACACTTGGCGCCAATTTCATATGTATCAATTTTGTGTGCTAGTGGACAAGATAGTAGCTAGTAAATACGTCGACGAGCTAGCTGCTATCCTAGCCCAACTACTGGCAGATAGTACTCTACTAGCCACAATGTCAACTGTTTACACAGGGATAGTGACTAGTAGCTAGTTACTTGCGCTAGTTACTAGCTCTGCTACTCTACCAATGTAAACCCGGCATAAGTTTTGTGGGATCTAAAGAAAGCTGTTAAACGTAAATTAAGGAACGGAATGTGGTTTTTTAAATTTTCTATATTTAAACACATTTTATTTTTCCAAAAATGTACTAAAAAACTTTCTGTCCCGCATCTTTTAAACCAAAGGGGGTAATCTAAAAATCTGAAAAAATTCTAAGTAACGTACATGGATCTGAACCGAAAACGTACGTAGAACATAAAAACGTACTAGTGGAATTTTTGATCAAATTTCGTTTTTGTAAAATATTGCAGTGTATGAAAAATTATTATTATTTTTATTTAATTCATAGTTAAATTATGGCCAATAATATAATGGATTTTAGGTATTTATGACTACAATATTTATAAAAATATAATAATGTTTATGTGTGAAAGCTCCACCTTGTATAATAGCGTTATGATTCAGCTTATTGCTTGAATTATTTTAGATTTTTGTTTTTAAGGTATCAAGGAGGAATAAATCATAGTGGTGATATACACGTTGTTAATAGTCAGAAATACGTTTCTGAAATTTTAAATTATTTATCAATATTCTTCTTATTAATTTAATGAACACTTAGTTACGATGCAATGTAGAAAAATCGTTGGAATTTTTTAAATTATGTTTTACTGTGACGAAATTTTCGCAAATTATTTAAATTTAGTTTAAAAAGTTAAATGAAAGCTCATAGTACTAAAATAACGAATAAAAATGATTATAAAAAACTGTTGATTTTAACGTGGCCTCTTACACTTATTATATACTTACAAAATTCTAAATGTGTGAAAATTAAAGCTGCGTTCAAAGCTCTTAAATTAGTCGACTGTAGACTATATCTTGTGCACTGTCGATTGTCACTACAAGTTTGTCATAATGGTAAGGCAAGTAACTGTTCAGACCTACAAATTTAATAGATTATGCGTTGTCGCTTGTGGATAGTTTTCCAAACTTATAGTTATTGAGTTGTTTTAATGAGAGAAACATATAAACTCATTGGATATCTCAGTCTATATCGGTGAGAATGTTTACATCGTATGCCTTTACATAACCTAACAAAATGTCATCGCGCCGATTATAACAAATCTCGCCCAAAATTACAAATATGAACAGTAAATATGATCAGTTTAGGTAATTAGGTTAGGTTTAGTTAGTAAAAATTTGGACAGCAAAATTAGGAAAACAATAATAGATAATAAACATTTTACGAAGCTACCGTAGTTGGTTTAAAGATACACAGATGTCGCATTATTCGCAACTCACTAATTTCCTTAGCTATAAACGATGCCTGTTTCGTTAAAACTATCTATTAAATTTATTCATAACTAGCAGTCCACAGTCAACTAATTTAAAGAGCTGTTAAAGCAGCCTGACACTTCACCTCTATTTTTATCCCACTCCTTTTAGATATGTCATATTTGTTAGCTACGCAACATAAACATATTTTGAGAGAAATAATATTTTATATTATAAAATTTCGGGTAAACACCATAGTATACGACACATTTTTCAATCTTAAAAAACATATTTTACAGCTACGAGGGTATTTCTCAAGAAAATGACTTTAGAAACCAGCTTTCCCTACATGTTGATCAAAGTAATGATATACAAATTTTCTAAAGAAATTTCCTCAACATATCCCATATTTTCCTGATTTTATATTACAATATTTCCTCCAATTTCCTCTATGTATACAAATTCAAAACAACCTCTTTACTAATACGATATTTTTATGCATGAGTAAAAATTTCACACTTTTCATAATCCCACCCTTTGCACTTAACTTACAAGAAATATTTCTTTTATGTTTCAAAAGTTTTTTATGTCTTTTAGTCGAGTATAGCGTGGTGCTAAAGGGTCTATGTGTATAAATATGTCAGACTAAAGGTCTCCCGACACGATTTAATACACTTCTTAGATACTTTAATGTATAATAAATTTTAACAGTTTGCAGATTATGGTGGTATATATTGTAGTATTTAGATGATGAATGTTTTGGAAATACTTGTGAAAATATATTGTTGTTTTCTTGTTAGCTTCGCAAGGCATTAAATTATTTTCATAAAGATTTCTACGTCAGTTTGCCAAAGTTTTCAAAGTTTATACTAATAGTGCACCTTTGTGTTTTACGCGTTATGTAATTACTACGAGAGTTGATAGATCCAAACAAAGTTTATGGAAATGTTCTATAGAAAACTAAGTACAGAATTTAATATAACATATATTCCACAATATGTGCCTCTTTTGAGTTTTCTCGTAGAACTACTGTGTGTGCCTAGATTGGCACTATAAAAGATGATAAATATATAAGGTTGCTAACTGAATCACATTAGGTCTGTTCGTAGAGTCATTTCCAACGGCTTATTATCATCAAATGCAAGCTCAGAATAATTTTAATTCATTCCTACGAACACTGCGCGTGCGTCTGCTGATATTATCACCATATAAAAGAAACTACAAATCGTCTTCATCCATCCCTCTTCTTGACTTTTTCTTTCCAATTTGTTGCATTTAACTTTCTCCGGTCTTTTTTCATGTTGTTTCTCCAACTTGCACCAAATCTACCTTTTGATCTCTTAAACATTAGCTTATTATCATAAAGTATTCAAACCCTTACTGTTCAGTATATATTCCGAAGAGTTTCTCAGTGGGATTTTTCAGGAAATTGCTAAATGGCAGGACGATTAATAATATCAGATAGAAGGACGACACCCTTCTTATGGCTGACACACTAGATGGATAGAGCCCTCCAAATCCGCGTGTATCCGCAACTTTTCTGTGGATGCGGATAAATTATCATTTAAACCATGCGGATGCGGATAAAATTTCATATCCGCTTATCCGCCATATCTGCGTGTACAATAAATCTTCGGTTACTTTCGGAGAAACATGCGATTGTGTTCTGACAATGCAGTCCTCGGTTACCTTCGGTGGTCTGTATACACATGTGATATTTTGTAGCATTCTATCTCACTCTATATCAGGGCTGTTCAACCTTTTTGTATTTGGGATCTACTTTTTTATATATATTGTTACCACGATCGACCAGAACGCGTAGCCAACTACCGAGGGACATGGAGTTCCCTACCTGGTGAAGGGGTCTTCCCCCGGGAGAAATTTTGAAAATGCATTATATATTGCAGTTTTAAAGCTGTTTATCATGTAGAAATAACCTAATACGCAACACGAAATTTATTTTTTTTTTGAAAATTCTTCATAAGCCTTCCAAGACTGCACTTTTAGCCAGATGGTTAACACATCGATCGCTAACGAAATTTATGCAAGATGATTAAAAAATGGTTCTTTGTTTTTAAGTTTTGTTGGTAAGGATATGTTTTTTTTTGTGCATTTTTATAAATTAGTGGTTTTTTTATGTGCGATCACCGCTATCCGTTACGGAAAATTAAATATTGCATTGCGCTAGGTCAGTGATGGCGAACTTATGACACGCGTGTCACGGTGACACGTGAAGACATTTCACGGGTGAAACGCATCGTTTAAGGACGGTCTTCGATCAAGAACAGTGAACGCATCTGGGCTCAAGTGTTTGTCGACTTGAGGTCCAAACATGAGAACCTGGAAAGAAATCGTTTGGAAAACGAAAAAAAGTGTCACTACGAACAGGAAATTTGGAGGACTTGGAACCGATTACCGGACACTTTTAGTACTTTGAAAAATCAATCGATGGCATTATTTGCAATTTTTCCCTCTACGTACTTTTGTGAGACTTTACTCTCAGCGTTAAATAATATTAAAACCAATAAAAGAAACCGACTGACAGATGAAGTCAGTAGCGCTTGCTTGGCCTTGAAGTGCACGAAATACCAACCTTCAGTTGAAAATTTAGCAAATGCAATTCAGCAACAAATAATTCACTAATGTAAAGAATTATTGATTTTTGCTTTTTTAACAAATAAATATACAGATACACCGAGCACAAAAGGTTCGCCATCACTGCGTTAGGCCTTCATCTTGTTAGTCAATTATTTCACTCTAGCAACTAAGTACATGAAAGTGAGGGAAAACTAAAGATCTACCTTAAATCAAGCCGCGATCGACCGGTAGATCGCGATCGACTGGTTGGGCAGCCCTGCTCTATATTGTTGTTATTAAGACAATTGTCCATGATCGCGATTGAGGTGAGACAATCAACATAACTTTCTTTTTATTATTGAATATAGAAAATAATATTTTGTACAAAAGTTGTCTGGTACACTTTTGGTAATTTTATCATGTAACCTGCCAATTTTTTTATACTACCCGAAGTAAAAAGTCTTGTTGATTCCAAGCATTTGAAAAATGACACATGTTGCTATTTGAAAAATTAAAGTTGCATTGCCTAACGCATGCGCGAAATGGCGTAAGAGAATTACTAGGTCACAAAAATATGCAGCACCTTCTACCAAGTAACTTAAATCGGTTTTTTTTTTTTTTTTTTTTATTTCTATATTAACCCTTTCACTGCACCATACGCTTTGAGATTTCGTGCTCGCTGTGCGCACACATTTCGGTGATTGCGAGTTTATTCGTGTAGAGCAGTTGGCGTGAACTTTTTGTGTAAGTTTTCATGACATGTAAGGATGAATGACGGTATATGACTAATGTTAGGAAAAAATGTAATGTGAGTGAATGAATACAAGAATACAATCAAAAAGATTTTATTATATTATTATATTATTTATTTTACATCGGCCTTTATTTCTGCAACGAGGCTAATCGCCGATGCCAGGGGGCGAGCTCCTACACCTGGATGAAGGGTGAATGATTGTGAAAATGAGAGTAATGTAAACATATTATTCTCGCCCGAATAATATCACCAACGAAGCAGGCTCGAACCACAGACCGGACAGTCGTACTGGGTTTCCACCAGTACAAACCGCACGACTAAATGCGCTCGGCCACCACGTTGGCATTAAAAAGATTTTATTTAATCGATATAAATAAGTAGATATACCGAATGTAAGACCCTATCTAACTGAATTGAACGGCACAGCAACGTATACCAACGCAACGTGCTCGCAGGTACTTGAACTGGTTGGGGTACCCAGCGGGAATAGTCGTGTTGAGCAGGGAACAATTTAAAACACGGCGCGAGTTAACTCGCTCGGAGCGTATCGGGCCACACTTTTATTTACGAGTATATACAGTTGGAGCAGCGAAGGGTTAATAAAAGATATAGCCACGTTGCATTACTTTTTCCTCACCTTGTAAAAGGTAAAACTGACGTGAGATGTTAGTTGACACTAATATGATACTTGCCAGTACTATCAACGCGTATTTCATGAGCAGCACGCCACCTGCACTCGAAAAAGGATGCTTAGGCCCCCAAAATTGTTGTCTCTCTCTAGATTTCAAAGATGTTAGCACGTCTAGGTTCCAAAACTTTCGGTGTCCCTTAGGTTAGGTTAGTAATAAATAAACTGGCAAATCCAAAGATTTTCAGTAGTGTTTTAGAGCAGAGATTACCGAATAAGGCGAAACATGTTAATTCTTTCCAAACTGACAGTAAAACCTGTTGTGCGGATTGTGCGGATATTTTTGCGGATGCGGATCGGATGCGGATTTATTATTTACAAATGCTGCGGATGCGGATCGTGGATATGCGGATGCGGATCGGATGCGGATACAGAAAAGTTTATCTGCGCAGGGCTCTACAGATGGACTCCAGGAATTGCTGGTAGATTGGCAAATGCGGAAGACGAATATGGTCTTAAAATCAACGTAGCTAAAACTAAATACATGATAATCAGCAAAGGCGTCAATCCAACTGACACCGGGATAGTAAGCAGGGATTAACGACTCGCAACTCTTGACTCCTCAGTCGGTATTTTAAAAACCGACTCTGACTCCGGCTCGGACTCGCAACTCTTTTCACTAGTAAATCGTAGAGCCTATCCCAAATGTTGAAGCGGAACTAAATGTAATTTTTATATTCTTAAGTTATCACGAGTTCATTTTTAACGATTGAAGTGGGCTTTTGTTAAAAAAAAGATAAAAAGTCTCATTTAATTATTAAAAGTTAGTAGATTTCAATATGTAGTTCCGCTTAAATCAAAGAAACAGACCATATTTGCATTAAATATTTTGATTTGGGGTGAGCTGTTTTTATAAAATGTCTTTTTCATTACATCTTAACTTTGATTTTTAATACAAATTTTCGAATATACACTCATACCTCGTTTTACGATCTAGATACGTTCCGGGAAAGTTGGCCGCAAAGCGAAAAGCCGTATAACGAATCAATTATTTTGATATAAACCCATATAAGTTCAATAGGATCAGTTCCAATTTTTTATAAAATAAAGTAGTTTTTAGTTTATAATGCATCTTTTCTTTATATGTATTTCATTTAAAAATGTTTACATATAAAATGAAAATACATATCAAGTACATATAATAATAAACTTGAAAGTAAAAAACTATACTGTCATCATCACTTTCCGCTGTCAAAAAATTGTCCAACGTTGTTTGTCTTGCCTTGCTTTCTGTTTCTTTTTACAGTTTTTATAACAGCAAAAATTACATTGTAATTTTTATATTTTATATTCTTACTTCTTATATTCTATCATTTGTGTAGCTCTGATGAAGAAATAAAATATTTCGAAACTGGTCAGCTAGATCTAGTTGTATCATTTATGTCCGTAACCCGTACAATCTTCTTTTGTATTGGCGCAGTCGTGAACGAGGATTGGTACCACCCTCTGAAATAAAGTACAGATAGAAAGAGCTCATTCAGGAGAGATAATTAGGCCAGTACTCTGTAGTCCTAATTGGCGCCTGAACACTAAGTTCCGCATTCTTAAGCCATACGTATTCCCTGTGTTACTATACGGAATGGAGGTACGTGCCCTCGATGAGGCTAAATCCAGAAGAATTCTGGATTTTGAAATGTGGTCGACAGAGTAAGAAATGCCAAAGTTCTCAGAAGAATGCAAAAAGAAAGTCCTAAGGAACGCTTAGATTCGGAATCTAGAATACCTGGGTCACATTATGCGGAACCCAATTAAATATCATCTGCTTCAACTTGGACCAGGTAGAAGAAGGATTCTCAAACATTTACGACAGTTATACGGAAAGTCTTCAATAGAGATATTTCGTGCTGCTGTCAATAAAACTATTATTGCTAGAATGAGCACCAACATTCGGTAAACCGATAGGGCACAAGAAGAAGAAGAATGCACTCTTGGTGGGATCACTTGTTATTTCTATTATTTGAAGTTGTCTTTTCTACCTTCATGGCTCACTGGTGTGAGAATTGAACGCGAAATACAATGGTTGTGTTATTAGTATTCCTACAATATTAAAATTTAGCTTTAATAAGACGGGTCAAATTTTTAAGTAACTATATTTACTTACAATTATTGTATTGTTTAAATCGCTTAATCACATTATCTTTATTTATAATGTGATTATAAATAATTTATATTATGGAGTATTTTCTGGAGTATATTAATTTATGTTATGGAGTATTATTATGGGGTACAAGCTCACATTGGGCAACCATAATCAATATTAAAAAAAAAGCAATGCGAATCATGACGCATTACAGTTACAGGGAACATTGTAAACCAATTTTTGCAAAATTGAAAATATTACCTTTTCCGTCGATATATATTTATGAATGCTTGTTATACGTTAAAAAAAATCCTAATCAATTTACCAAACATGAAAATACACAGTCACAATACTAGAAATAAAGCCAAATTAGTTACACAACTTGTTTGTCTCAATAAAACTAAGCAAAGTCCAGACTATTGGGGACCTCTTCTATATAATAATCTGCTAGAGCATATTATACAACTCCCATTCACAAAATTCAAACTCTCTGTGAAAAATATGCTACAACGGTACTGTTTCTACAGCATTGAAGACTATCTTCAAACAAATTTAAAATGAATACCAACACATTCAATGTAATTATAATTGTAATTTGTAATTATAATTATATACTAATATTCATAAAGTTTTGTAAATTTGTATGGTATAGTACAGGGGTCGGCAATCTTTTGGTCAAAAGGAGCCAAATCTATATTGAAAAAAAAACAATAACATGGAAGAACCGCTAAAAAATATGTGCTTTATTTAAGAAAAAAACGTAAAAATTGTTTATTTATTTTAAAATAATCTTATTACAATAAATTAATATTTACTTATACATTTAGTTTGCGATACCTATTGCACTTGCCAGTATATTACAATATAATAATTTTTTTAATGGGGCGATTACTCCTGCATAGTGTTTGTTAAGACTTCAATATATGGTGAATATTCAGTAATCTTGAACTTAAGGCAGCACTTAAGTTTCAGGTCAGTAAGATTACTTCTTAACTGACTCTTTATTAATTTCATATGTGAAAAGACTTGCTTACAGTAATATGTGGAGCCGAAAATCTTCAGTAGTCCAAAAGCATAATTTTCTAAATGACTGAACGATTCTGGAAGACGGTTCCAAGCTACGAAAAAAATTTTATCTACATTTTGAAGATTGTGAATTTCGGTCAACTTATGCTGGGAAGATAAAATGCATTTTCTCTTTCTAAACTTTCCAGTTCAGAATTAAGTTTTAAGAATATATTATTCCAAAAATCTTCGCATTTCAAATACAATAATTGAAGTTCAAATTGTGCCTGATTAATCAATGGGAATGGCAATTTATGTAAGTGCTGCATATCTGATTCAATTGGTTTTGTCAAAAAAGCTAGTGCGGCTTTATATTTTCTAAACTCTTTAAATCTTTCTCCAAAAGCTTCTTGCATGTTAACAATAGTTTGTGCAAAATAATTTGCATTCATTTCGTTGTTATTGTCCTTATGTTTTTGTAAATTAATAATATGTAAAAATGTTTCTGCACGTAATTCAATCATAAATACAGATAATTTTTTTTCGAAACAAATTACTTCTTCATAAAGGGAGTATGTAGAATTCCCTTTCAACAGGCAGAAAGTTGAAAATTAAAAAAATAAATAATATTAAAATAAAAACAAGTCAATTTTCAAAGAGCCATAAAATTTTCTAAAAGAGCCACATTCGGCTCCGGAGCCGCAGGTTGCCGACCCCTGGTATAAATATAGAAAAAATGTTTATTAATTATTAAAATACACTTTTTGGGGATTTATTTCTTAAAAATAATATCGTCTAAATGTAGACCCTCGCGTTCTCGGCACTCATTTAATCGAACAGTAAAATTACTTATGACGTCTCGCCAGGTGGATTCAGGGATGGCTGCCATTTCGTGACGGATATTTTCTTTCAAATGCGCCAGTGAAGTCGGTTTATTGGCGTAAACTTTAGATTTAAGATAACCCCATAGGAAAAAGTCCATAGGGGTTAAATCTGGACTGCGTGGAGGCCAATTTATGTCACCTCTCCGGGAGATCAATTTGCCTGAGAAAATTTCACGAACACGTGGCAGAGACATATTGGACGTGTGTGAAGTTGCTCCGTTCTGTTGGAACCATGTTCTTTGGTTATAGCCAGGAAAGTTTTGCAGTTCAGGTACCAAGAAGTTGTCTAACATCTCCCCACATAACGCTCTAAATTCACTGTAACTGCACGCCTCCTTTCGTCTTCAAAAAAGTAAGGGCCGATAATTCCTCGCGTCGACATCGCAGCCCGTACGGTCACTTTAGGCGAATGTAGTTGTTTCTGATGTTTGCGTTTCGGATTCGTTGCACTCTAGTAGCGGTAGTTCTGCTTATTTACGTGGCCATTAAGATGAAAATGAGCTTCATCCGAAAACAAAATGTTGGTAAACGTTGAAAATCGCTCAATCACCTGATTTACGAAATTAAGCCTCTGACTGGCATCTTGGGGCTTCAATTCTTGCACCAATTGAATTTTGTAGGGGTGCAGCTTTAGGTCTTTGTGCATAATGCGATGTAATGATGATCTATGCACATTTAAAGCACTTGCGCGCTTCCGAATTGAAAGGTTCGGGTCGTCACGAACAAACTGATTAACATTCTCCACGTTTTCTACCGTTCTTGATGACCTAGGTCGCCCGGATTTTGATTTATCCAGCGTTGTACCAGTCTCTTCAAACTTTTTAACCCAATGTCGAATGAGAGGAATGCTTGGCGCATCATTTAAGTGGCGAAAACCTCGAATACTGCAGAATTTTCTACGCGCTACAGTCGCCGAATCACCGTTTTTGTAAAACTCTCGCACGCATAACGCGCGGTCTGCTCACGAGAAACGCTCCATAGCGACTTTATTCCCAAGAGCCAGGCTACCGATTGACATAACCCCCGCGCTCCTCGGATACGTTGCGTTCACGCAGTAAGCTAAATAAATATAAAATTTCTTTTGACACACTTTGTATATATTATAAGATTATAGTTTGTTTAGATTTAATGTACGTATGTATTACTTTAGTTATAACTTTAATTTGTTTCCTTTATAAACATAATGTACATTGTAACCTATGACATGCAGTATGCATATTATGTATGTTCTAACTGTTAATAAATTCTATTCTATTCTATTCTATTCTATATTATAGTTTATTTTGGTATATAAAAAATCTTTTAATCATGCAGATTTTTTTAAAAGAATTCATAAAATTTAATTAACCATTTTTATTAAGAATTTTATTTCTAATTTGAACTGAAAAATATTAAAATATTTTTACTTGGCTTTATTAAAATTTTTAACGTTAAATATGTTAACAAAATTAAGTTAAAAATGTGTAGATCCATATTTAACATATTAATATAGAATGTCAAATATCTTATAAGAAATTTAATAAAAGCTTTATAAAATTACATATTTCTATTAGCAGGCAAATTAGAAGGTAATTATAATTTCATTTAGGGAGTTTATGAAATTATTACTTTATTACACTCAGTAGGTTAAACAGGTTTTGCCACTACACTTTTTTTCCGTGGATGTAACACCATTTACTCAGGATAGCGAACCAGATCGTTTTAGGATTTCGTAGGTATAATATTCATTACGCAGACGACTCTATAAACCTCTAGATAAGGTTATGTGATAATTTCTATACTGAATAAATGTCATTGCGTCTTTCAATACAAATTTATCTATCGGATAGTTACCTAACGGATAATGAGACTGACGTATCGAATTCACTGATTGGTATTGACATTTATTCAGCAGATGAAGCCAGATAACCTTATCTGTCAGATAGTTACTTAGAGGTTTACCTGAAGGTGGAAAGACCGGGCTTAAAAGCAATATTACCAACGTGATTAAAGCTATTATACCGTATTAGATTATATTTTACGCGGTGTTACTTCTTAGTGCGTCCATAGCAAATTAACATCGGAAATTAGTTTTAGATAGGAAAAGTCGTGGGTCGAAGATCAAATTCATTAGGCCGTTGGCAAAATTTGATTCTTAGTGTATATCAATTTTAATTGAAGTTTATTTATACTATTTTAAATTACACACACCGGCAAATTTAAAGCAACAGACGTAAATATCTCATTATTTTCCCTGATATTCTAGTACGAAATTTTTTGAAATAATGTTCAATCGGGTTGAGGTCAGGGGAGCACGCTGGCCAACCCATTGTTGTTATACCCACTTGATTTAAAAAGTCTGTTACACAGTGGGCGATGTGTGGGCGCGCATTTATCCTACATTAGGGTGAAATTTTCTGCGATATATGGGGCAAAAGGTACAACATGGCCTTGAAGAATATCTCTGAAGTACCTATCTGCAGTTAACGCTCCGCCATCAATCACCACTTACTCTGTGCGAGCTCCCAAACATATTCCACCCCATAATTGAACCTCCACCAAAAGATACAGTAGTAGCAAAAATAAATGGTGCATTTTGTTCTCCTTGGCGTCGATACAATCTCCCCGCGGGACAAATCTGGCCCGCGAGAAGATATCATCCGGCCCGTGGACATTTTTTAAAAACTTTGCTTACATAAAAACAGCAATTTAAAATAATCAGAAAATTGCAAAATAAAACATAACTATAACTAAATAATATCCGTCTTAAAATTATTATTTTTATTAATAATATCATTATCATTATGAAGCTTGTTTTAAAATCAAGCGCCAAAAGCCCAGCTAAATTCAAGTTGTCCGGCCCGCCATTTATTTCATGGGTCCCGCTTCCGAAAAAGTATGGAGACCCCTGATATATAGGCTACAAAATAATAAAATTTAAAAAAAACATAATTTTCAATCTGTTCCTTTAAATTTGCCGGTAAGTGTATTTAAATTTCTAAATTAGGGCCGCTTTCACAAACCTCGGATACGTAGCGTTATAACTATCTGAAGTATAAGTTTATTCCGATGTTTATTCCAACGTTCGCGTTTACAATGCATTTTTTATTCTCGGATATATGCTGTTCACTTTTGTAAGAACAAACTAAGAGGGAATTTTGTTTTCAATAGTTTGCACATTTGAAGCTGTATGTCATGTTGGTATTAAAAAATGTCACTTTTTTAAAATGTCGATCCATTTGACATATGTCATAATGAAAAATGATATCTTAATTATAGTGATCATAACCTTATCAACCTAAAGTCGGTTTTACAGCGGAAGGAATATTTTTTATTGACATTTAAAGTCAGTAACACACCATAAAAGTAACCAAAATAACCAGATGTAGTGTGTTCTTACAAAAATTAACAGCTTATAGTTGTCCATGGTCTTATTGTAAATAAAATAAAGTTGGTATTGTTTGACACATAAACTGACATATTAGGATAGGATATAAAGTTATATTTTAAATTGACATTACTATTAACAACACATTTGAGCATGTTTGGGGAAATTTTGGGAGATGTCGAAGTATTCGACTCAGATAATTCTTTTATTGTGCTATATCTGTTGCGTTAGTGTCAGCCTTTCGTGTGTAAATAGTCATAAAACCGCCCTCTAATAGAATCGAGCCCAAATACCATTTATGTGTAATTTTTCATAAGATCACCCTCTACTAGTAGAATATATACCAAATGCCATCCCTTTGAAGAGCCGCTCGTGTGCGGTGCAGACTATGTATAACCGCACGCAGTGGCACTGATTGTGGTTCATATTTATGTACTGTAATCCCTTGTCACCGCGGAGCTTACTTTCCACTAACATACTGTGGACAAAAAAACTCGAGTAATAAGATTATGCGTATACATAATATGTACAGTTGTGGACTGCCAAATTTGTAACAACCAGTTATCCCAAGAGGAAAATTTCACTGATTAATAACAGAGATATTTTTTTTTCTTCAGTATATAACCACATTAACAACCAGTTCACATTTTGAAAAATATATAAAAAATAACAAGCAGTTCTGCATATATACGTATTCAAAAACAGGCATTATGTGTACATAGTGTGGAAGGGGTGATAGTGGCCAGTTATATTCGTAGCGCTCATAGTGCTAAGAGCATATTCCAGCAGTAATCGGCTGCTACTGTTCATTGCTACGCTTTTAAAAAATAAATAAAACTATTATTTCACAACTACGTGTATTCAAAACTGCGGAACAAATACATGGATAACGACGGATTACTTTACTATTATTATTTCGTATGGCAATGTCTAGGTTTTAGAGATTTTTAGGTCGCAACTAGCGTCTTCTGACATGACCTAATGATTACTTTTTACAGTATCCGAGACCACCGTGCCCTGTGAAACATGCCCGATATTTCCGAAAATTAATTCAGAGATACAGGCACTAATTATAAAGAATCTGAGTCTATGGTTGCTACAGTTAAGATTTTTTATCGACTAGGTCGATATCATGATTCCACACTTTCAAAGCAAGTGAGCTAACCACTACGCTGCTGCAACCACAATTATAGAACTGTCATAAAAATTCAAATAAAACGTTATATGTGACATTTATCATGTCAATTTAATTTTTTTACCGTTGCTGAGTAACAAATACTTATTCACCAATCAGAGCAAGGGAATAAGTTATATTGCCCTTTATCTGAAGTGTCGTTGTACCCTTTTTACACTAGAACTTTAAGACGAGTGAACTTAAAGTTCACCAATGTTTAACATCGGTATGCTTTCATACTTGATGTTTAAATCTCTGGTGCTGTCATCATCTACAGTAATTTTGTCCTTAAGTTACCATCATGAAATTACCAGTTTTGAACTGTCTGCGCAGAATTTTGAATTATTATAAACAAATATGGATATTTCATTTCATTCTACAATAAAGACATTACAATAAAGAATATATTACAGCTGTATTAACATGTAAGTCGATACATGTTATCTCAATTATTGTAGCTCTGTATTTTATTAAACACATTATTAAAATAAATAATTTTATTATAACAATAAGTATAAACTTCTTATAACGTCGATACAATACAGTATACAGTATTCTTGTTTATGATAATATAAAATGTTGACAGCACAAATTCAAGGCGTATTTTTTTATAATAGAAATTAAGTTGGCAATGCGGCGATGTTTAAGACGCAGATCTCTGTCTTAAACATCGCTTGTATTTAGACGAGGCCATATGTTTCACATTAGCGTTTAAAGATACATTCACTTTAACATCCGATCTTAAAATTCTAGTGTGAAAAGGATATAAGCAAGATAAGATATTCAGACCAATTCTGTAACTCTGTTACTATGATAATTGTAACTAAATTCGTCACTATGAGCAAGATCAGTTACTATCATGAATGAAAGGCATTATACTTTTTATAATATTTTATGTTGTAGTAACATTATTACACAGTAACTTTGTACAGCATTGATCTGATTCTGGGGTTTATTCCGATGTTTATCCTATCCGAGTATTGTAAAAGCGATTTTTTGACTTTATACCGGGAATAGCGTTATCCGAGCTTTATCCAACGATTGTAAAAGCGGCCCTTAGTCAAAGATATCATACATTTTCCAAAAGTACTCGTTACGTCTCTGGCTACAAAACATGTTTGAGATTAATTTATTTATTTGTGGAGAAATTATTATTATTTTATATTTTATACCTTTACTAAAGAGGAAGACTCTGTTACGAATGTCTCAATTTTGATTTTTGTGTGACAAAATACGTTTTGAACATTACCTCCTCATATATACTTACTTTAAAGAACACAGTTTTAGTATACTGCCCGCTGATTTCTTGGTTTAAAATTAGTGAGTCTGTTTGAAAGATCTTAAACATATACCATATCTTTTGTTCTGTGCTAACAACTTAATAATGACATCTCCCCTGTCTCGTTGTCTTTGATTATTAAATTGCGCATAACCTACTTCAAAAGTTGCCACCCCCATATAAATAAAATCGGTTTGAGATAATGTCTGCCTTTGATATGGTATTTAATCAACCCTCATACATTTACTACATTTACACGCAACGCACTCAATTCTATTACTTTACCCCTTTATTTCTGATCCATTATCACTCGGAACACGTTTGATTTACACCGAAAAAACACAAAATCAACAATTTCTAAAAATACAATTTTTCCCGCATCCGATATATATGTAGCTATATGGAACTAACACTTGTTTTTCAAATGGGATAAAATAGGGTGAACACCCTTCGACATTTGACTGACATCAAGTCAATTCTAAAACACAAAATATCAAGGTAACAAGTTGACGTATTGAAAAATACATAAAATAAAGTCATAACCAATTGCTCAAAATATTTTTTTGGCAGAATATGAACTTTTGTGGAACGATTATTCGACTCGGCGATTACACGAATATTAAAAATAACAGAATAATTGTGGACTAAATGGTAGACTATTATACCTGGGTATTATTTCAAATAATGTTGAAGACGTAGTATACCTAACTGATCTTATTGACGTCGTCATAACGTCAATAAGCGCTTTCCAAGTTATCAAAAAGAGTAACGCTGAGTTAAGGATGGTTTCAAATTGACGTAGATGTAGAATTCTACGTCTACGTGAAAATATAAGTAATAGGAAAATGCATGCTACGGTTGCCAATCAGACGTTGATGGACGTAGACGTAGATACGTTGACGTAGAATATTCATATTTTTTATATTTCATGTCTATGTTTTTACATCCGGCCAATAGGAAAAAATGATAGAAAATGACAAAACATTCTCAATATGTCGTATGTAGATAGATAGAACCAGTCAACATTTGTTGGGGTCACGGTATTGAAATAAGGGAAATAAATAATTACCATGGTTAGATTACACTGGTCAACAAATTTAAAAATTTTTTTTATTGACTTATGGTCTATTTCAAAGTAGAAAAAAGTAGATAGCGCTGCGAACCGAGTACGATTTACACTGGACAAATACAGTATAGCGGGAAATTTAAAATAACTAGGGCATGGGCGTAGTAACTGGGTTAGCAAGTGATTTTTTTTTAATATGAAACTGGTTAATAGCTTATTGAAATAAACAAGGCTGATGTTAAATACACTTATTTATACGACATAAATTCAGTTTAATGGGAAATTTGAAACATTTTAAAAATGATGTACCTACTATATATAACAAGAGAGATTAGCTAAAAGAGTTTAAATAAAGCAATAAAACAAACAATATATCTTCAGAGCTAAAGTTTCTTATTTAAATAATTATTGTAAATAAAAATTAAAAATATATGTATATATGAAGGTCTAAAAATTATATCAATAACTTCTTCAGATAACCTAAAAAATATATAACTGCGTAAAAACAAATTACATGGAGAATATTCTCCATAAAATCTACGCCATAAATATAAATAAAAGTCTAAATATGTAAATAATAACAAAATATATGAAAGAAGTTAAATAATATAAATAATATATATTTCCAATGTACGACACTGAACATCTGTCAACTTGGACTAAAAACAATATTTTAAAAGTGTAATAGGGATGACGATCTAAACGAATCCGAAGCAAAGACAAACAGCTCCTATCTTCTTACACACATTTTTCTACTTTGAAATAGACCATAGATCTGATACTTGTTTTTAACTAATTTTGGGGTGTTGATTTCAAAAATGTTAACAGTTTTTGCCTATCACGTCAAATTTTTGTTCTATGGTTGCCTAGAAATGGGAGTTTACTAGTGTCGATTTTAAGATTTTTGCGAATATTTCAACACAGAAAAATATTTCGAAAAAATGTATTAAACAAAAGTTGCTATAAAAGTAATAACTAACAAATTTTATTTGAGAAAATATTCGAATTAGAAAATATTAGGCCATATTATTGCTACTCTGCTGCTATAATGTATTTTATACAAGTACTTTATGATGGCGGTCGGTCCTGTGGTGGCCACAGCTGATGTGATACGCAAAAACTGATGTGATATCTGAGTTCAGCATCACCAAATTAGTAAGAAACAAGTCTTAGATGTAAGTCAGCAAAAATTGTGTTGACCAGTGTTATTGTTTAATAATGAATACATATTGTTTAATAAAAGTGTTTCTTTTTAAAGCGTCATATAGGGGAAATAAATGAATTAATTCATGGGACGTTTCGCGTTTTATTTCAGTAAATGCATCTTCAGTTTGTGTGTGATATGCAGTTATCATAGACATTGAGCATTGTAGTGGAAGGAAAATCAAATACATTTGATTTTAAATACCGACACGGTAACATCGATTCTACCTATTCTGGACAAAATATATATATTTATATGTACTTTTTTCCATGTTTTTTAAAATAATTTTAACCTCGTATTTACCAAGGATTGGTGCATACATGACGTTCCACTATAATTCTCAATGTCTATGATAACTGCATATCACAGGGTGAAGATGCATTTACTGAAATAAAATGCGAAACGTCCCATGAATTAATTTATTTATTTCACCTATATGACGATTTAAAAAGAAAGCCTTTTATCATACTGACTCGTCAAGATCAACCACTTATATACGAGGGATGTTTCCAAAGTTCTGAGAATTTAGCTATAATTTTTATTATTTTGTTAATTTTCGTCAATATTACAATGTAGTTTTTCAACATAATCTCCATTTAACTGAATACATTTATCCCAACGATAAACTAATTTTTTTAAGCCGTCCTCAAAGAACTTTTTCAGTGTCTCCTCAATCCATCTATTCCAACAGCCTTGGCACCCAGCGCGGCGAAACCTTGCTAACGCCCAAACAATCATGCAAGATGTCATGAACTTGTCGTGTAAGTCATTCGCCTGTCTTCTTTCAGTAGGTCTTCGACGGCAGTAATGTTTCTTTCATTTACCGACGTGCTTGGGCGCCCACTGCGTAGATCGTCTTCTCGTGATGTTCTACCGGTTTTAAAACGATCGATCCACCAATAAACAGTACTTTTGGATTCTGCAGACTCACCAAATACTCCTTGCAGACGCTGATAATTTCTGATGTTTTCACACCTTCTTTCCACAAAAAGAAAATTATTGCTCTTTGAGATTTTGCTGCGTCTTCCATGGTTACAAAAACAGTGCTATGAAAACGCGTCTATTTCAGTCGAACACCTAAATCAGACTGAACAACATTGCACTAAATAGTTGCATAAACTTGTCAAGACTTGTCTGGCATCAATAAAATTGCCTATAAGTTCTGCGTAATTTAATTATAGCACAATTCCCAGAATTTAGGAAATATCCCTCGTATATTGTTTAATATACCATGAGTTCAAAAAGAAATTACATAAGGGTTGGCTATGAAAAAATAAAATAATGTCTACTGCAAGCTTTACATAACAATAAATAACTTATGACATCAACAACAGTGAAGACAGTTAATTAATAGCAAGTCTCAATTTTTTTATTCTTATATGTAACGTTTCCATGGTCATGATAAATAATATCTCTGTTAGAAAATATTAGGCCAAGTTATTTCTACTCTGCTGCTAGAATGTATTTTATACAAGTACTTTATGATGGTGGTTGGTCCTGTGGTGGCCACAGCTGATTTTTTTTATAAAATATTAACCCATATAACCTGAAACTTTTTTTGAAAAAAAAAATGTTTTTTTGTAAAAATTTAGTTAATTGTGTATAAATATGCATGAAAATGATTATAATTTTTTTTTTACTGATCAGAATAGCTATAACATGCTGTACTTTTTAAAGGACGGTAGGACTATATACTACTATAAGAATAATAACAACCTATTTATTTAAATGCTTTATTAATTCCAAAATTATTTTATAAACTAAACTATAAAAACATTTGCTTGTATGATAGTCCAAAAAACAATTTTTAGGATGTAAACCTACATTATGTACATTTTTTATAAACAAAATTAGCTTTTTTGCTGCAAACAGCGCAACGTTTTTGAGCAAAATAAATAGATGGTCAGGCACCTCAAAGAGTTGTGTTTGTTTAGTTTGACTCTGGATGGTCAGGGACCTCAAGGAGTTCAGAGGAACTCTGGATGGTCAGGGACCTCAAGGAGTTGTTGAACCTAAAATGGTCGTGTTTGTCTTGTTGACTCTGGATGGTCAGGGACCTCAAGGAGTTCAGAGGAACTCTGGATGGTCAGGGACCTCAAGGAGATGTGTTTGTTTTGTTCGACGCTGAACGTTCAAGGACCTCAAGGAGTTCAGTGAAACTCTGGATGGTCAGGAACCTCAAGGAGACGGACAAAACTAACATTATGTTTTCGTATACTCTGTTTTATTTTGCAGTTATTAAATTCTGAAGATGCCGCGAGGACGTGGCAGGAGCAGGACGGCCGTGTTACGATAATAAGTTGTTTTATTTTTCAGTTATTTTGAGTAAATAAAGTTAAATAACATAAATTTCACTAATGTATCAAAGACTTCATAAATAAAATATGGTAGGACATAATCCTACCGTCCTTTTAAAAGGACGGTGGCTTTATTCATTGAATATCGTTTGCCGGTTTCAACAAAATTTAAGTTTTTGAGGTTATGAGTATATAAAAATATGCAGTCTAACATAAAATGTATTTTATAATTTTAAAATTTAAGAATAATAATAAAATAACTTTCCTAGAATTAGCCATTGTCAATGCTCATAAAACGTAAGCGATTGAAACGCTAGTAAAATTTACAAAAATGACAACAATTGTTTGAAACTTGCTATAAATGATGTTGCATAAACACAGTGATCATAAAATATTACGCCATCTCAAATTATTTGTTTATACTAATTAATTTAGCGCGATTTTTGAAAATCCTTTTAAAAGGACGGTAGGTTTAAATGGGTTAATAAACAATCCCCACATCGTTATACATTTAAATTGATATTCATAAATTTCCCTTCTAATATAAATATATTTTCTTTGAAAACACTATTTTTGATAGTTGGGCCAACTTCACTGAGACGGGGCTCGTATATGAGGAATCCACCAGTGTGGATTTTAATGGACATATTTTGGACTAATAATTTGAGAAGAAAAACAAACTAAGAGTTTATTTGAGTTACAATGTAAAAAAATACAATTATGATAAAGGAACATTTTCTAGGCTTACTACATTTGTTACGCATAACTATGATTTTGATTTAAAAATAGAATTAAAAATATAAAAAACAATGTTTAGAAATAAAAAATAAATTATATCTATTCTAGATTACATATCTATTTTATGGCACCTTTAAGGTGTCTCAATTGTCCACATCAGGTAACTATATTGGCACTTACATATTCACAATAAAAAAAAAAATTGTACAAATAAAAACTTGTTTATAAATTATTTTAAAAATTTCGTTGTGCACTCAAGTCTTTAATATTTACAAAATCTATTCTTCATGGAAATAGACATATCGTCTAACTCTAGAGCTGAATCCTGCACTTCTGAATATTTTCAAAATAGCTTCTCTAGGGATATCCTGTGTATCTCTATGGAACACTGGGAATTCTTTATTAGCTAACCAGGACTCTTTAGCCAAACCAGCAGCGATTCTAGGGTTTTTGTAGAATGGGTTCAGCAATTCTTGGGGCAGTTGAGCTTCCCTGGCGGCATTTTCAGATACTACTGGGTGGACCAGAGAAGATGGGTCCACAGGTGGTGGGTTTTGGACCTCGAGGTTGTTGGTTATTTGATTGTTTAGGTGGGTTAAGGAAGGATGGAGGAACTGGCAAGAAGCCACGGTTAAAATGGCACTTAGGATAAGGAATTTCATTTTTCTGAAACAAAAAATGGTATTAATTAAAATTGCCCCAAAAAGGGATATTTATTGTCTTAATAGGTATATAAACAATTATATTTTTATTTTTTAAAATCGATTTTCTCAATGAGATTTTCACCTAAAATTTGTCAAAAACCTTTCTTTCCTCACCCTATTTCCCAGAGGGTAGATTTAAAATCTGAAAAATATCTCAATAATGTACATTGATGGGTATCGGAACAGGTCAAGAGGAATTTATGATCAAATTAGTTTTTGGAAAAATATTTATTTTTTGTCGTTGAAATAAATAATAATTTTAATAATTTATTGTGTGGTATCAAATGAGCTTATAAGAAGTACATTAAAAAATTAAAAGTAGTTTTTTGAAATTTCTTTATATTAACACGTTTTCTTTTTAAAACTGTACTAAAAAATTACGGTCCCGTACCGGTTGACCCAAAGGGGTTAAACTAAAAACTAAAAAAAGTGCATTTTCTGAATCGGAAACGTACGGAAGGAAATTTTGATCAGATCAGATTCGTTTCTGGAAAATGTTGCAGTATGGACCAATTTAATTATTTTTTTAATTAATGGCTAAATTATGGCTAATAATGTTATGGATTTTTTGTATTTATAGCTAAGGTAATGTCTTTTTTTCAAATTATTAATATAATAAAAAAAATCAACAGCTGAGAATCGAGTTTATGTGTGTAAGCTCCACCTACTATTACTATCCGTCATAATTCAACCTATTGTTTAATTTATTTTAGTACTTTGCTTTTTAAGGTATCAAAGAGGAATAAATAATTTATATTAGTGAAATACTTATAAATCAAATGACACATTGTTAATAATATATGCGGAGAAGGTTATACGGGCTGCGGACATAAATAATAAAACTAGATCTAGCTGACAAGTTTCGAAATATTTTATTTCTTCATCAGAGCTACACAAAATATGAAATATAAGAATTTAAAATATAAAATTACAATATGAAATATAAAAAATATATAAAATAATAAATTATAATGAATAATAAATAAATTAAATTATAAATAAAAATATGAAATATAAAAAAAATATAAAAAAAAATAAGAAATTACAAAATTATAAAATAATAAAATATATAGAAATATAAAAAATACTATGACAAATAGATGTGAAAAAGTACAAAAAATATAAAGAAGTTTTCTCAATATATTTTATTACTATATAATTTTGTAATTTATTATTTTTTATATTTTAAATTTTCATTTAAAATTTATGTTATTATTCATTATTATTTATTATTTTATATCTTTTTTATATTTCATATCGTAATTTTATAATTTAAATTCTAACTTCTTATATTCTATATTTTGTGTATCTCTGATGAAGAAATAACATATTTCGGAACTGGTCAGCTAGAGATCTAATTGTATTATTTATGTCCGCAACCCGTACAACCTTCTTCACATATAATCATTTACGGACACGATCAACTCCACATTGTTAATAATTATAATACGTTTCGGAAAATATACAAAATTAAGTCGTTTATCAACATATTTCTTATCAATTGAATGAACACATTGATGCGAAGCAAATACGGAAAAAATCTTAGGAATTTATCAATTTAAATTTTATTGTGATGAAATTATTAAATTTGTAGGGAGGGGCACCTAACCTAATTTTGCATCGGGGCGCCAGGCCCTTGAGCCGGCCCTGCGTACAGATAGATAAATTGGTCGCATCTATGAAATCCTAAAAAGATAACTTAAATGATGATAAAGCAGAAGAAGAATGGAAAGTTTGCCAACACTCTTAATATTTAATACTGTTTCATTGTGTACAATTTATATGAACGAAATATTAAAACTAAGAGTGAAAGTGAATTGAACTATTGTTTAATATTCCGTCTAGCGGAACCAATAATTTATTACTTTAATTATGTTGGTAGAACTGAAATATTTACAAAGTTACTCTAACCTTCATATATTTATATAATTAATCGTTCGACCTTAAAACTTATTTGAAAGAGAAGGTCAAGTTTGAATTAATCTGTACCAAAAATCAGGAAGGAAAAACTGGTTCGAAATGTTTTGCAATACAAAAACAATGACTTGAATTTATAATTCTGTAAATGTTAACAGGTGTACCGAATTGTAATCAGCAAAACGTTGCGCTTAAAACGGGATTGGAATATCTAAAATTTAAAATGAAATCATAAAACAGATAATAAAATATCCCTTCCCTGAACGAATGATCGAATAAACCAATATGGATGATTCAGCAGAAATATTTAATAAAAACTTGTAATAAATACTGACTTATCTTTTCCAATTTTTATTGGACACTGGTATAAAACATATTCGAAAAATAACATTTCAAACATAAAATAGATTAATTGGAAATGGACTATTAAGGGCTTTTCTGTTAATAAATACTAGGCTGCGTTTCCCACAGTAGTGAATTGGAGCTTTAACTTGTTTTAAAAATTTGTATTATATGTGTTACGTGGTCGTTTCGAACAATTTTTTATAGTATGTTTCTTTGGTTTAAGTGGGACTAGATTTTGAAGTCTAGAAGTATCTTTTAACGATTGAATGGGTTTTTGACCATTCTGTTTAACAAAAGTCCCATTCTTAAATAAGCTCGTGACAACTTCAGAAAATAAAAACCACGTCTAATTCTGCTTCAACATTTGGGATATAAACCTTTGGGTTCATGTACGGTTTTTGTTATTTAAATTTTTGCTGTAACTGAAATAAATTAAATATTTCAAGTTTTTAGGTAGCGTCTCCCATAGTCCCCGAAACATGCAGCCAACTGAAAAACTACATACAACAAAAATAATCTTTTTTTATTTAAACAATAAGCAATCTATAAGTGTTACGAGTACATATAGGCAATTGGTTGACCTGCACGCATCCGTAATATTTACATTTAACGCTACGGGTGCACGCGGAATCACCTATTTGCCCATAAGTACCTGTAACACATATAGATTACTTACCGAACGCGTTATGCTGCATTCACAACATCATAATTATAAATCAGATTTAACGTTAAATTAGAACTTATCGTTAAATTTGTATGTGGAAATAGTAAAGTATGTGGAAAAAGTAGCAACCACAATGTAAATTAAGAAATTAAGACACTAACAGTGTTTTTTTTTTTAAACACAGAACAAGACTAAATTTCCCAATTACACTGTGTATTACAAACATCCATGCCCTAACCAGGATCGAACCCGGGACCTTTGGCTCGTGAAGCAAGACCGCTACCTCTACGCTACCAAGGCCGACGTTATACCGGTAAATTTCTATCGATTTCTACTTTATCGATCTATGTTTGACAGCGGTTCATATTTGCTAGTGAGGTTTTGAGTCTTTCATAGTTTTGAAAAGAATTACAATAGATGACAAATTTATATCTATGCTTATGGAAAACAGAAAGATATGGAAAAACAGAACAGTATGATCATAGAAATCTTTTAGGTTAAGACAGATGCTTACTGCTACGTAAGGCAGCTTTCACACTAAAGCAACGCAATTCGAACAACCGTCCTAACCAACTAGTTGCATTCATCTGACTCATAAGGATTTCGTTGAAGCATTCACACATGCGCGATGTGCCAGATTCAACCAACTAGTCTGATGCAACTAGTTGGACACGACTGGGCATGCCGGTCGCACGTGGACCAGTTTCATCAGTTTTACATTGAATTTATAATTTTATTTAAAATGAACGACGAAGCGTATAGCGTGAAATTGGTACAAGAAGTGGAGAATCTTCCGGTGTTGTACAATTTTACCTTAATTTTACCTTAGCGTTATTAGAAGAGTTTCTTCTACACGAATACACCTCCTAAAATTTGGTATCCACTTTTCTTATTGACGGAGCCACCATATCAAGCAGTTCTAAGATGGTTGCTAGGCTCATCCTGTACAAAGCTTTAAATTTAACTGGATCTCGTAGTTCCTTTGCAGCCACGAATAGTCTCTGTTTAAATTTTTTTACAAAATATGGGTGAACCCAATGACGTCTTTTCTTTTTTTTTTTTTAAGTACCACCACAACATTGTAATATCGTCGTCTTCTTCTGAAGATTCCATTGTGACTGATTGCGATAAATGTGAAAACGTTTGTATGCAACGATTGCGTACAACTGGTTGCATACAACTCATAGCATGCGTTGCGTTGCTCTAGTGTGAAAGCTGCCTAAGAGTTTGTACTTTGCAACTCCTAATTTTAATTTATAAGTATAAGTATTAATTTAGAAAGTTGTGAACACTAGCATACATTGACGTATAACAAACATTTACGTTAATTTTACGTATTAAATTTAATTTATAATTATGACGTTGTGAATGCAACATTACGAGTACACAGAATTGTCGCAATAGCTTCCAATTTTATTTATATAGATAATTCGAAACATTCGTTCTCCACGAGAGATTTATAACATTAGTACTACTATATGACTACGTAACATGAACTTTAACACGTTAATTGCCGTATGTATACATTTAGATACACAAGTGGATTCAAGGTGCTGCGTGTATTCAAATATATACACTTTCGTTTTCGAATTTATGTGTCTTTGAATCGAGTACATTTTATCCTGTTTTCAATAATGATATCGTTTGATGCTAGGGCCGGATCGAGGGGTTTACAAAGTGTGTGTTTCATCACTTCGATTCCGTACTCCTTTATTATTATTTTTTTTAATAAGAATTGGATCTGCTTTCCTTTTTTAATAGAAATTACTTCTTTTTTTTTGTCATTACTTTGATCCTTCTTCCTTTTTTATTGTCTGAATCTGAAGCGCAAAATTACGCGCCGTCCTTGTTTGGTGCGATATGGAACTATATTTTTACAATCTTCAAGCCTTCAAATTTATAAAAATATGTACTTTTAATAGAATTTAAAATAATAATCAGTTCTATTATAACTAAAGTAATATATTAATCAAATGAAAAGAAAAATGCCGTGGCGCCACTGATTCTTTTACGAAAATTACCGCGGTAGTCAACTTGTTAACAATACGAAATCGAAGAAACTTCATAATCTTTGAAAACAAAGTACTACCTCCCAGGGCCGGCGCGAGGATCTGTGGCGCCCGTAGGCAAGATTTAATTGAGCGCCCCTAAGCAGGGTGTAGCTAGCAAAGTCCTCACTTCTAAATTTAAATTGAAGACCTAAAAAAGGTCCTCACTTCTAAAATTACATTTCACTAAATTACTTTTACATTCATTTGGAATTTGGCGCCCTTTTGAGTCTCACGTCAGCGCCCCCCTCGCAGCGGCGCCCTGCATGCCCGCTTTTGGCGGCCCTGCTACTTCCTGACTCTTGGTGGCATTTTGTATTTTGTTTCCGTGTGACCCATCTTTTACAGATTTTACATCTTATGTTGTCCTCTGTAAGGTATATTTTGTTTTCTTTGTTTTCGTATTTGATCCACATGTATTCTGGTATTTCAAATTCTTCTTCTTTAATTATATAGCACCCTCATCTGTGGCTAAATATTAGGCTAAATATGTCATCTCTTGTACCTATTCTTAGAATTGTTATACCTGATGCTAGTTTTATACCTATTTCTTTGAGTTTTTCTTCGACTATTGAGTTTGGAATTTCGATATCTATGTTGGAAATTATTAGTTTAATAGTTGGATTAATTTTTATTCTAATTTCTATGATGTTGTTTTTCATCAATATGTTTTTGCGTCCGTTAAGAAGTTAGTCTACTTTTTCCCTACTGGATAAATGAATGCAGATTTCTTTATTGCTTACTCGCGAGGCGGATATAATATCTTTTGGATGTATGTATTTTGCTAGTTCATATAGATAGTCGGTAATATTTATTTTATCGATAGCATTTAGGTATATTCCTTGGTCTCCTTTAGGGTGTGTGAATGAATCTCTAAGGCATAAGATAGTGATTTGATATGTATATTATTTGAAAACAAAGTACTACCTCAAATAATTCGTCCTAACTTGCACTTTGTCACGTTCCTTGAATAATTCCATGAACAATGTGTCTCTTTTTCATGGGAGTGGCGCCGTACCCACACGACATTCGCTGACCTTACACTCCTGCGTACCTGAAGGTCGTCTCCGTAGCGTTACACGCTCGCTGCATTCACGGTTATATAGTTAGCTATGAAGTATTTAGGGTAATGATGTTTACATATGTTATGTTGAGACATTTGTTTATGGTTAATTATGAAATATTTTACGCAGTTGCATTTATGGAAATTTATTGTTATGTCAGTAACTAGAGCTAATGATTTCACTATAAACAAAGCTATTTAATTATTATGGTCCAACTTAACGACGTATGGAACGTTTTTTTTACCACCATCGGTATTGAAAACCTTGGTTTGAAAAATATTATTTTGTTTTATTAGTTTTAGATGTATTAAAAAATTAAGGAAACTTTCCAGAGAAATACCTTACGATAGAATAATAATAATAATAATTTTGATTGATCAAAATTTAAAAAAATACAGAATATGTTTCTTATTGATTAGAGTACCACTTATACGTATAACCTCTATAATTACATGTTTTTAATAGTTTTTAGATATGCTATTTTTTACACTTTAATTATTTTATAAAATAGAGGAAAAATTAAAAAACAAACTCTCACTTTAGTTGGGGTGGCCATTTTCTTAAGAAGGCAATGCGGGACGGAGCAAAAAAAGGTCCTCACCTCCCAAATCCAAGTGAAGAGCAAAAAAAAAAGTTCCTCACCTCCCAAATCCAAGCGAAGAGCAATAAAAAAAAAAACGGTCCTCATTTCCTCAAATTTTTACAAAATGCGGGACAATGCGGGACATAATGTTAAAATGCGGGACTTTTGCGGGACGCATCTTAATGCGGGACAAAATGTTAGAATGCGAGACGAATGGTCACCCTAACTTTAGTAGGTACTTAGGAAAAAAATAGAAATAACTATTTATTTGTTCGATATAACAGGATGTTTCAAATATTTTAACGTTTTATAAACTGATCCTACATTTTTTATTAGGTGGTTTTCATAATTAGCTATCCTTTGAAAATATTTATCTTTGGTTTTTTTTTGATATGATCATGAATATATTCAAGTTTTATATCTTGGTGCATACTACTGATGAGGGTAACCGACGAGTTAATCGAAAATCAATTAATCGAATATCAATTCATCGAAAATCAATTCATCGAAAATCAATTCATCGAAAATCAATTCATCGAAAATCAATTCATCGAAAATCAATTCATCGAAAATCAATTCATCTAATGATCAATTCATCGAATGATCAATTCATCGAAAAAAAAATATTTTGTAAATATTTGAGAGGAATGCCGAGGGGATCGGAAAGTCAAAAGAGCAGTGGTCAATAAAAGTAGACAGACTAAGAAATAATTGCGCAATTTTTTTTATATGGTTTAAAAAAAGGTAAATAAAGTGACATAGTGTTTAAATATAAATAAAGAAATATAATAAGAAAACTTATGTAAAAAAAGAAATAAATGTTTTGTTTTTAAGGTTTAATAAGACAGGTTATGGGCAATTGCACGCAAATAATTTTTATAAATTCATACACAATGATACGCATTTTAATTGGGCTAATATGGGGGAAAATAAAGTACTATGCGCCTAAAAACAAGGTAATTAGGTTAGGTTTAGTTAGTAAAAGTCTAAAACCGAGCGGAGCGAGTTACCCATCTTCTAGTTTAAGGACAAAGCACTATTTTAGGTTAGGTTAGGTTAGTAAGGGTTTTGTTAGAAGAAGCCGAGCGAAGCGAGCTACCCATCTTCTAGTTTAATGTCAAAACACTATCTTAGGTTAGGTTAGGTTAGTAAGGGTTTGGTTAGAAGAAGCCGAGCGAAGCGAGCTACCCATCATCTAGTTTAATGACAAAACAAACTCACACTAACATAACAATGCCACCTGTTTAGAATCACCGTACATTGAACAAATCATGTGTATAGTAAAGTATATATCATAGTATAGTATAGTAAATATGAATAGTAAAACTATGTACATAACACAAAACTCTTAAGACTTAACAGATGGGGAAATACCATTTTATAATCCTTTTAGAATGGGTGTATTAAGTACATTTATGATCCCATTAACCGGGTTTTTCTGATCTAAGGAGCCCTGTTCGATTTCAAAATAATCCAACAGGTATCTTTTACCTGGCGTATTTTCTGAATGGAAAATTTAAAAATTATTAATAGACCAAGTATGATAGTTATTTAATAAGTGTAGTCTGTCAACTTTTATTAACCACTGCTTTTTTGGCTTTCCGATCCCCTCGGCATTCCTCTCAAATATTTACAAAATATTTTATTTCGATGAATTGATCATTCGATGAATTGATCATTCGATGAATTGATCATTCGATGAATTGATCATTCGATGAATTGATTTTCGATGAATTGATTTTCGATGAATTGATTTTCGATGAATTGATTTTCGATGAATTGATATTCGATGAATTGATTTTCGATGAATTGATTTTCGATGAATTGATTTTCGATGAACTTACCGTGAATCACTGATGAGATGGTACTTAGGATATCTGCCTATTATTCTTAGATAGTAATTTTGAATAATTTGTAAAATTTTTATGTTGGAGTTGCACAGAGAGTTCCATAAGTTAAAACTGGTCTTATGATTGTTTTATATATTATAAATTTGTTCTTTTGATTTAAATTAGATCTTCGGTTGTAAATCGAGTCAAGTTGTCTTAAGGTTTTCTAAGCTGACATACATATATCCCTTACGTTAGAATGGAATTAACAACGTTAGCGTGAATATAAAGAGCGATCTTAATGATTGATAGGTGTTTGAATTTAGCGCATTGCCTTGCTAGTAATTTTCATCCCTAGCTGTTTGTATCTTAACTTGTACATGACGCATTTAATCATAAACGTAGTTACGGATATTATTTAACATTGACAGTTGTCTGGCATTGACAATTTCTATTGTATTTATTATCAGAAAATGCTCTTTTCATTGCTACTTTTGTACATCATTTCATTAGTAAGCAAAAACTAGCCACATAAACAATAGCAAATATATGTTATTAATAAATTGCTTTGTCAATGATTAATTTACTCCGTTTGCGCCATTGGTAGCAACCTGTAAAATTATTCTAATGAGTGGGAAATTCAAACAATGTACTAGTTGTAGCTAAGGATGGGAATTTATTTTTGAATATCGATATATGCGCGATTCGATATATCGTAAGTGTGATATCGATATTCGATATATATCGAAGTAAAAGTATCGATATTTTCGATATATCGAAATAATTAACACGTAACATGTAAGATATATAAATTACAGTTTTTCTTTGTTGGCTTGGCGGGAAATAGGTCGCCATTTGACAGACAATCATTTTACATTTGGTATTCACCCAGCTACCAACCAACTTTCCAATATTTTCCTAATTAACTGCTCTTATAATTAAATATATATATGCTGTTCACTTTTGTAAGGACAAACCAGGTCTTTTTGGTTACTTTTATACCTATACCTATAATTTTTTTTATATGATCTGTCTCATTTTGTAATACGTAACTAACAGGGAAAATTCATTTTTTATGTTGTACATTTACAAAACATTTATAATATTATCATGGTATTGGTTCATACGGATACGTCAAAGTCCGTTTACATCACAAAAGTTACCAAAATCTTCAGATCTAGTTACGTATTACAAAATGAAACAACTTATAGTAAAAGTACTTTTATAGTGTATTACGGACTTTAAATGCTAATTAAAAATATTCCTTACGTTGTAAAACCGACTTTAGATTTATTGGTTATGATCATTATTAAGAAAGTGAAAATTTAAAAAAAGTATGCGTAATTTTGTTGATTTTATTTATTTATTTATAAATAAAAAAAATTTATTGTTTTAAATATATAGTGTAGTCATTTAAATGGGCTACGTTAGGCGCAAATAGCCTTTGTTGCTGTGCGCCAAAAATTGTAACTAATTGAAAATAAAAAAAAAAAAATAATACCAACATGACATACAATTTCAAAGGTGCAAATTATTGAAATCAAAATTTCGTCTTACTTGAACGATTTGGAGGAACTAAATGGAAATTTCGTTATTTTAGGTCATCACGAAAAGGGACCTTGCTTGGGTTATTTCATGTTTCAGGTTTGGTATGTGAAAATTTCAAATTCCAACAGTGAAACTAACGCCAGTGAAACCATGGAAGCGAATGACATATGTCAAATATTTTAATACATTTTTCCATATTTTGCAGACTGAAAAATAAATAAATGGGACATTTTTATTAAGAATGAAAAAAAAAAATAAAATGCAATAAAAGGGACATTTTATAATGACAATTGGTCAATTTAATCTAGAATTTAGAATATGAGTATGATTTATAAAGATTAAACAAAATGATCAAAAGTCCGAATTAATAGATAAAAGTTACTAGATTTCAAAATCTAGTTCCGCCTAAACGTTTGGAATTGCCTATAGTTTGTTTTTACAAAAGTGAACGGCATATATTTAAATGTAAAAATATACAAGAATACCGATATTTTGTGCGAATATCGATATATTGCGCGATATATCGCATTCCCATCCCTAGTTGTAGCTAAAGCATATTTCTACAAATATCTTGGTAGCTACTTTGTTCCCAAAAATTGATCTAAAAATGAACTATCAATCTTATTTCAAATTTGGTTCCTAAACTATTTAAAATGTTAGATATAATAATTTGTATTTATAATGGATGTAACATTTCCGCCTGCAAGGGACCCCAATCAACAGTAAGTAAACAAATAATTTTTCACTTGCTGCTGATAAGAGCTGCCTTGCTGGCCGAAAAGTTACATCCAGTATTAATATAAAAACACTATTTGAAGGTAAGTTTTAATATCATTCAAAACTTCAAAACACAATTTAATATTTATGCTACAATAACAGTTATACTCTATCTCAGAAAGACTGATAGTAATAAAATTTATTATTTGTAAAAAGTTAATGTTTTTTTACACAGAAGCGGCCCACAATATATGAATAGTTCGAAACGAAATATTGTTAAAAACAACCGAGTGTGCCGCACATATTATATGGGAATACGAACTAGGGTTAAACACAATAGATTATAAAAATGTTACCCTAAAATTTTGAGGAAAAATATGGTCACAGGGGTGCGTTTAATGATATGATAAATATGGTCACAGGCGTGCGTTTAATAAAATGATAAATAGTAATATAGAAATACACAAAACCAATTTAAACGTGTTTAAAATGTGCACGCCACTGGTAACTGCCTGACAAAAATATTTCTTACTATCAGTCTGTCTGAGATAGTGTATAGTTATTTTTAAATACCATTTTCCAGCAATTCATAAAAATAGCAACACTAACATAATCTAATATATTTTGTAAAAAAAAAATGGTCGGTAATATTAATTCGGTTCAGAATATTTCGTAGTGGTGGTATATGCTATGACTTATATATTGCATAATATCAAGAATTTAAAATCACTGTATATAGAGAATTCTCCGTATTTAATTTCACTTAAGAAGTAATATTGTTTTTATTTTTATTTAAACTAATCTGAAAATAAAGTAAAATATCATTTCACTTTTTAAGCTTTAATTAACCTTGGCAAAAGCTCAAACCAGAGTTTCACAAAACAACTTATATATTTTAAATCTTGGGTCAATATTGCAAAATTAAAAAGTGGTATATTAGTTTAATTTATTTAATAGGTGCAATAAAATTGATAACAGTATCCGTTTGCTCTTATTTAAATGTCATGCAATTATATTAAAAATTCTATGAATAAAAATAAACTGATACATTTGCTAACAATAGGAGCATGGCATTTGGATCTAAAATTTACGTGGATTAAAAAAACAAAAATTCAAACTAGGAAATTTGAATTAACAATATACAGACCTCAAAAAAACAATTTATTAACTATATTATTAATTAGTTTTAAAAATTTATTTGTAACTAAAAATATTAGGAGATTTTCAGCCCTTCTTTTAATTTTTATTTGTTAACAATATAGAGTATTAGATATACAGCGTTTCGCATATACGTCGTTGATTTATTACAGACAGTAAACTAGATATGCATCGAATGTATTTATACTTTCGTCGTTTGAACACCGTTTTTCAATATTTATATCAATTGGTCATTTTTTGAAGACCTTGTGCCATGTTTTATGTAATTTTATGATTTCGTTCGTCAAAAGTTTCCGTCTTTTTAGGGTTTTGTAGGCATGACCACCAAAAAACCCTTATAACGTAACTCATGTGTCTGTCTGTCTGTACGGTAGAAATTGTAGCCAAATGGCTTAACATAGAATGTTGAAATTTGGCATGCTTATACAACTCTATCCACAACTAGGACATATAGAAAAAATAACCCACATATAGAAAAAATACTGAGTTTTTGAAACTTTTTTTATTGGATTTTTGCCAAAAATGTGTCAAAAAACTTTTGTCCTCCACCCTATCTCCCAGAGTGATTGATCTAAACTTGCGAAAAAATCTCCGTATTGAACATTGATGGGAACCGGAATAGTTCAACAGGAATTTTTGATCAGATAAGTTTTTCGAAAAATATATTTTTTTTGTCGTTGATAAAAAGAAATATATGTATAATTTCTTAAAATTTATTGTGTGGTATCAAAAGAAAGGTCTTAAGGAACGTTAGATAGTTTTTTGAAATTCGTTTCTTTTAACACGATTTTACCAAAAAGGGTTAAACCAAAAATCCAAAAAAAAATTAGGTAATGTACATTGATCGGAACTGGAAATGTACGAGTAGAGAACTGTAAATGTATTGAAAAATATGGCAGTTTTTGTGTTTTTGACAAAATTAATTATTTTTTTAATTCATGGTTAAATGATGGCTAGTAACGTTATGGATTTTTTGTATTTATAGCTAAGATAGTGCATGTATTTTTTTTGTAATTAAAAATTTAAAAAGAATATAATATAATTTTTAATAGTTGCGAACTGAGTTACTCACACCACACCACACTACACTCTACACTGTAAAATATTTCTTATTAATCTAATGAAGACTTGAATACGAAATAAATGCAGAAGAAAAAAAAAAATGCTGGGATATTTGGCAACTTATTTAAATTTTGTTTAAAAAAATTAAATGAGAGCTCTTAGTTCTCAAATAACGAATAAAAGTGAGTACCAAAAAACTGTTGATTTTGATGTGATAAGAATACCTAGATATTCCAGTAATATGTTGGCTTCTTACACTTTTTAAATACCTACAAAAGCCTGAAATGTGTGAAAATTCACACTTCACATCAATTTTTTAGTTGGTCTTGAATGTATCCTCCACAAATTATTAGTTCCATGGAAAAAGGTTGTCCAATTTAAAGTCGTTTACGACTTGAATACCTTTTGAGAACCCTTTGTATATATACATAATAAATGTCAGTCAAAATATATCTTTAATTTTAGAATATGTTGAACAAAAGTATCCTGAATTATACAGTAAAACATGATGTAATAATGATTTAAAACAAATGCTTGGTAAGATTAATTAATTTTGTTTAATCTCACTTGATATTAGTATTTCTACAGTTATGCCATTGTCAATAGTTCATAGAGAGCAAACAAAGGTAATGAACTCATTGGTATCTTCATCTTTAATTTTATTCTATGCACTGTACTAAACTTCCGTTAATTGTATTTTTGAAATACATGTGTTAGGAGATTGTAATCTCGCCCCTTAATTTAATTTAACAACTTACATGTTAACAATATATAGATCACTATACACTGCACTGTTATGTAAGTGGACAACCTTCAGAAATTTCTTATATACACTCGGTTCCACCTCTCATATTCGCTTGCAGTACTGAGGAGCTACAAGACCTTACCTTGAGAAAACAGAGTCAAGGGTCCGAGTCACAAGTTCATCATCGACCTTAAGGTTCCCAGACCTTTGATTTCATACACTAATTATGATATTTAACTGAAGAATTGTCATTAAATGTATTAATGAATGTCATTATTTAGCCTTTAGAGAACTATTTGCAGTAATTTGCAACATTTCCTTGAATTATCATGAATGAATTCAGGAAAAAGGTATCTAAACTAAAAACTCAAACAGTAATGATTACTCTTACCAATGGCGATCTATCTGTAGTCACAAATTTTTAAATTCAATTTGTGTCTATTTTGTGAATGATATCGGTTTGATTAACAAATTTAGGATCATTGAATGTAGGTTTTAATACTGAATATTTTTAGGGTTTTCTAGATATGACCAAAAAACCTTTATAACGTTACTCATGTGTCTGTCTGTTGGGTAGAAATTGTGGCTAAACTGATGCATCTAGAAAGTTGAAATTAGGCACGCTTGTACAACTCTTTAACCCACATATAGGAAAACTACAAGTAGCAATGGCGAATCTTTTTCCCCAAGTGGTTCGAAATTGAATTTGAAATTTTATAAATTCTAATCGCGGGTCATATTTATAATGCGTAGATAAAAATCTGCCGCTTCTGGTTTCAGTATTTCTGCGGGACACCTGCTCATCTCGCTAACTCTACCTGAGCTAGCGGCCTTCTGTTTGAGATATATACTAGGTAATAATTGAATTCCACCTCGCTATTATTATCATATTTGTCGATTTTCAACTTTAGTAATCTTAGAATCTCTTTTTATAATCTCCAGAACTACAAATATCTTCTTTTGTATGGGTCTTTTGTGCGCCTATTGGTTCGGATGGTGAGATAGAATTATTGTCTGGTTTCATTCGCTATATTCATAGCTGTAATAACAGTCGATGAAACTTATATTTAATTTTTCGGTATACTTACAAGCCTGTAGAGTCGTGTATGGATTCATGAAGGTGGGGAAACTCCAACAATAACCAAGAAGCAGAAAGCCACGAAAAAACTAATTTATGCATAATTATTTATAAGTACGGGCCTGGTAAAGGAAAATAAGTTGGATAAACAGAAGACAGTTATAGGTAAATGGTACACTGAAACATGTTTGCCTGAAGTGCTCCGTAGAGTTTTAGATTTATTTTTTTTATTTTTTTTTTTTTTACAAAAATTACACGTACAGAGCATGTTTTTCGTCAGTCAGGTACAATTTATAAATAGTAACTTATAGTTAGTGAAATTAGAGCAATGTAAAATATTATAAAATAAGAATAAAATACAAAAAAATACATAAAATGAAAAATATAAAATACTTGGAGTCAACAGTTCCAATTCACACTATTTATATAAAAATTTAAAAACTCTTCAAATGTATAAAATGGACTAGATTCCACGAAATCCTTGACTTTAGCCTTAAAATTATTTAATGTGAGTTTAACATTATCGGGCAATACATTTAAAAATTTAATTGCAAAGAAGTTACAATTTCTGGTTTTCAGCAATCTTGTAAAACCTAAATAGAAATTAGTTTTATTACTAGTGCCATACGTATGTACTTCTTCCACAGTTTTGTAATGCTCCTTATTTTTGTGTCCGAAAATTAAACACTGGAAAATATAAAGCGATGGCAAAGTCATAATTTTTAAATCTCGGAAAGCATGCTTACAATCCGCTTTGTAAGTTGTCCCAGAAATGATTCTAACAACTCGTCTTTGTAAGGCAAAAATTCGTTTTGCTGAAGCACTATGTCCCCAAACAAACAGGGCGTAAGAGATGTGCGATTGAAATAGAGCATAGTAGGACATTTTTAAAACATTGACAGATACACAGTCAACGAGGTTTCGAATTAAATATATTGTTCTACATAGCTTAGTTGCCAGATTTTGTACATGATGGTTCCATGTGAATTAACTTATCATTAAAAAAAAAGAACGTTTTGAGATTTGGATCTGATTAGCAACGTGGTATCATCAGCGTGCATAAAATGGGAGCAGTCCTTAATACATGAAGGAAAGTCATTGACAAAAATTAAAAATAAAAGAGGTCCTAAAATAGATCCTTGTGGAACTCCACAGGTAATAGGCAAGGGTGTTGCATCTTTGTCTTTAAACTTAACATACTGCAATCTGTTAGTGAGATATGATTTCAAAAGTGTACAACTGTTTTGATCAAAGCCATACTTGGTTAGTTTCGTCAGTAAAATTTCATGTGACACGCAGTCGAACGCCTTACTTAAATCTAAAAACGTGGACAGACAGTATTCACGGGCTTCTAAACCTAGTAATACTTCATTAGTAAATGGCAACAGTTGGAGGATAAATGGATTATGTTACACGATGATAATGCGTCTTCCCATACATCCCCCATTCCCACTTGATTTGGAAATGTGAAACTTTTGGATATATTTTGTTATTAAACAAAATTACGGTGTAAAAGATGTAAGTCTGAGGAGGAGACTGATGATGCAATTCATAATTATTTTGAAGGCATTCCGAAAAGAGAAGGCTGCTTTAAAGAAGTGGAAGGAAAGAATGGTCGAGTATATTACAAATCTAAGCAATAATCCAATTTTGTGTTAAGTTACATGTTATGCTACAATTTATTATTTGTATTAAAACAGAAAAAAAAAATGCTCTATCCACGAATTAAGAGGTTTTATTTGATACCCCACTTAAAATTTAAAAAAACATATTATTATTTTACATTTGTTTGTATTTATCTGGGGACGTGCTTTTTTGAACTCAGTATTTTTCCTATAAGTGGGTCAAAGAGTTGTATAACTGACACATGAGTGACCTTATAAGGGTTATTTGGTGGTCATGCCTACAAAACCCTAAAAAGAAAGTATATTACTGTTGAAGGGAGAATATTTAAAATAAAATTCTAAAAAATATGAGACTCAATTATTCTAGCCTGTTCGTCTTAATACATAATAGTTACACAAATCTGTAAATTCAATTTAATTAATCAGGTTTAAAAAGGTAATATAAGAGTAGTTACATAGTAGTAACATATTTAATTTTTTTTTTTTGCGGATTTCGCTTAAACAAGCTTTGGAACGTATCCATAATTTTTTATAGGATCATGTTTTCCTTGTACTTTCTTAATGCGGATTCCTGCGAAACGTATCTACCGCATAAAAACCAGATATTTGTTGACGAACCTTTGCAGTTTCTGCATACTTGGTCTAAGTCCTCCTAAGTTTCACAACCATAAAGGAGTATCGGTAAAAAATTAGTTTTAAAAAGTAATTTCTGACTTTTGTAGACTAACAGAACTGTAAGAATTGTGGCGGAATTTTTAAGATCGGTCGAAACGTCAAGGTTGGCTAAATGAATTATTCATTGTACTTCATGGTATTTACTTTAAAAGGCCCTTCCACATGTTTCAAGACTTGCGATCGGTATCAAGTCTGAAACCCTAAAGGTCCGCCGGCCGGTTGCTTAGATTTTATATGACAGAAATAAAGGTGTTTTAGTTAAAGTCAGCATTTAACTTAATCTACGTTTGCTTTTTAATTACAGTTTAAATTAAAAAGTACACTAGAACTTACAATTACAAGACGCTGGCTACGAAATCCGATGAGAGATACTCAACAAAAAATCTTACAATCACCGTTTCACCTCACAAGCCGTTAAACACCTCACAACATTCACAGTGTTTAACCCGCTATCGAGGTTCGTTCAATTCTTTAAAACTGTCCTTAACACTTGCAGACTACTTCTGGTTACCGGGTTTCTCAACCAAACTTGCCTGAGAGGTTCGTCCGACTCCGGTGATGGTTTACTCACGACTCTCTCATAAGATTTTCCCATCCCGTTTCCTAAAACTAATAATTTGATCTCTGAAAACCATTTTTTCTAGTTGTAAAAATAATCAGCTCTCTTTTTAACTTATCTTAAAGACTCATATTTCTATTTCCAATAATTCATAAACTCAACTAATTAATTTTGACTCTAATTATCTACGAAGACCATACCACTGCAAATATATGGTCGCATATCCACCTCTGTGTAAACATTCGACCATGTATTTGAGATAACGCTGACAACATTTTAAACAAATCATATAATATACGATCGTAAATTTCTACCCTTGTCTTTCAACATGTAACTAAAAAAATACAGTTGCTGATAACTCAATTTATCTCTGAGGATGTGTATCTTAAAATAGATTAGTTTTTATATTTGAATAATTTGAATAATTGTAACTAATTGATAAATTTTATTTTAAATAATAATGAAATTTTATTTCTGAAATTACCGCTTCCATAGAATAAATAAAAATAGGGTTGCCAAGAGATCCACTTACGTATATCGGGGACATTGTACATAATACCTGGAAAGATACTAATTTCTCTCTTACTCTCCCACATTTTTCTTCTCTCGCTTCCTACTCTATCCCTTATTTTCTTTTTAAATAACAACTATTTACCACAATCAAATTATTTCCCCATTAAATCCCTTTAACATCAATAAATATTTATATAAAAAAAACAATCCATTACATTTTTTTCTTCAAGCCACAAAAGAAATATAACCCATGTTCTTAAACTAGAGTAGAAATTATTACCGAATCAGTGATTAACAACACAATTATCGGAGTCTGGGATACTGGATTTCGGACCGAAACTCCGGTTGCTGGACTCCTCCGGGAGTAATCGACTTGAGAACAAGCCATGGAATAAGTATTGGGATGCCTCGAAGTTTGTCCGGAGCTATTATAAGCGGAAAATTACATATCAATACTGAGTTTTCTTTTTCGTTTATAGGAAGTTTAGTTAGTGCACATGTAGGTCGGGAAAACTTTTAGTTAGTGGAGATAAAATGTACTTATGAGAACAAGTTTTTCTTTAGTTTATACTTACAACAATAATATGTACCGTAAGATAAGCTCTATTAAGTTAAGAGATTCTTCCAGGTATTTCGTATATTAATCCTGTTAGATTTTCTGTCATTCATAATTGTGATGTGTGATTAGAAAAAAAGTACGTCAGAGTCAGTGTTGCCAACCGTACGATAATTATCGTACACATACGATAATTTCACTGTCTGTACGATGTACGATACAGTTTTCATTATCGTACGTAAAATACGATAATTTTGACTACTGTACGATAATTGGTACGATAATATTTTATCCGGAATTAAAAATGCTTAACTTGCCCTGTTCTTCGTCTACGGAAAGTAGTTCTAAAAAGCAGCGCAACTGATAAGGTTCATAGGAAAGAGTTTGTACCTTACTAAGTAAGGTACGTATGTTGCATCTTATTACGTACATGTTTTGCATTTCATTTAACGGGGATTCCCAAGATCACTGCTTGGGTACCTACTACATTAATGACGAATGAAGAGCAATGCCTCATTAAAAAATTTAATTAATCAGCAAATCACGGGACAAGATATCATCCGTTAGCCAATCACGGGAGAGGGTGTCACCTGTCAGCCAATTAAGAGACAGGGTGTCCCCAGTTAGCCAATCACGACAACCTTAGGAAAATTTGACATCATAATGTTACCGACACTACATACAGACACTTGTTAATTATATATGTCAGATTCTTAGAAAATAAATCTGCAAAATATTGTTAATATCGATCAAAGGATATAGGATTGTCTGCCAATCACGAGAACCTTAAGAAAATTTGACGTCATAATGTTACCGACACTTGCTAATTATATATGTCAGATTCTTAGAAAATCAATCTGCAAAATATAGATGTAGCAGTGTCTAGAGTTTCTTGTTTATGCCTACGAAATCCTACACATTTCTATATGTAATTATATTCGTAGATTCTTAGAGAATAAATCTGCAAAATATCTGTCAATCCAGATACCTCAAGAGTCCCCAGTTAGCCAATCACGAGAACCTTAGGAAAAATTACGTCACAGTGTTACCCAGATCATAAACACACACTAGCTAATTATATATGTACGATAAAATCACAACTTTTCATTTTGATGTTACTTATTGAATAATATTTTACCTATCCTCACAGTTTAATTCTAATTTTGAATTATATAGTATAGGCTATTCCAAACGTTTAGGCGGTACTGGGTTTTGAAATCTAGTAATTTTTATCTATTAATTCGGACTTTTGGTAATTTTTTTAAGCTTGGTAAATCATACTCACATTGCAAATTCTAGATTAAATTGATTGTCATTATAAAATGTCATTTTCATTGCATTTTAATTTTTGTCATTCTTAATCAAAATTTCCCATATAATCGCCTGTAGATTATTTGTGTACGTATTTCCTTTCAATAATAAATTATAATAAAAATGAAATTTTTAAAATTTTCTTACTTTACTATCCCGTCTTGCGGGTGTACGATAATTTTTATGAAAATACGATAATTTTCGCTACAGCGTACGATTATTTCATTATACGGAGTTGGCAACACTGGTCAGAGTAAGCCGAGAAAAAAGAGGGATGATCAGCAAAATATAAAAATAAGTATCCGGCTCCGTATCTGTTATTCCAAGGCGGATCTTAAGCAGATATCATATAGATAAATTAGAATTAGTTTTCCTACGAGGGCTATTCGAAAATTAACCTCCGTTGGCTATAAAAATAAAACCAGCATACATACAAATATTTTGTTATATATATCTTAAAACTACATATTTTCATTATTTTTCCACATAGTCGCCATTTAAATTTAAGCACTTATCATAGTGTTTAACCAGCTTTGAAATTCCTTCTTCATAGAACTCTGCCGCCTGGGAATATAGTCAACCTGTCAAAGCGTTTTGAAGAACTTCATCATAAGCGAAGTGCTGGGACCCAAGCCAGTTCTTCATGTGGGTGAACAGGTGGAAATCACTTCAAGCCAAGTCCGGGCTATAAGGCGGATGGTCAAAAATGTCCCATCAAAATTT
The DNA here is from genome assembly GCA_963971575.1 of Liopterus haemorrhoidalis. Classification (NCBI taxonomy): domain Eukaryota; kingdom Metazoa; phylum Arthropoda; class Insecta; order Coleoptera; family Dytiscidae; genus Liopterus; species Liopterus haemorrhoidalis. Next base: position 16,243,371 of record OZ020615.1, on the reverse strand, counting down.
GCTCAAAAGGTCTTGTGTTCGCCATGCACTGTGTGGTCGAGCGTTGTCATGCAGAAACACGACACGAGATGTCAAAAAACCACGACGTTTTTTTTGAATGGCTCTTCTTAGATTTTCTTAGTCTCACAGTAGACTTCAGAAGTTATAGTCGTACCACCTTAACATCCCAAAAAAACCGTGGCAATTACCTTTTTATCTTTTATTTTTTTGGTTTATTTGGAGAAGCGGTATGACCCACTTCACATTTGGCGGGAATTTCAATTTCGGCACGCATGTTTTGAGGTTATAACAAGCGAGCACTAGGCAGTACGACGCTTCCCCTTGCACAGCTGGAAGCTGCTGAATCACAGCACTCGCCGATGTAACAAAGGTGGCGCTCCACCATCTGCTACTCCGCTACGCAATAATGGAGTTTACTTTCCGAATAGCCCACGTTATTTATTGGGGTTTTTTGAATGGGCCAGTATACATTAAATATTGCAGTAAAATAATGAGTGAGTGATTTTGAACTACTGATAATAGCACTACTTTTTGGAGCAGGTTGACGTGGAACCAATTCAAAAAAAAAAAAAAAAAAAAAAAATGCAGGAAAAACGCCTATAGTGGTTTGGACATGTTAGACGAACAGCGCCTAGTATCTTTCCCTAGATTGCTCAAGTTTTACAGTATCCTGTCGAAAGTTCCTACAGTATAGTATGGATAATAGAGACCTTGATAGTGTGAAAGTAACTATCTAAAAGTTACAGAATAGACCCCTTGGTGAACAGCACCTTCGTAGTAGACCAAAAAAATGACAGCTAGATACAGTTGACGATGAAATGAGGATCGCCCATCTATACCCGAATGAAGGGGTTTATTGGCAAAAGTGGCGTTCAATAATCCAAAAAGCGGTCCTGCACCATTGAGAAAAATAAAAGAAGAAGAAGAAGAAGATTGTACTTAAAAGTTAAATTTTACAGTAAAAGCTATTTTCCGTGAATGTTGATCGTCTTATTTGTAAGGCTGTCTACTTAAAATTAAAGTAAATTGTGTTTAATTATTAACCCGGTAGTAGAAAAATAACCATATATGTATTTTTAGAAAATTCAATTCGTTAGGATTTTATATATTTATCTTTTTTTTCTATCTTCAAGACAGTGAGAGGATAGAGAGGGACGGAGTTTTTCAACAAATCATAAAATACGTCTTGAATTCATAAAATACAAATGCAGGAAGTAGGAGACTTACCACGTGCATATATAGAGGGGAATGTCCTAATATGGGCCCCTTTTTGTTTTTTCTCTATAATTTTTTTGAAGAAATTATTTTAGAATCGGCATACATCTAGCCTAAAGATTTATATACAATATTCAAAATTGCATTGTTTCGCAAAATAGAAAAATAATGCGATTCAAAGCCAACTATGAAAATTTGTAAAATGTTCGAATCCCTATTACAAATTGGGTAGTTCAAAATAAATTTTATTTTTGTTTGATTCAAACTAAAAGTAACAGTTTAACAATTGATGACAAAATCACATTCATGTAAATCTTTTTCTGTCCCGGAACATTCATTATTAATGTGCCCACATATTGCACATAAGGCACCGAACCCAAAGCTCGGTCTTTTGATCCTGTAAAAAACAACCGTTACAAAATATGCAAGCAGCATCTTCATCATCCGGACTTCGTTGCCCTACTTCATCAACGCCCATGTCGTCGTCAGCTGGAAAAAGTTGTTAAAAATGTGCCCTGGCCCATATTTAGACCTCGCGGGGAGCCCATATTTCCAACATGGCTATCTAAATTAATGTTTGACTTTTTTGAGATGAAATGAGGCAGTAGCTCCTAGTAACACAATATACCTCAATCACAATACAACAGCTTCAGGTATAAATCACAAGCGGATCGAATAAAAACCTTGCCCATTCTTATAACAACTTACCTTCATAAAATAATCAAAATTAAGCAAACACATTTAGTGAACGAAAGGTAGGTGTGTTTTAAGATATTGCCGAAAGATGGTGTTAGCTGTTAGTAGATTTTCTTTGGGGGGCCATATTAAATGCAGGGCCCATATTAGGACCTTCTCCCTTTACATATATAACTTGAGATTAAAAATCAAAATCGACAGAGTAAACCGTGGGAGAGAAATACAGTAATATAAGGTATGTTGGAGATAATCGAGCAAAAAAAGAAATTAATTTTTGACAATTTAGCAATTTTAAAAAGTTTGTGTTTAATAGTTCAGATCAATTAACAGGAGAATCAGTTTACTTTATAAGTTTATTATATTATTTATTTGAAGTTGTTTATTTACTTAAGTGTTTGTGTCCATATTTACTTGCTATTTGATAAAAAAATAAATAAATAAACAAGATTTATTTTTAAGAAAAACTAGCTCTTTAAAATAAATTGGATATTAATAATTCAAATATTACCTATGAAATATTATATTTTTAATAATTAAAAAATGATCTATAGTAAATTAATAGTTGACCTATAGAAAATCAATTGATCTATAATAAACTACCTATAGACAGTAGTGACATCTATTGACTAGTAGCGTTATGATAAAACATAACCTAACTAATCCGTGAATATAACTTTAAAATCAGTTGTATACTAACAGGTTCCAAAATTATTTGAATTATTCATATATCTAGAGTTTGTTTTGTCATTAAACTAGAAGATGGGTAGCTCGCTTCGCTCGGCTTCTTCTAACCAAACCCTTATTAACTAGCAAGAGTACTTATAGGTCAAGTATTAATTTTATAGATCAATAATTATATCATATACCTATGATTATTTCCATAGATCTATTAAATATTTACATAGGTTGATAATTATTTTCGTGGGTCGATAAATATTTCTATAGCTCAATAATTAATTCCATAGGTCAAAAATTAAAACCATAAATCAATTATTTAATACATAGGTAAACTATTATTTTCATAGGTACTGTTCTGTAGATCATATATTTTTTTCATAGGTCAAATATTTTTATCCAAATAATTTAAATTTACTCAATAGGTCTGTAGTGTCAAAAGACATACGTGGTTTTTTTTCAGCGTATTCTGACGTATTTATTTTAAATCGCACTTTGTAATTATTCGAGGCTGAGTTGACTATTTTGCTGACTTTCACATTCTAAATTGGAATTGAACCTTCATCCCTGTGTTCTGTAGCCAATCGTTTTCCGACGGAGCCGCGGCAAGTCTACTGAATTATATAGAGATGTGTTAATATTCTAAAGACTATTCGTTATGCAACTGTAGGTAATAAAAATGCTTAATGATACTTAATGTTGAAATAATGTTGCCAATTTAAACATTAATGCAATAGTATGAAGCCATTGAAGGTATTGTCAAAAATTAATCTCTAAATGACAATAAATATTGTATCATATTACGACCAGAGAATATAAAATCAATGATTCATTTCGTGAAAGAATTGTTCACCATTTAGCAGTTAAAGATTTGTTGGGAACAGTTTAACAATACGAAATATAAAATCAATTATAACAATTCAGAGCTGGATTTCTAATGTCACATCCAGGGAGATTTAGTCGAGATGCTCTTGTGACTAGACTGGTCCTTTTTGTTTTGACAGGCAGTTGGCAGGGCGTCAATAGCAGCCACTCGTCGAAGACTGTTGTGGCTTGCCATTCTCCATTCTCTCTGTCTGATTGATGGAGTATGCGTGCTATGAGCACAGCTGATAAGTGTTTTGTTTATTTTAAAGCATGTTTAAGATGGATTATGTGACATACTAGGTACGAAAATATAGTTTTATTTAGTTTTATAAAGTTGGAAAAATTTTAATATATCATCATAACCTTGTCACACTATTGCGAAGTGCAAAAATAATATTGACAACAGAAAAAATCTAAAATATATTTGTTTGCAAGGTTTTTTGTATGATCTGCTGGTATATATATATTTTCAATATAACATCGAACCATTTAAATTTGGGATTTTGTGTTCTTTTTTTATCTACTGGCTATAATCCCTGTCTAGCTAGTCATCCTTTTGGAGATCCTTGGATTTCACTGACTCCTATTACATCCTTAGCCCAGCTTCTTGCTGATCACCCTAGCCTTTTTACGCATCAGTTATACTGTATACGCTGAAGGTGCCAAAACTATTAGATTGCTTTATTTTAATTGTGTCTATGATATAATTTTCAACGTTCATAGTTTTTATGATATTATTAAAAACGTGTTCTACGAGGGCATATTGAAAATTAATACGTCCATGGCCATAACTTTTATAATGACGGGCCAGATTGTGTCAAAAGTGGTTTGCCATTTACCTTAAGTGTCTGTACATAAGTCCTCCTAGCGGAAATTCTCAGCAACATCGCGTTTGCGTATGATAGTTCAAAACATGACTGCCGGCATGGATGTGCGGTTAAAACAACGAGATGTCATTGAATTCTTACTGCGGAGGGTGTAGCGCCCATTGATATGTATCGAAGGTTAAGTCCCGTTTACCATGAGGCGTGTGTTGATGTGAGTACTGTTAGGAGGTGGGTAAGGACTGTGAAAGAAGCAAGTCCTACTGAAACGGATGTCCATGATCGGGCACGCAGTGGCCGACCAGTGTCTGCATGTGGTGAAAGGCAGGTGGCTCTCGTGGATGAACTGGTTCGTGTGAATAGACGGTGTAAACAAACTGACATAGCCAACAGGGTGGGTATTTCACAAGAAAGAGTACATCACATTATCTGCAATGTGCTGCAGTACAGGAGAGTATGCGCGCGTTGGGTGCCCCAAATGTTTACTGATGAAATGAAAGCCAATCGGAAATAATTGTGACTTTTTCCTCTTCCCAAAGCTTAAAGAACATCTCAAGGGCAAGTGTTTCTCTTCGGATGCAGAGGTGATAGCGGAGGTGCGGAAATGGTGCCGTGGGAAGTTCAGACTTTTTCCGTGATGGACTTGAAAAAGTCGTACCACGTTGGCGTAAATGTATTACTGCCAATGGCGTTTATGTGGAAAAGTGAATATATCAGTACGTAGAGGACAGTTTATACTATTATTTCACATTTATTTGTAAACCATATATCAATTACTAATAAAGTTATAGCCATGGAGGCATTAGTTTTCAATATGTCCTCGTAGTTTGGAGATCGTTCTCCAGAAGTTCATCTGCACAGCGCACAATCGAAGTTTATATCTTTTTGTGAACTCTTATGTTTCTGAACCATAAATGAAGATGTATTCAGTAATCGTCTTATAGCCGTTTTGGCCTTCTTAGTTATTATAAATAAGAATTGAATTAATTTTCCACAAAAGTGACCGAGCGAGAAGAATCTCCAAACAACAGGAAATAAAAAAAAAGATTTATTGAGAAAACAATATGGATCAATTAGAGAAAAACCTGGAAGAAAGGTTAAGAATTGGAAGACGGTTACTAAGAAAGGACCGAATGGAAAAGAATCCTTGAAAAGGCCAGAATTGATGATATTTATGAATTAATTTTTGAAATAAACAATAGTAAAATTTAATGCACTTTTGTTAAATTTAAGGAGTTATCATATATAAAAACAAATCTGTCCATAGGGCAAACTTCCTAAGCTAGTATCTGGTGGCAATTTGCAGAAGATACGAAAGTGACATTGTTTTGTTTTGTTTTGTTCGTGTTTTTTTGTTGTTTGTGTTTTTCTATGGAATTAAATCGTGAACATTTTCGAGGGATTATTTTTTTCAACTTTCGACGTGGATTAACCCAACAACAGTACATCGATGAACTTAATTCGACTTTTGGCGATGAAGCACTATCAAGAATTACTGCTTATCGATCGTTTGCCGACTTCAATCGTTGCCGTAGTTCGCTTAAGATCGAATTTCGTGAAGGTCGTCCAAAATTGGTTGTTGTTCTGGAAAACATTGATGCTGTGCGTGAACTGATACTGCAAGATCGTCATGTGACTTATCGTGAGATTGAGGTATCCTTGAGCATTAGACGGACCAACATACATTCACTATTTGCATGAATATTTGACCATCAAAAAGATTTGTTCGCGTTGGATCCCATATAATTTGTCAATCGCAGTGGAAAAAGTCTGAATCGGAGTAGAAAAAGGGCTTCGAAAATTGGTTCAAACGCATGCAAAAGTGTATTGACCTTCATGGAGAATATTTTGAAAAACAATAAAGGAACTTTTGTTGATAAATAATTATTTTTGAACTCAAATCCCGAAATATGAAAGGCAACCTCGTAATCTATGTGTGGAAAATTATGGTTTTAGTTTTGTTAAACATAGGTGTGTTTATTCGTACGAGTAATTAAGCATTTTGATTAAGCTTTTTTTTATTTAATTCACTCTGTGCTCACCAAAATGTCCAAACGAATTTAATCAACTGGAACACTTAGGCCCAGTTGCATAAAGCGTTGTTAACCATGTGGTAAGGTAATCACGCCATCAGTTGACGACATTGTCAAATATTTGACAATCTCATGATAAAAAACAATTGATTGGGTACGTAGCAATGCTTTCAGCAACACTTGACGCATAGTTAACTACATTGTTAGAATTAACAATGCTTTATGCAACTGGGCCCTAGCATCAAAGCAAAGAGAATGAGAATGAAAAAGAAAGCCAACAAGAGCTCATAAAAGAGAATCCTCCTAAAATAATTAGCACTAAACCTCGCAGCGAGTTTAAGCCGGCTACGACTATTTTTTTTTCAGTTGCGTAGCAGCGGATGTAATTTCTGCACGTATGCCACTCACAAACCGATTTTTTTTTCTTATTTTGTTAAAATTTGTATCATGAACTTCTAGAATAAACTAATAATTTACTGCTCACTGTTTATATCTATATATTTTTATTCCAGTATTAAAAAACGCATTTGGAATGATAGAACCTTTTAAAAGTTCTCGTAAATAATATGCTTTATGTAACAGTATTACCTACTGTATGAAATAGTTTATATGGAACATATTTTAGTTTTATTTTAACTAAAACTAGCACGTATGTTTGAAAATAAGAAGATAGAATGTTTCGTTTGTGTACAATGCAAGCCTGTTTTATTATTTACAATGAAATCTGAGAAGGTATGAAGAATGCAATAGACATTTAATAATGTATGGATGGAGTACAGAGTTTCTGGAGCGATGAAAATTGGGAATATGTTATTTTTCTATTAAAATAATCGATCCACAAAATATGTGGTATCTATTAACAATTAATTAAGTTCTGTCGAGAGGAAAATTACAGTGCTACTAGTCTATAAACTGTGAAAATTATCTAGTACTAATTAAAAGAAAATTTACTTTACAATATATAAAGTTTAATTATAAAACCAAACATTGTAAAAACACAATTTACTTGAAATGGCTTTAATAATTTGCTTAAATTTTACGTAATGATGGAATCTAAAAATAGAATTAGTTAGTTAGAATATATGACGCTTATTATCTATGGTTATTAGCGTTTATCACAATAGACATGGCAAAAACATATTAAGAAAATATTACACAAAATGTCTAGTAACAAATTAGAAATTAGAAGAAAACATTAGGGTTGTTCCCAAATCAAAACTGCTACCAATCCATTTGCAATGGGACATAAATAAACGTACAAAATGGTGACACATCTCCCAAACACAATGGAATACTGTGGAAAAAGGTATCTTCAATTCAAAACTATCAGCAACCCAGTGGAAATGGAAAACTGCACAAAATATGCCATGGTACCAGATTGCTTATCTAAGAAATCTGATACCTAGTATAATAACAATCTAGCAATTCCCCTAGTATCTACTAGGGGGAAAACAACTCAAGTTGTACTGTAATCGCATCCACAGTAAAGGAACATTGTTTGAAAATTGCCATGGCACCACAACACCTAGGTGCACAGGGGAAATTCAGATAAGGTGTCCAATAATCGGAAAGCTTTAATTAGTAATAGGATCTTGATGGAACACTGCAATGACCTACAGCAGTGCTTCTTAAACTATATGATATAGTGGGCCGGAAGCTTTTAATTCGAATATGTCACGGACTTGTACCATATTTGTGACATATATTATCATATTGTTTCTTTCTTTTACTATGAAGTTTCCGATGACTGGAAGAAGGCATATACTACTTTATGGCACCAGAAAGGTTGTCAGGAATGTAAGAATTACCGCGGATTAAGTATCATCAGTTCTATGAGTTTTCTAAAGTTCTAGAAAAAATTATATACATTCAAATAATTTCACATATTGAAGTACATAGTCTGTTTAATGATTCGCAGTTCGGCTACTGTACGAAGAGATCTACATGCGACGCTATATTACATCTCATATCCGAAGCTACCGATAGCATGGAAAAAGAAATTTTCTGCCTTTCAACCTTTTTCGATCTATCTAAACCGTGTGATTGTGTTTTGTCCAAAATTTTCATTGAAAAATTAAAAAAATACGGATTTGACGAAGTTAGCTCTTCTTTGATAGAATCCTTCCTCAGCAACAGAATCCAATTCGTCTCTGTAAACCAAGTTGACTCATCTTCCACTTGATATCGGTGTTCCACAAGGGTCTATTCTTGCAACATTACCATTTATTATATATGTGACCGACTTTCCATCTGCTGTAAATAATAAATGTGTATTATATGCTGATGACACTAACATAATAATGACATCTAATTCCTTAGAAAGTACGATAAGCAAAAATAACGCAGTTGTTAACAAAACCAAACTGTGGTTTACGTCAAACGGCCTCATCTTAAATAATAGCAAAACCTCAACACCTCCTATTTGCATTAAGAAACCATAATTTTGACAACCAAGATTTCGTAAATTTTTTGGGTGTTCATCTCGACTACAGCCTCAAGTGGCATCATCACGTTATAATAATAATAATAATAATATATTTATTTAAGTTGTTCGTATCAGAATACAATAACTTACGTCAAGATACAATATCATACATAAGAAAACAATCATCTTACATTTTTAGCTGTTTAATACTACCAATGAACTCATCCATGCTGTAGAACGCATGTTCTAAAAGAAATGATTTAAGTATTCTTTTAAATGTGGCGTCATTGAGTTTTTTTAGTTCATTGGGTAGTATATTGTACAAGTTAGTACCTAGCGCTGTAGGCATGCGCTGGGTGACTGTATACTTACACAGTGGCGTACGGAACATGTCTTTATTTCTTGTATTATAATCATGGACATCATTATTCTTGACTATTTTTTTACAATTTTGTTTTGTATACATTAATAAATATAAAATATGGAGGGATGGGACCGTCAAGATATTTAAGTCTTTAAATAAGATTTTACAATGAGCAAGGGGCATGACCTTGGCTATGATTCTTATAGCTTTTTTTTGTATTATAAATATTCTCTTCCAGTCGTATGAATTGCCCCATAGCTCAATGCCATAAGTTAAGTGCGACTGGAAGTGGGCATAGTAAACTATTTTGACGGTCTCATCTGACACACAATTAATAATTCTTTTCAGCATATATAACATTCTGCTCAACGTTCCCGCTAATTGATGAATGTGGTCTTTCCACGTTAGCCTGGAGTCCAAGTGAAACCCAAGAAACCTGACTGCATTGTTGTTGTACAGTAAATTATTGTGCAGGTGCCTGTTGAGACTCAAGACAATAGTATTAGTTTTACTAGTATTTAAGCATAACTGGTTACTAGTGAACCACTCTAGAGCCTGGTCCTGGGTTTCACTTGCAGCCCTACTGACGTCCTCACAGTCTACCCCATTATTAATAAACGAAGAGGCATCAGCGAAAAGCATAGTCGTAGCATGTATATTGTCAGGTAAATCGTTAATGTACAATAGGAAAATTATAGGGCCGAGTATTGTACCCTGTCCGACGCCTATGCTTAAGTACCTCGCTGACGACATTGTATTGTTAAATAATACATGTTGTTCTCTATTTTATAAGAAGTCCATCAGCAGTTCCTGTATTGGACCTCTTATGCCGTAGTGGTACAATTTATCGCGAAGTATATTGGGACATACACAGTCGAATGCTTTACATAAATCGCAAAACGTTCCAATAACGTGGAGTCCCTTTTCGACAGCCTCAAGAACTTTATTCAGTAATGTAATAGCCGCTTTAGTTGTTTTGATTTTCAGAACTGATTTTCAAACTGATTTTCAGAAAATACTTCGTGTTTTTCTAGGAAATCAACCATTCTATTTTTTATCGTCGTTTCAAATATTTTTGAAAAAACAGGTGTTATGGATATGGGGCGATAATTGTTGGGATCGTTAACATTTCCCTTCTTAAACACTGGTATGACTTTGGAAGTTTTCAGTTTACTAGGGTATACACCGGACTGGAAGCAAGAGTTAATACCCCTATACAATAAATTATGTAGCACTGTATATCTATTAAGAAATCTAATGGCCTCAGTTTCTAGAGAAATTGTTCGCATTACTTATTTCTTACAACGATTATTCCAGTTGCAAATATCCTATGCCATTTTAGCCTGGGGACATTCTCCTGCGGCAGAAAGAATCTTTTCCTTACAACGACGAGCTGTGAGAATTCTGGCCGAAGTTTCTGTAAGATGTTTCAAGCAATGGACCAATGGACTCAGACAACGCTGCGCTCAAGCTCCAAACTTTGAAAATATATATTGAGGAGGATCTGAAAGCCTGGAGGTAATCTGGTATTGAAGGTACTCCACTTTATGCCCTATTATTCGCAGGTTTAGAAATAAACTCGCAGAAGACTGTATACCTTGTTGTCGGTGAGCAGCAAAGATACCTAAAATTAAATGATGACAACATCAGAAAATGCCAGTCTTTCAAATATCTAGGCGTCACACTATCAAGCAGAGAGAAGAGTGAGGAAGACATAAATAATAAAATAGGACAAAGAAAGCGTGTCATCAGGCAGTTAAACTCGGTATTGTGGAACGACAATATAACAAAAAAGACGAAAACGGTTATCTACAAAACTGTTGTCGAAAGAATCTATATCAACGGCTTAGAAACATGGTAGCTCACAAAAAGAAATAAATCTTGACTATTGATAATTTAAATCTCGCGCTACGGAGATGTCGACAATACAGTTGTTTAAAACTGTTCTAAACTTCAGTTCCTTGCTATGTTCGCCCCTAATGATATAGTTGCTATAATATAATATAGCAATTATAATAAACAAAGTTAAAAAAAATACATGAGGGTTGGCTATGGAAGAATAAAATAATGTCTACTGCAAGTTTTATATAACAATTGACTAACGTTTAGGCACAGCCTTTGTAATCATTAAAATTGAAAATTATAATTTTTAGATTTCGCAGATAAAGAAAAACAAACATAAAAAACTAAAAAAGTTATTCAAAATGACCACCGTTTTCCTGCATACACAAATTGACTCGTCTTCATACTATTAAAAGCATTATATATTATATTGTTACACTATTCGGTAATTCTGTTTTGCAGTTCCTCGATATTGTTAATAGGGGACATTATTTTTCAGATAAGGGAATATAAAGTAATCTAAAATAGTCACATCAGGTGATCTAGGTGGAAATTCTAATTATTCGATCGTCAAAAACACGAATTTAATTGATGATCTCTTGATCGGTGTGGGCAGTCGCGCCCTCCTGTTGGTAGTAGCCTTGCTGGAGCTCATCCTCATGAAGCTGATTAATAAAATCACATACAATATTCCGGTATCACTGAGCAGTAACAGTTTCGTGGAAAAATATGAGTCCAATAATACGTCTTCGAGACACAGCAATCCAAACACCAACTTTTAACGGCTGAAGGGGTGTTCGCGAAAAGTATAAGGATTTTGAGCACTCCATAGTTTGTGAATTTATATACCCTGAAAGGGTGAACCAGGCCTCGTCAGAAAAAAACGTTAAATTTAACAAATCATCATTATTAATTAAATTTTGTTGGAACCAGTGGCAATACACAATTCGCCTATTGTGATCTGCTGGCAACTGCAAGCAACTCATGTAAAGTAAGAATTTTGCATGGGAATAGCGTTAAATCTATTTTGACAATAGTATGGCAAGTTCCTAATGATAAACCAGTCTCTCGCAAAGTGTACGTAGTGATATAGTGGGTTGTTTGTTCATACGTTGACGAACATCATCAACAGTATTTTGAGTACGAACTCTTGGCCTTCCAGTTCTATCTCTATGAGTAATGCTCCCTGTATCTTGAAAAAAATCAACACATCTAAGTGCGCTGTAAAAATATCCTTCAAGGAAAGTAATATCTGTAAATTGTAGCCGAAATTTACACCATAAATGGCACTGTAAATTCATTCGCCATTCTCTCGAACACCGTTTCGCAAATATGATTCAATCATAAATTTTTTGTGCTGTATTGATAAAACCATTATAATTGTAATTTAATTGAATTTTCAATGTAAACTTATAACAACAACAACAGTGATGACAGTTAATTAATTCTAAAGCTTGCTGCCTAGCATTACTTTTAAACTCCATATAAGGGCTATGGAGTTTAAGTTCTTTTTGAACTCATGGTATTAATATATTATATACCAACTAATCTGTTTGGGCCATTTTTCTTCGCAAATAATTTTTCAACTGACTTAAGTTTGGAAATATGTTATATAATAATGTTACCTGTTAAATAATTCACCCTTGTTGAACGATGCCGTGAGGCAAACTGCCTTTATGCTAGACCAGCGGTTCCCAAACTTTTCTGACCGCACCCGGTACGAGGTTTTAAAATTTTTCGCGACCCACCTTTAAAAAAAACAATTATTTACAAAACAAATTTTATTTTAAAGCAGTAGCTTTATAGTAATAAAGAGTATAGTATAGTAATAAAGAGTATAGTATAGTAATAAAGAGCACAAATACACACTATTCTAGTGATTAACTGACGTAAAAAAAAATGTGTACAAACAAAAATCTTTTTTGTGTTTTTACCATTTTTTTTCGTGACCCGGAAATTTTTTTCTGCGACCCGATGCAGTGTCGCGACCCACACTTTGGGAAACGCTGTGATATACTGTAGACGGCACTGGGTATACTTTATGAAACCAAAAGTTAATCTTCAACGTTTTCAATGTGCAATTGTATTCCAAAGCAAGGTAACCGCTATGTAGGTAACTTACGACCTACCTAATTTAAACTGAAACATTTTGATATTCACTGTATTAAGTATATTATTTAGTAATGTATCATTCTTTAAGAGAGTGTATTATGGAGTCCAGCCCTGGATGTTATTCCCCGAGCAACGAAGGAAGATGTGAAATTAATTTAATTTTAAACCTCTGAATAAATGGATATTCTAATGAGTGAGATTTTATGAAGTCTCAGTTTCACTCCAAATCTAGCTTTAAAATACTCGTTAAATTTAAATGTTGCTTTTCATTTGCCTCACTTATTTTATTGTTAAATTGTTATTTTTGGGATTTGAAGAACTTGAAGATGAAACTTGATGATAGTTTTGATTTTAAATATATAGGGTGTTGAATTGACCAGGTACATATAAGGATTTAACATGTAAAAACAGATATATGCAAATTTCTGCATCCTCATTGATTATAAAGAAAAAAAATTTACATAAAAATTGTTCAGAATTTTATTTTAATTTAATAAATTCATAAAAACTAAATTACATACTCATTTACATTAAATATATTTTTTTATGTTGATTTTTTTCTACTAAAATTAACAAATTATTAAAAATAGTGTGCCATGATACCACAGTTTACTATAAAGATCCTATGCCATGGCACACCATGATTAAAAATATGGAATTATTTATTTTTAATTATTTAATTGAAATATTTACTTTTTATTTTATTGTAAGTGAGTATTAAAAAACTGGAGAACAAATCAATGGTGTAAAAGTTAAAAATTCGAGTGAAGACTGGTAAGTCTGGAGCACTGTATATACAGAGGTTGAGAACCGGCAACTCCAGAGCGGGGTGAGGCGGGGTGAATACATTTATTTAGGGGTGCTTCAACTGCTTGGTTATTAGCACCCCGGAATATCTGTTTTACATAATTAATATAATTACAAAATAAAGATAATATTTTACCACAGAAAACGAGGATAGATAGAAGAGGAGTTAATAAAAATAACATTTTATAATACAAAAGACAGCAAAATTTTGCTTTATTTTACATTTCTTAAACAATATGAATTAAACTTATCAGCCATTTTCAGCCACACATCTTTATTATTCTGCCAATAATTGCGCCTGTCTTCTTATTTTCTATCATTTTTATATAAATAGTAATGCTTAAAGTATTATTTGTAATGTATTTTAATCGTTATTGAAAGAAATACATATGTAACAATAAAAGACAATGTTTATTAAAAAATATATATTTATATATTGTTCTTTATATACCACATTTACATTAATGCCCAAAATATTCTACTAACGGTTGTCTATAATTTATGAATTCATCCAAACAGATCGTCGATTTCGTCAAAATACAACTAAAATGTATATAAAACACTAAAATCACCATTATAGAAAAAATATGGATGTATAAAAACTACACATTTGTATATTCTTTTAAAATTATACTGTTTTTCAATTAAAATTGAAATATTAACAAATTTTGCGAACTTGTTTTTGGTTATATGTCACTTTATTAAGCACTTCATGTTGCCTTTAAGTTGTTAGACAAATAAGCCTATTTATTAGCAACCTAATAACTATTTCGGGGTGGAACTTTCGGAAAAAAAATTATGTTGCTAATAAATTTATAGGACAGTTTATTAGCAACTGGAACTCTCGGCCCTGAGTAAAAAAATATAGAATTTCTTACATTTATGTACATTATCACAATTTGTATGAATACAAATGTTACTAATAGGTGAAAATCTAATAGCACAACAAAATATGTACTCAACACGACAAATTACGTCTTATAGCACCAACTCGATAAATATGGTAGTAATGAGGGAAGTTACAGTATTAAATTGAATTGAATAGTGAAATAAATGTAAAGTCGGTTTACGATAACTATGAAATGACGTCACACTTGGTTAATTTAAGTACCAACGTTACGATATGTTTTAATCAACATCAATCCATAACTCAGTTAGTACATTTATTTATTTAGTGTTGGTACATTTTTTCAAGTTGCCGGTTTGAAATTGGATTGCTCAATCGTTATTTGTCAGGTTGATATTTAGGTGTTTAGAAGTTGTTCGATATAACCTAACTTTTTTTGACAGTTTACGAATTGGCAACAAGGTGAGTTTTTCAACTGTGACGTCATTTCATAGTTACGGTAAATGGACTTTACAAGCAGAGCTGGGAACATTTAAAATATTTTTTTTAAAAAGTATAACAATTATTTTCTGGTATTTGAAACATGAATTTCAAATCTTTCAAAAAATGTTCTTGGCATTTGTATTTGATATTTGATATCTGAAAACATCAGTATTTGAAATACCTTAGAAGTATTTTAAATACTTTTCGTACTTAAAATACTTTTCTTATTTCTAATACTTGAGCAATTCAAATATTTTTCAGTATTTGAAATACTTCTTGTATTTTAACTACATTTATAGTATTTGAAATTCTTTTAGAATTCCAAATACTTTTATCAATGGTAACTAAGAGTATTTGTTATCTGAAATACTTTATTTGGTATTTGAAATACTTTTACTGAGTATTTGGCACAACTCTACGTACAAGAAGTTGAAATAATATATACATTCTTTTACAAAAAACATTGTAAGAATATATCTATTTTTTTAAATTAAGAGTTGCCGTGGCTCCGTGGTAAGATGGTTGCCTACGAAGCACAGGCACGCGAGTTCGTATCCTCCTACCTCCATTGGATTTTTATATTCCGATATTGTGCAGTCAGCTCTGGGGTCGATTCAGCCTAAAGTATTTAATACTTTAAAATGAGTACCTGTTTATACAGGGATAATAGAATTGATCGAAACATCATGCTGACCACGTGATTTCATATCAGCGGCTGGCGGTCTAGAAACGGAGAACGTATCTTCCCTGTCCCAATTATTTTTATTATTTTATTTTTAATTTTTTTTTTGAAATTTATACAATTAAAGGTTTATAAGCATCATACCTGTTGAAGAAGAACAAAAAAATTTTGCTTGTCACTACCAGTTAAATACCCTCTACTTGTTAATTACATGCTAATCGGTTAATACCCGCTATACCTGTTAAATATTCGTTTGCTAACGGATAATAGCTAGATAACAAGTAGCGGGTATTCAAAATTGTAACCGCGTATAGTCTATTTCACGATAAGTTGAAGTGACTATCTACTTATGGTCCTAAACACAGTGGGTGGTAATTACAAATAACACTAATCCCTTGTTTGCACCCATAAACTAGTCAGTGATGTATCAGGTATAAATTGCAGATGTTTTAAATATCTTTTCACTTCACTTTGAATTTTCTATCAGATAACTTGTGATTTGTGTTCACTACGTGTTAGAAAAATGTGGCGTCCTTGGAACGAACAATTAACTTATGTGCAAGCAAATGAAGCAGATGACTATGTGACCATGATAGAAGATGATGATATAGTGCAAGATACAATAAAAAAAAAAAAAAAAATCGGGAAAAAACTTGTATATATTTTACCTGTAGAAGCTAAAGAAATTGTGGCCAATGTGTATTTAAGGAACCGCAAAAACAAATAAGCGGCATTAGAAGAGACAAGCAAGGCAACGAAAGTAGCGATGACAACAGTATGGAATATTGTAAATAAATCCATTGATAGGAGAAGAAAACGAAAGGATTCAGGCATATCAAAATGTTTGGATGGTTTCCAGAAAGATGTAATACGGCAAAAAATTTACCAAATGTACACCGAACAAAATGTGCCAACATTGGACATATTGCTCAAAAGATTAATCCAAGACCAGTGTGAAATTAATTGTTCAAAGGTGACCTTATGGCGTGCCCTTAAAAGTATAGGGTTTCAATTTAAAACTTTAAATAAAAAGCAGTTCCTTATTGAGTCAGAGCGATTAAAACTTTTGAGACAAAATTATTTAAAATACAAAAAAAAAATACAGAGAAGATAAAAGGTCAATTATTTATTTAGATGAAACTTGGTACGACACACATGAAACAAACTCAAAAGGTTGGGTGGATACGTCAAATAAATGTCAAACAAGAGCACCGTCTAATAAAGGTAAACGTATTACGATACCTCATGCAGGTTCTGAAACTGGATGGATACCGAATGCACTCTTGCTTTCTGCGAAAAATATCAAAGATTCTAGACTCGACTACCATGACGATACCACGGCGGAAATGTTCGAAAACTGGTTCGAAAATAAATTACTCCCGAATATACCGGCTAACAGTGTTATTGTTATGGACAATGCAAGTTACCATAGTCGGCAACTAAATAAAGTACCGAATAGTGCAAACAGTAAGAAGGAAATCCAAGACTTTTTATATAAAAATGATGACTTTGAAGAAAGTTATAAAAAAAATTGTTTAGTTAAATTATTAAAAAGTTATAGTTTTTCTAAAGAATATGTTTGCGATAATATTGCTCAATGCAAAGAACACACAGTTTCACGACTACCTCCGTATTATTGTATATTCAATCCTATTGAACAAATGTGGAGTCAGTTAAAGGCGAGAATAAAACGGAATAATGTTTCTCCCACTTTAAACGGCTCTGTGATAGAACTTATAAAAAAAGAAGTGGAAAATATCCCTATAGATAGTTGAAAAAGTTGTGTAAATCATGTTATTAAAACTGAGGACAGTTATATTCAAATAGAACGTACTATAATCATTAATTTAGAGACTGATTCAGAGAATGATTTAGACTTTATGACTTTGAATTTTTTTTTTTTTTATCTTAAGCATTATTTAATTTAAAATTTATTTTATTGTAAGGTTTTAAATACTAATTGTAATGTTTTAAATTTTATTATAAGTTCTATAAATTAATTGTATTTATAATAAAAATAAAGTTTATTTTTATGATATCTTATGTTTATTTCTTGTTACAATTGTGTCATTACATGGTGTAATGTAATTTATACCTGATACATCTCTGACTAGTTTATGGGTACAAACAAGGAATTAGAGTTATTTGTAATTACCACCCACTGTGTTTAGGACCATAAGTAGATAGTCATTTCAACTTATCGTGAAATAGACTATACAATGCTAACGGGTCGGGAAGAGGGTGCCTGAGTACCCATCGTCATTCCTAAATTCTGTAAATGATAAATAGCATTTTATTTTTTGTCGTTTTGAAAATATTATCTGTTGTTCATATTCTAGACTTTGTCAGGTCAAAAAATGGTAGTCTTAGTAATAATATACAGTGATTTAACTCGATGTTATGCTAAAAGTATATTGAAAATAAGTATATCCATCTATTATCCGGTATTAGAAATAATATATGTGAGTTATTGGAGAAAAGTATCTTAACCATAAAATATACGCGTTCGTTCTTTGATTCACTCTCGTGATCCTGATCGTTTCGTCTATGTTCTAATACATTATAGTGATACCGTAAGCAATAACCTCTGTTTTTTATTATTATGGTAATATTAAGTTCTCCCATTTTGTTTACAACAGTATTATTTGTATCTTTTTGTCGAAAATATGTTTTAAAGTTTTTCGAAATCGTTAAAATATGTGGCACTTTAGCTCCAGCGATAAAACTGGAAGAAAACGATGAGTCTTGTCACTTTAAAGCGTCTGACAGATTAAAAATAAATCCAAAGAAGAAGGCATAACTCACAGGAGTCTTCGTTATGACAACATTACTCACAGCTTTGCAATACCTTTATTTTTCGCTATTAAAACAGATTAACAATTTTATTTCTCATCTTAATATCCAGTTAGTCGCAACTCTTGTATTTCTCGACTATAAAACTCAAAGGATTTCAGTTAATATGTTCATTTTTACATTTTCTTTAAACGTTGGAAGCTTTTAAAAACTTTATCATTTTAAGCCGGCAACTTTTACATCGAGAATCTCTTCTTAGAGCTCCTCCTGAACTGTTCTTTTACGATGCGGTATTACTGCAATGGTTAAATATATTTAGCGAATGCACTTTAGTTTATGACAATGCTTGTCGCGCTGCATTTTATGTTGTACAACTGTACTCGCTATTATTTACTCCTTTTATATTTGCGAGCTTTATTAAGATTTCTTGGATAGAAAATTTTATGTTGTTAAGGTATTTTATTACTAGTTCCTACTGAAAATGTTCTTATTTTGTTTGAAGATATATTTGGACGATGACAGTTTTATTTTGAGAATGCACTATAGAAGGCAGGGGCGGATACAAACACCGGCAACTGGGCAAATGCCCGGTAGGCCGATCACTAAAGAAGCTTGTTGGGCCGAAAATAAAAAACATTAAAAAAAAAAATGTGGAGGTTAAAGCGTTAAATATCAGGGATGGATAACGTAACGTAACGATACCCGATAACGTTATAATAACGATTCAACTACAATTTTTAATACAATAACGTAACGCTATAATAATAACGTTATATAACGTTATAATAACGAATAACGATTCATAAAAAGTTATTTTATAACGTTATTTATTAACGTTATGGTGAGATTAAATAAATCTTTTTAATTATGTGTTTGATAATCTATAAATCCTTATAATTTTGTGTTTGTTAACCTATAAATCTTTCTGATTTTTTGTAACATAAATCTTACTAATTTCGTGTTCGTTAACCTTACCTAGACCTAACCTTACTTAAGACTTTAGGTTTATTTCTATATGATCGTAATTTTAGTCATTGTTAATTCGACTGATTATTGTAAGTTCGACTGTATTTTTATTATTTATAACTTGTTGATTATTTATAATTTTATATTTTATGTGATATAAGTTTTTTTTGGGAATTTAAAATTTAAATTATTTTAAATTTACACTGTACAGATCACAAATACAGTAATACCTCACACATTACGGTAAATCGGTTCCGCTAATATACAGTGCTTTTTGAATCCATACTAATTGAGGCATGGAAACAAACAGTTTTGTCAAACAATAAATTAATTATTTATTTATTTTTTTATCCGTACTATAGAAGCCGCTCTGTGCGATGTATTAGAGAACAGGTAATTTCAGTTACAACGAAAAAAAAAAAAAAAAAATATATAACGATATAACGTTATATAACATAACAATTATTTTTTTTAGCGTTATTTATAACGTTATGTAACGAAAATAAAAAATAAATACCGTTATAAAATAACGTAACGATTTGAAACGTTATCCCATCCCTGTTAAAAATTATCTATTAATATCTCTCATATAACTGAATAACAATTGTTCATAATATGCCAACAATGATGAACAATGAATACTATTGATTTGATGTAGAAACAATAAATATTAAGGTAATATAAAAATGATTACTAGGGAGCCGACATAACAATGTCGGCTTGCAGTGAAGTGGAAATATTGCGATAAAGGTGTTTGATTAGATGTCGCAAATTTCTAATAATGTGCTGCTTGTCGCTTTTTTTAAATTATTCGCTTAATACTGTAAATAACATATTCCTTTTCACTAAATTCATTCAGTTTAATATTGACATTTTTGAGCATCTTACACATCCATTTATTACATGGTCTGCAAATTAACTTATCATACACGAAGAGATTGACAAAAAAATAAGTACTAATTTTACTGAAATACTGTTAGGGAAAGTATAATAGTTGATAATCCTATTTAAAATTTGCAAAAGAAATTTGAAATTTAAATTCAAAATGTAATTTTCTATTTATTGGTTTCCAGTTTAGAACAAAGATTTCGAAATAATGGAATGTTATATGCTGACATTGCATTTTTATCTCCTGTAAATTTTGACAAGGTAGGAAATGGAATACCTTCAAATAAGTTAACAAAGCTAGTTGAACTATTGAAAAATATTAATGAAAATGTCAGCAAAGATCAATTACATGAAGAATTATACAATTTTGCAACAAATTGAGATAATTTTAAAAAATCTCTAAATAATTTTTCTTCTCACCATGTCGAGGAGTAAACATGAACGATGAACAAGATGCAAATAAAAATGAAGAAATAGTACAAAGTGAAGAAAAGGAGGTAGGAATAAAAAACAAAAATAGTGAGTTACTTTGCAAGAGCTGTGAAAATTGTATTCATTCAAAATATGTATTATTATTAGGTATTTCTATTATTTTTACTTTACTCTTGGGCCGATGTCGCAATTTGCCCAGGCCAGTTTAGTTTAACCTATCCGCCCCTGATAGTAGGGGTCAAAAACCGGCGGCAATTTTATGCAGTCCAACAAACAGGAAAATATATAATTTTTACTTTTTTATTTAGCTTAACCAACACTGGACTGCCGCGCTCCTTTATGCTGGGTTTACATTCGTAGAGTAAAGTAGCTAGTAACTAGGAACTAGTTACTATCCCTGTGTAAACAGTTGACAATGTGACTAGTAGAGTACTAGCTTCTAGTAATTGGGCTAGGATAGCAGCTAGCTCGTCGACGCATTTACTAGCTACTGTTTTTTCCCCCAATACGATTAGCGGTAACTTGTCATAACAAATAGAAAAAAACCCATATCAGGTAATTTACAATTTATTTACATAAATAGCGTAACATTGATTTATTAATTGATGATTTTTGAAATCATCTGTGAAATAACTGCCTTTGATACACGAAAAAGATGTTGTAGACTACAATAACTATTTCCTGTGGCTAGGAAATAAAGCGTTAATTCCAATTTTATTTTTGCTGGAATCGCATCCCTTATTAGTGTATCAGTTCGTTGTATTAATAGACTAATTAAATTTAATAGCCTATTAAAATCATCTGGTATCATTCTTAAACACAGTCTGTACTCTTTTTGATCTTCCACGGTTAATTCACGAAATAGGACTGATGTGCCATTGGTAGTTCTTCTATCAATCCATTTCTAACCCATTTTCGTTTAGGCTTTCGTTTATATTCTGTACCGATTACTTCAATAAGACAATCAATTATTTCCTCCACAAGAAATGATGTAATTCAAAATACCATTTTTTTAATGGCATCACGCCGGCGACGATGTATATCCACATTCATAAACTACTTTTTGCAAAAAGATAATTTCACTACAAAATCACAGTGAAGATGTCAAATGTGTTTTGACACTTACTATCCAGAAAATAAGATATGTATGTCAATTGCGTATGAACACCTAATATCCTGAAAATAAGATAGTAGAGTAAAGCGCGTAGTACTTGCGCTAGTTACTAGCTCTGTTACTCTACCAATGTAAACCCGGCATTAAGCCTGGAACAGAATGTACAGTGCGCTAGTGGCGCGTCATCAGCACGCCGTCATTTGCGCCGTTGAGAACGGCGTTGAATTTTCTCCTGCACACAATGCACTAATTTTTAACGCCGTCAATTTGACAAGTGACAGCCTATATCTGTGTTTATACGTGCGATTTCTTTTATTAAAATTATAATGGATGATGAAGACTTGTGTGTGATGTTATTTATGTTGTATGCAAGTTATTTATACATACAAACACTTTACCATTCAGTCAAAACTGAGGTTAGGTGTTCTACATCAACGTTCAACGGCGTCAAAAGTAGGAAGTTGACGAACATTCAATATCAACGGCGTAGAACGCCGTTCAGACGTTGTTCATTCTGTGCACTTGCGTACTACAATTCGATTTTAACTTCGGTACTGACAGATAGCGCCGTCCAAACGCCGTCAACGCGTCGTAGAACTCGTTGCATTCTGTTCCACACTTTAGGCTTCTTACCCTATAAGCGTATTTATGCCGACGTAAATACGTGTAAATCGGCGTAAACAAAAATGAAAGATCGTAAAATAATAAAAAATACAAAAGCAAAAATGGCTCGCCAAAACATTTTGTTATTGAATGCGGCAAACGACGTAAAAAAATAACTGAATACGGTCAGCAACGTAAAAATGATTACCGACCGCTGCACTACAGTGCAAAATAAACAGATTAATATATAGTTTATCTACGACCTTCAAATAATTAATACGCTGTGTCCAACTGTCAATGCATACAATTAACTGGTAGTGACAAGCAAAATGACGAGTTCGTTTCTTCCTGTCCAGCAGTTATGAGGCCAAGAAAGCTTTAATTGTCTAGCTTAAATAAAATAGATATATTCCTATATCTACTTTATTATCTCTATACTTTTGCAAAAGCTACAAGATTACAATTTCGATGAGAATAGATGCGCTCTAATTAAATCATATATATATAAATAAAACACTATCTTGTATATTCGTCAATTTATTAAAACCGTAATTAAAACATTACAGATACGTTTCGTGCATATAGTTGAATATACAAGATAGTGTTTTATTTATAATATTTAAATTCGTCGAGAAACTCCAACATACTATATATATATATATATATATATATATATATATATATATATATATATATATATATTTATTTTAATGGCATTTGCTGCTGTGGCAATTAGCCAGGACAATTTTTAATTTAAGAAAATTTCCAAGCCTGAACGGGATTCGAACCCGAGACCTTCGCAACGCAGAGCACATGTGTTACCACTACGCTACGCCGGTCGCCTAAATCATATTTGAAAGGTAGAAAACAGTATGTGTCAACAACTGTGGAGTACCTAAAGGATCTGTACTAAACCCTATCCTTTTTCTCATCAACATAAATGATCTTCCAGAAAACATAAGTGCAAATTCGGTACTTTATGCTGACGATATTACCTCATTAGATAGATCCGAATACTTCAACACTCTATTGAGACATAGCATAAACATAGCCGCCGATGTAAGTCAATAGTTCCTGGCCTATCAACTACTCTGACTGTGAACAAAACACAGAAACTTCTAAAGAACACAACTTTGACAATGTCGCTGATGTTCAATTCTTAGGTGTACGTATTGATCTATTGATCCACACTTAAAATGGGATCGACACACTCACAACTTATCCAATAGATAATTACTTGAATGTGAAAGATTTTTGGCCCGATAAAACTGTAGGTCTCGGTCTATCCCTGCCCCTATACAAACAATCTTGTTTTCTAACCCCCCTCCCCCTGATAAAAAATACTGGGTGCGCGCCCGTTCCTAAAGAATACTTAAATTAGAAACGGAAGAAAATAATTTTCGTTTTTCTCTTTTGGTCTCTCCACATTTACCTCTAGATCGTGATCATCACTTGACTCAATGCCCATAAAAAGATCTGAAACTCCTTTCAAATCAGCCATTTTAAAATTAAAACTTAAGAACGTACGTCGGGTATAAGAACCTAACAGACATCATAGAATTTTACATATATATACATCCTCGTCGACAGTCGACGATAGTGCTTCGTTAGTAGCTTAATAGCTAGTATAAGCTCCTCTGCAAATGAGATCGTTCATGGTTGTAGAGCCCGATACGAGGAGTGAAAACTCTGCACTTAAATCAAACGTGGTCAGCTACTGTGTCCGATATTCTTTGAGAACATTTTTCTTCTCAAAGATTCAGGGGTTCATTAAATTGCATAGAATATTTTTGACGTAATCCTTTACCTTTTGAAAGGCGCTCCCGGGTTTCTATTACCATGTTTTAGTTCAAGATATGTACGAGTGCAAGATATGTTTAGGCAGTCGATCATCTTCCATTCGTATAACATGAGCTACCCAGATTAAATTATTTTTGTGTCAGTGGTTTTTTTAGGGTTTTGTAGGTATGACCAAAAAACCCTTATACCGTCATTTTGTCGTCTGTCTGTCT
The DNA here is from genome assembly GCA_963971575.1 of Liopterus haemorrhoidalis. Classification (NCBI taxonomy): domain Eukaryota; kingdom Metazoa; phylum Arthropoda; class Insecta; order Coleoptera; family Dytiscidae; genus Liopterus; species Liopterus haemorrhoidalis. The sequence goes on along the minus strand of OZ020615.1, from coordinate 16,218,691 downwards.
GTTCGGTAAAAACTGTAGCCAAATGGCAAAACCTTGAGAGTTGAAATTTGGCATGCTTATAAACTCTTTAATATCTTTGAAATTATTTTGCAATGGTCCAATATTATTGCAGACACCTTTATTTTGGACGTTTGCCATTGCTGATAGTACTAGGCTAGAATAGTACAATATAATGAGTATTAATATCAAAAAGATATAATACTTCAAGAGTAATATAAAAATAAATTCGGACGTTTCGGAAACTGCTCAACAATCTGTTTCCGTCTTCAGCGATCACGAGAAGTGATGAAACTCTTTGACCCGCACATAGAAAAAATACTAAAACATCTAACAAACATATCCCCCTAAAAATATAAACAGAGCACATATGAGCACAAACATCGAAAAAAAAAAAATATTGTTTTAAAATTCTGAGTAGGGTATCAAAGCCCTTAGTACGTGGATTAACGATCAAAATTTTATTTATTTCAAAATAAACTATTTTAATGCGATTTTGCCAAAATTGTGCAAAAAATTTTTAGTCTCACACCTTGTAGCCCAGATGATTCAAACTAAAAATCTGAAAAAATTGTAACTAATGTACATTGGTGTGAACCGGAATAGTACAAGAGAAATTTTTGATCAGATTATGATTTCAAAAAATAACGCATTTTTGTGTTTTTTGGTTGACGATGTATAAAAGTTATAGTTATGTAACACACTACACTAGAAGGCGTATCCTGGTCTAATGGTTAGCTTTCTCGCTTGTTACGCAGCAAACTAGGGTCTTGCTCCCGGGCAGAGGAGACAATTTTATTTTTTGTTTTTTTTCCATTTTAATGTTGTTTAAATTATTTTGTCAAAATTCTACTTATATATTGGCAAATGTTGCATTTAATGTTTAATTTAATAACCAGGTGGAATTGTTGGAATTATATTTTCATTCTATGTATACGAAATCAGAGGGGCGGAGCATATGACTTAAAACAACCAGTGAAAGCCATAGGCGCAATTTTCAAAATCTTAATGAACTTTGCTATATAAAAAAAAAAAATACTGCATATATTTAGAAACCTAAATAATGGTATATAGAATTAAAATTAACAAAAAAATATTTTAACATAAAATTTGTTTTTAAAGATCTTAGATTAACAGACGATAAATTATTTTAAAAATATTGGTAATTTTGCTGTGATTACTACAAAGCAAAATGTGTCCTACACACTCAGCATGCCGCCTTCACTTATTATATACCTGCGAAATCCTGCAATGTATGAAAATTCAGACTTAATTTAAATTTTTTTTTTTTTTGAGTTTTGTGAAATAGATTTATATTTGTTTATTTGTCATCTGTCGGTCAATTGGCATGTAAAATCTCGTGAATTATAAATAATTGTTTTTGTAACAATTGTACTTGGTAAGATGAAATCTTAAATACCAACGGCGTAATTCTTTGTTCCTGACCTACCATCCCGAAATCTAAATCAACTATTAAATACAATTGTAACTTTTTTTCTCTCTATTTTTATTTGTACTTAACTGGAAACTTTTGTTGAAACGGCAAAATTTCAAAGATAAAAACTTCTCATAAGTCTTTAAAAAATCATTTTCCACCCTTAATAAATCTTCCTTTAAATTTCTTCCGTTTTCCACATCTAAAATCTTGAGAATAATTGAAAATATATCAACACTAACGACACGAACGGGCAAGTTAGTAACTTCACTAATGTTAATTGCGAATGGCGCCAAATTCAATTATCGAAGTATAGTTTCGGGAAGTTAGTAACAGAATTTAATACCCGTTGTTCCTTTGCTAGACTACTGTACAAGATCCCCTGCAATGGTATTCGCTCTGTGTACATAAAGAGAATGTTTTGTTTGCCACTATTCACACGAGTGGAATATCATAGAATAAAGGAAACAACATAACTGACTTATACAAGGATGAATGTGTGGAGTAGAGACAGTGATAAATAGCTTTAGTAACGAGAATGATATTGCAATTGCATCACAAATGAGGTTAGGATGGTGAAAATTTGGGTTTCTGGTCAGATTTTAACAAATTAAACTGTTTTTGTAATTCAATAAGTTTTACTGATAAATAAACGATTCCCTACAGTATCCATCAGAAGAGCTGTCGAAAGAATTTTTCGGGGCCTGTGGTCCGATAAGTAATGCTGGGCCCAGATTAGCGAGCCAATCCTGTAATGTAACACATAGCGTAATGCTCGCTTGAAATCTATGTGTCGCGAACTAATTGCAAACTATCTGTGAACAGTTCGAGTGTGGATCATGCTACGAACATATCCAAAAAAATTAATTTCAGTTAGAGGCTGTTCTAAATATACAGTGTTCTAAACATATTTTATGCATAGTTTCGTGGAAAAAATTACTCTGGCAATACTGGGTTAAGTTATGTTAGGTTAGAATAAACTTTACATTGTAGTTTTATTAAATTCTTGTTAAAACTTCACATCGTCGGCCGAAAATAATAAGGTTGTATGTGACATTTTTTGTCAAATGCACTTTTCAATACTATAGAGTTGTATGTCACGTAACCTACTTGTTCCAATAATTTCCATAAGATAGCATTACCGGTGTCGGAGAAAAAAGCAGAAAACCATAGTTGTATGTCTTAAAAAATAAAAAACTTACAAAACATAGTTGTATGTTAAAACATACACCCTTGTATTTTAATTGTTTTTTTTTTAATTCATAATTTATGGTTATATGTTTGACATACAACATCTTTTATGTTAAATATAAAACCTCTTTTTCGGGCACCTGGGTTAAAAAAAATATTAAAAAGAATAAAACAAGGTCTTGAAATATATTTAGAGACATTAAGGTTTCTACAAATAAAAATCCGTTACCAGAAAACAAGGTAATCGCTTTAAAATCTATGCTGGATTGGATGCCTACTATGGATAAATCTTATTATGAAACAATATTGCCAAGAAACAATAATCTCAAGAAAATAATAAAAATACAATTTATTTCGTTTAATTTTTTTTATTTCGAATGTTTCAGTTTCAGTTCAAATTATCTTAATTTATCTTAATTTTTTGTAAGATTAATGTTTAATTTGTTATTATTTTGCAAGCATATTGTTTAATTTGTGTTATTTAGGCCCGGTCTTTCCACCTTCAGATAAAGTTCCAGGTAACTATCTGACAGATAAGATTATTTGTAACTTCATCTGCTGAATAAATGTCAATACCAGACAGTGAATTCAATACCTCAGTCTCATTATCCGTTAGATAACTATCTGATAGTTACATTTGTATAGAAAGAAGGGATGACATTTACTCAGCAGATGAAGTTAAAAATAACCTTATCTGTCAGATAGTTACCTGGGACTTTATCTGAAGGTGGAAAAACCGGGCCTTAATCAAATAAAAATTTAATACGTGACAAACATTTCTTTTACCTTTTCTGGTACCTTTTTAACAATTTTCAGAAACCTAAAAACTGAAGCTTTACCTATAAACTGAATTTCCCCCGATATTACTTTGAAATACAAAGCTGTATGTAACGTTAAGGTACTAAGTTTCTTGTTTTTCTTAATCACAAAGTTGTATGTTCATTTTTCAAATTGTTAAAATGTTATTATTAAATTATTTTTTTTTCAAAATAATGCGTTAATGACAATAACATATCAATACATAGTTATTAAAAAAATTTCTTCCTTGTATTGTAACCTTATATTTGTTTTTTCCATGTCAAAATTTTTTAAGCTTGTTTTCTCAAATGTAATACACTTCGACATACAACCTTATTATTTTCAGCAGATGACATGTATATATTATACAACACACAAAAAATCTTAAAGAAGTTAAACTGCTGGTGAAACATGTCGAAAAATAACTAAACAAATTTAATAACTAACAGTTACTCCGTCCATCCGAAAATATGGTATACTTTTTGATTTTTTTTTTTGTTCGAAAGAATGATATACATTTACAATTTTAATTAATTGCAATGATTTTATTCATTAAATAGTTAAAAATATCCAGTAAAATATCCAGTTCGATATCGCGATTTTAGTATCGAAACTATTCTTCCGATACTTTACTAATATCAGTACATTTGACCCAGCATCGTATCGAATCGTTTTTTTTTTTTTTTTTTTTTTTCATTCCGCTACTGGTTTGGGACGATATGAAGACAGTCTTTCCTAACTTATATAAAATTGCTCAGAAATTCCTGTCTGTAGTAGCGACGTCAGTTCCTTCAGAGCGCTTATTTTCGAAAGCAGGAGCCACTGTTTGCAGAGACAGAAATAGGTGTTTGGGCAAAAGGCTTACTCAACTGCTTTTTCTCGGTGCTTGCAATGAAGAAGAGTGTTTAATTATATTTTAAACAATCACTCAGACCCATTGGTGCCATTGCTTTACCATTTTTTGCCATTTTTTAATACCAAGCTGACATACAAATTCAAATGTGCAAACTACTGAAATCAAAATTTCCTCTTAGTTTGTTTTTACAAAAGTGAACAGCATATATACGCTATTCCAAACGTTTAGGCGGAACTAGATTTTGAAATCTAGTAATTTTTATCTATTAATTCGGACTTTTGGTCGTTTTGTTTAAGCTTTGTAAATCATACTCACATTGCAAATTCTATATTAAATTAATTGTCATTATAAAATATCCTTTTTATTGCATTTTAATTTTTTGTCGTTCTTAATAAAAATTTCCCATTTATTTATTTGTTTTGTCTTCAAAATATATTAAAAAGTAATAAAATTTTTAATAAATTTCATTCGTTTCCATGGTTTCACTCACAGAACAGTTTCATTGTTGGAATTTATTTATTTTTTTAAATTTTCACTTACCAACCTGAAAAATGAAATAACCCAAGCGAGGTCCGTTCTCGCGACTTCTGACAACCTAAAAGAACGAAATTCTCATTTAGTTCCACCTAAAGCTTTGGAATAGCCTTTATACATACTTTAATCTATTTATTATTGTAAAACAAGTAAATTGTTATTATAAAAATAAAATGTTTTTTAAGTTTTATAGAATATATATTAATTTTTTCTTTCGATACTTGAAAATATCGATATTTCTTTTCGATACGATACCAGTATCGATACTTTTTATTCGATATTATCGATACCTAAATATCGATACTATCTCAGTATCGCATATCCCTAACTTTCATGTTGTTAATATCCAAAGGTTTTTTACGTACTGGCTGACTCTAGAATTTTTGTGACATTTATATCCCCTTGTGACACATTGAAACTATAATCAGAAGTCTTATTTTTCAAGTTAGAAAACAATTTTAGTAAGATGGTGTTCTTTGGTAGTTCTTGGTGAGAGTAAACAAGAATTAGGTCGAGAAAATAGTATTTCCCGTGTAATCAGCCTCCGTAAAAAGCTTGGAAAAAATTTGAATAAACTCTAAAGTTTTAAAACATTCTCTTCTAGACTTTCACCCAGGTCCTAGGGAAGACGTTCCAGAAGGAGGGGATTTGTGAGTTTTCAGGGATCGGTAGGGATCCCCGGTTAACAAACAGAAACCTCCCAACTTCCTAACATGTTTTAAAGATGCACAACTTTTAAAGTTGTAAGTAGAAAAACATGAGTTAAATAAGGGACATTATCATATCATTTTCATAATGAGAAAGTGGACTTTTTATGGAACATTAGTTTTTAACGATCGATATCATGTTTTTACTTTCTACTACACAAAAATAACAATATTTTTGTAAGACAAGAAAAAGATATACATAATTTGAAATAATTGCTTTTAAATTTTGATAGTATGAAAAGTATGGTATCCGTGGCAATGCAAACGATCTCATTAGATCTTATTTTTCTAATAGATACCAGTTCGTCTCATTGAATGACGTAGATTCTACATATAGGAAGGTCAATTTTGGTGTTTGTCAGGGCGGAATTTTGGGTCCGTTTTTCTTTATCGTTTATATCAATGACCTCCCTAATTTGCTGCCTGAAAGTGTCAAAGTTAGACATTACGCCGATGACACTACTGTCCTGGCTAATCATACGTCTGTTAACGATGTGGTCAGTAATACAGAACAAGAAATGGTGATAGTTAAAGATTGGTTCACTTCAAACCGTCTTACTCTTAATAATAATAAAACCCAACAAATTATTTTTTCACTGAACCGCAATATTGATATTAATATTCAGTTCGGGGGGCCAATCAAATTTCTTGGGATTTATATCGATAGTACACTTAGCTGGCACGATCACATTAACTATTTGGCTAACGTTCTTAAAAGGGTTATCTATGCGTTCATCAGGCTGAAAACGTCTGTGTCATTCGATATGCTGCGTATGTTTTATTTTGCTGCTTTTCAGTCGCGCTTAACTTACGGCATAATTCATTGGGGTTTAAGTTCATCTGTTAACAGAATTTTCTTGCTCCAAAAACGTGCTCTAAGAATCCTGAATAATGTTCCTAACAGGCACCACTGCCGAGAGCTCTTTAAGAAATGCAGCATTTTATCTTTCTATAGTTTATTTGTTTATGTTTGTCTGGTATACGTTAAAGAAAACCCGAACAAATTTGTAACTTTATCTTCTAGACATGTTTACAATGTTCGCTCTGCTGGCAACATCAGACTACCAAGACTTAGATTGTCTAAATCTAGGAATGGTATTTTTTTGGCAGCCACTTTCTTTAACTACCTACCAGCCTCTCTAAAAACTTTGTCAATTATATTATTTAAGTTCAAGATTAAAAAAATTCTTATTGAGAATTGTCTCTACAATTCGGACGAATTTTTCAAAATTAATTTCAATAATTACACCTAACATGTAAGCTGTTTTTTCTACCTTTGTTAATTTTATATATACATTTTTTTTTCTCTTATCTATCATAATTATTTTCATTTTTCAATGTTTTCAAATGTTTTTCTACTTTTGTTTAATTAAATTATTATATATGTACTGACAAATGTAAACGTCGTAAGATGTCTAGCATGAAATAAATATTATTATTATTATTATTATTATAAATATGCACATTAAAATTGCGGCCTAGATTTAGAAAAATGTCTTTAACCTTATAAAAGTACATAATAATAATTTAGATATGTTTTTAGAAAAAAATTATGTAAAGTATGAATTTTCAGTAATTTCAGGATTTTGTATATAGGGTAGTCGACCAGTCAGTGCAGTTGCATCTTAGGTACGTCATATTGTGTACGTTTACATGGCATCCATTTAACGAATGTAATATTTGTACGCCATGACCTGCAAGCCGCTGAACAGAACTATTGATAGATGAGAACTGAATAGAAACAAATAAACTATTCTAATAGGCAAATAGTCCTAAAAAGAACTGATGTGATAAAATAATGATCAAAGCAAAAGAAATAGAAATAAGTTGAATTTAACCTAAAAATCTATGCACTACACACTGGGTGCATTCGAGTTGTACAGAGTAGAGCGAGCGCTGAGCGAACAGTTGATGGTGACGTCATGAATAGAGCACTAACGGAGCGAGCGTTCTTGTGACGTAATGTTTGTAAAATCTAACCCTACAATTTTAGGCAGCGTTTTTACTGTCAGATTAGTTCACGTCAGTCATGAATCAAAATTTTATACCTCGGTTTTTCCTTGATTTTTTTTCAATGATGAAGAAATAAAATGAATTAAAAATTAAATAATAATTAATGAATGAATTTAATGAATTTTTTCCATTTTAATTTTATGCACGATGTATTTTAATAATTTTTTTTGCTGTTTACAGAACGTCACAAATACATAAAATGGCCGTACTCTGTAGCCATAGACAAATAACAATATTATTTGTCTAAGGCTATTATTTTAATTTTATTTATAATTTAATTTTAAACTTTCATTTCTTTCCCGCCGTTCCCTCACTTTTTTAAGTCATACTCCATATGCTCGGTCTTAAAACTCCGAACACATAGAGCGCACTCTAAATGCTCGCTCGATCGCAAAACGAATGCAATTGAGTGTACTCCGAGCGTCAAATCGAACACGTTTGAGTGTACAGAGCGTGCTCGGAACGCTCGGAGCGTCAAATCGGATGTACCCACAATGTCTAAAATAGAAATCTTTAAGATATATCTATAAGAAAATATATAACTAAATACAAAACTACTAAATAAACAACAAACTAAATAGAAAAAGAGAGACAAAATTACTATAAGTTAGATATGTGAACACAAGTGTCAAAACAAATCAAAACGTAAATTGTCGGCAAATAGAAACAAAATTTAGCGATACCAATACAAATGTCCCTATATTTAATAAAAACTTTTAAAATTAGTAAATCTTCAAAATGACTATCGAAAACAAACCAAATATGACTTCAATTGGTATATTTTAGTAAAATAAAAGAGTGAAGAGCAATATTAGTCTATAATTCAAATGCAAAAAAAAAAACGATTTAGTTATGTTTTCGCTATTAAGTTTGTTATTGAAGTTATGACGCAAAATGACGAAGTGTGTTGACTAACCGACTGGCATATACCTATATTTAATAAGTGATAATTAATTGTGAGTACAAATTAAAAATCATAAATTTCGATAACTTTTGAAAAGTACTCATGTGCTTCCATCTAGAGGCTTACAACCATATTTGAAATATGCTTGTCTCAAGAGTAAGCTACAAATAACTTGATAAATAATTATCGGATCAAAAATTCCTGTGGTACTACTTAGTTTCACATGAATGTCCCTTACTCAGATTTTTTCTGTTCTTAGATTAACTCCCCTGCGAACCTTGAATTTGAAATCTAGTGACTTTAAATGACTGAATAAGACTTGGAGATCTATAGTTTAAGCATAGTAAATCGGGCTTTATCAGATGGTTTACATTAAAAATTTTATTTAAAACTTTCATTGGCATATTTGCAGATTAGCTAACATAAAAAATCCCTTATAGATCCCTTATGCAGACAGGTAATATTCAAAAAAGATATTACTATCTCGTTCCGCATGAAGCTGAGAAATGGATAAAAGTCCTTTTAAAATAAATGAATTTAACCCTTTCGCTGCGGAGTTAGGGACGCTGAACACAACCGCGTGTGCTGGGTTAAGATAGCCTTAAAACGTATATATACGTTCGAAGCATATTAAATTGTATCGCACGTATTAATGCGGACGTAGCATTAATAACAAACAATAGCAAGTAATAAATATAGAACTCTAGACATGGTTTTTTGAAAAAGTGGAGTGATTAGCAAAGGATCTTTTGACCAGCATTCGTTCAATTTCAGTTTTTTATTTCGTGATATAAGTATTGTCACAGAAATAAACAAATAAACTTCTTTCCAATCGGTTCCTTTCCATTTACTTAGACGCGAAAAGATTTTTTTGTAACAAAATAAAAATATCTATTAGTTTCGGCGGCACTTTTCCAGCAAGATTATTTGAAAAAAAAATACTTCAAAACAATCAAGAATCGACGACTCATGATCGATACCTAAATGATCAGCTTGATATCCTGAATTAGTGTTATCAAATAACTGTATAATTGGTTGAAACTGTTCATTTTGTTGCCACTTCATTTTATTGACAGGCTTAGATGATCTAGCTGTAGCTAACGGAATGTCTTCAGTTGCACTTTCTTCGTCTTCGTCACTAGAATACTCACTTTCTTTCATGTCGGAATTTTCAGAGTCAATATTTATAATTAATTCACTTAACTGGTTAGCTTCTTCATTAGTAAAACCTACGAATCCAGCCATTTTGAGGGCTTATTTTCAAAATTTATTGTAGAAAATAACCACGTGCGACAAAATCGGCTGGTGCACAATACTGAAGTTAAAGCGCAAATTAGAACTGGAATAACATGTGATTTTCGATAGTACATAAACAGACAAATAAATTGTTGCGATCAAGTTCGTACAAGTTCCCGAACTTATATACACGGAAGAAGCACAGTTTATAAAACTAAAAAAACGTAAATGTACGGGAGTAGCATATAAAAATATATTTTCGAAAACGTATATTTACGGGCGTAGCAGCGAAAGGGTTAAGGAAACTATTTTTTGTTCTTTAATCTAAGGTATTTTTTGATACCCCACTGCAAATTTAAGAAAAATATTTATTTTTTCGTTGAATACATATTTGTTAATATTTTTCCCAGGATGTGTGCACTTTTAACTCTTAATAGTTTTCCTATATGTGGATTAAAGAGTTATGCAAGCATTTAAAATTTCAATTTTCTAGGTCCAGCAGTTTAGCCATAATTTCTTCCGAATAGACAGACAGACAGACAGACAGACATACATGAGTAACGTTATAAGGGTTTTTTGTTCATACCTACAAAATACTAAAACCAGTGGCGAAGGGAGACCTCCGCTAGACTTGCCCTCCCATAAAAAAAATACTAAAAAAATACATATATTTTTTTTTATTTAAAAAAATATTTAGGTAAATCTTTAAAAATACATCAAATTATGTTCTATACAATTTTTCGTCCAAGGCTTGGTTTACTAGTTACGATTTTTTTAAAATTTTAAAGTTTAATAACTTCCGTTTCCGGTTTCAGATTTTAATAAAAAACAATAGAGTTCTTCCTAATTATTAGGAGAATTTTTTAGTATCAGAACGAACTCTTTAAGTTAAACCGTTTTTGAGTTATCGTGTATACACACAGACACACAGACACACAGACACACAGACACACAGACACACAGACACACAGACACACAGACACACAGACACACAGACACACAGACACACAGACACACAGACACACAGACACACAGACACACAGACACACAGACACACAAACATATGGACGGCACTTCGAAAATAGGTTTTTTGGATTCCCTGGACCATGAAACGTGGTCATCCGTCAAAATCTCGACATCGAAAATTTTCGCGATTACAATACTTGCCCCTTATAACGGGTGTTTTTTTTAGAGGTATAGAACTTTAAGTTGGCATTACTGTTCAAAATGGCGACCGATTTAACAGCTGTCAAGTGATTTATTCTCAGTTTGGTTTGGCAATTCATCATGAATAGACTCACGCCTGAACAACGCTTGCAAATAGTGCAATTTTATTTCGAAAATAATGGTTCTGTGCGGAATACGTATCGCGCACTACGTCCATTTTATCGTCGACAAAATCGTCCATCAGAGCAGTTAATTCGATTAACCATGGAACGTTTTCGCACCACGTTTACTCTTATTGATAACTCGCATCCCCAGAGACGCCGTACGGTGCGTACAGAAGAAGCTATTGGTACTGTAGAGCGTAGCATTGAGGAAGACCCGAATGAGTCCATCCGCCATCGAGCACAGGAATTGGATCTGTGTCCATCCACTTTATGGACAGCCGTGATGTCCAGGAGCTGTGGTTCCAACAAGACGGCGCAACATGTCACACAGCTCGTGCCACAATCGATTTATTGAAAGACACGTTTGGTGACCGCCTAATTTCACGTTTTGGACCTGTGAATTGGCCTCCAAGATCTTGTGATTTAACACCGCTGGACTACTTTCTGTGGGGCTATGTAAAGTCATTGGTCTATGCGGATAAGCCACAAACGCTTGACCATTTGGAAGACAACATTCGCCGTGTTATTGCCGATATACGGCCACAAATGTTGGAAAAAGTTATCGAAAATTGGACGTCCAGATTGGACTACATCCGAGCCAGCCGTGGCGGTCATATGCCAGAAATCATATTTAAAATGTAATGCCAAAAGATTATCTTTTGAATAAAAAAAAATTCATGTCAATCGAATAATCCATCGTTGTTTTATTGCAATTTAAAGTTCTATACCTCTAAAAAAAACACCATTTATATTAAGGTTGGGCAAGTAAAAAAAGGAAGCAGTTTATCACAACAAATTTTCTATAATTTGTGACCTTGATGTAGAGGGTGGTAAAGATACAATAATTGGACCTTGCTATTTATATTATTCATTAATGTCCTTCCCAAAAATGTTAATGCGTCTACGATCATCTATGTAAATAATAAAACAGTTGTGGTAAATCCCACCGATATACATGCGGGTACCATGTCGAGAAAATAATATTTCCCGTGTAATCAGCATCCGTAAAAAGCTTAACAAAATCGTGGTGGTAGTACCCGCAGTTTAAGCGGCACGTTGGTTCATCTATAACAAATTGTAGGTCAAATTGAAAAAAATGCATAACATGTCTCCATGATCTCCAAATAATGAACTATATAAAACGGATAAATTGAAATTTCTAGGTTTCTTGTTAGATTCATCATTAAATTGGAAACAACACATTGATGCCACTGCAATTAAGGTAAACAAATATTATTTACATGCCGAAGTTGTTCATTATTCGTATGCACAGGCTAGCCTTAATTATGATATAGTACCTTGGGGAAATTCAATAGATTGGCTTCGACTTTTTAAATTACATAAATGATCAGACGGAATCCTTAATAGGATCAACAGAAAAGCTAGTTATGAAATTTTCCCAAAAATAAAAATATTCACAATGTTGTTTAAATACAGAGTGTTTCAGGTTTAAGTAGTTTTTAACTAATTTAAAATTTAATTTCTAGACAAACAAATAAAAATTATGCACTGAGCATGCATCCATAAATGCTTCGTTACTGAACTACAACAGTAGTGCGCAAACTATTTTCATTTCCGACCTCCCATTTTGTGTAAAATTTTGTCGCGACCCCTGGATAGACAATAGACGTTTTTCTAATCGTCAACGTACTTAAAGTGAAATTATTTCTCGGATTTGCACTTACAGGGTGTTTTTAAAAGAGTATTAATTTACAGATAATTGTGTTCGTAAAAAAATATATACCTTTTCAAGTTCAAATTGGCACTAATGAAAATCAAATTGGCACTAGTCAAAATCAAAATGACAATTAACAAATTCAAGTTGTCATTAAATAATTTTAAATTAGCAGTATCATACGATTAAATAGAACTAAGTAAATAATGTTATTTATACTATATTTTAAAACAATAACATGGACATATTAAATAAGTAACATTTTCTAAATTAATTAATTAGAAAATAATATTCTCCATATTTAATGCTGCTTTTAATCTTTTCTTTTAATTGCTGGAGAGTTATCTTTGGATTTCTTTCAATTTCATTTTCAAAAAAACGACGATGTTTGTCTGTGATTTTAACTCTGCGTTGCCCTCCATGCTGTTTTTCTGGAACGTCTTGATTTTTCACCCATCTATACGCCGTTCTTTCTGAAACTCCGAGAACATTTGCAAGATTGCGCCAATCCCCGTTAGAATTATAAACATTGCAGATTTGTCTTTTTGAGTTTACGCCGTCAACTTTTTTTATATAAGGCATTATGAGAACGTGGAAGGGTTCTTTTAAGATGTTAATTTGAATTAACAATTAAATTATTTAATGACAACTTGAATTTGTTAATTGTCCTTTTGATTTTGTTAATTGTCATTTTGATTTAGATTAGTGCCAATTTGATTTTGATTAGTGCCAATTTGAACTTGAAAAGGTATAGTTCTATTTTTATAAAGAATAAAATTTCATTTCACTATTTTACTGGTACCTGATACTTGTTGAAGAAAAGCTTTATATTTTTTAATGTCATATAAATTTCTTTGAATTTGGCGACCCCGAAAAATATTCTCGCGACCCCTCTGGGGGTCGGGATCCACGGTTTGCACACCACTGAACTACAACATACAAATTAAAATGAAAGGACAGCTCATAATAGTTATTTGTGTACCATGGCCAAAAAGTGAATCTTTTTCGTCTACATATGAAATTGGTGGCCGAGGCAGAACCGAGGCCTTCAAACAGATGAGGACGAAAAAGAACTTTTTGCAAAGGTGCACATTATATTTTTTGGGTCACCAAAAATAGTTTTAATTAGAACAATTAAATTTATTTAAAACATTTTAATTTTAAACATTCGCTTGTTATTGAACAAACATCACTATCACTAGATGGCGTTGGCATCCAGCGGCCTAAAAATTATCGAATCGGAATCCTAGTCCGAAAAAGATTTACTTTTTGTTGAGTACTAGATGATAAAAAAACTGTTTTTGATATGGACGCTTAAAAAATATTTTAGAGCACGATTAAGAAAAATATGAACAGCTCGCCACAAGCATTAAATTTATATAAAGCAATATTGAAGGGGAAAAGACGAAAATAAGGGGATAGACAACGAATAACGGAACAAGAGATACTGGGCAAAGCCCGAGGACAAGCTCTGTAGAATATGTAAGGAAGAAGAAGAAACGATAGAGCATTTGATGAAGAGCTGCAGAGAGATGGCAATCTGGGAGGAAGAGAAAAAGGAACTGATGAGTAAGGAAGGCATAGGAGAAAGATGGCAAGAAAAAAGGATATCGGATAGGGAAGCCGGAATGAATGAGAATAGGAAGAAAGAGAGGGACACCGGATGAAGAAGAAAGAAATGAAATAAAAATGTATTTTAGTAAAATTCATTGTAATGTTATTTTATTTCATTGTATGATAGTAATACCTTAAACGCAATATTATTTATTTAATTATTTTATAATAAAATATAAAATAATATATATATATATATATACAGCAACCAGCAGTGGTGGCAAATAGAAACCTCTAATAGAGGTGCTGCAACCAGAAGTATTATTAAGATTTTCTTTTGGGAAAGAAAATTCTTATTAAGTTTGACATTTTCAACTACAATTTTAAACTACATACATGTTTACAAATAAAAACATACATAGAAATATTATACTTTATGATTTAATATTTATTAGTCAAGTATGTCAAGAAAATTAACTTTTGATGTGCTGTATAGAATATTCGATATCCTGCATTCTTATTTTTGCGCTTCTTATATCCATCTTCTGTTTCAGAAATTATTTAAAAATTTATTTATTTTTAAAAGAATTTGAATTGCAATTTTCAAATTCTTTAAAAAATAATATAATTTCAAAAGAATTTATTAAGAACACTATTTCTTGCACACAATACCAATAAAAAATAATGAAATATTAAAAATACAAAAATATTTTTAGTCCATTTCGCAAGCTTTTAACTGCAAACGTGTGCAGCTCCAAGAGGAGGCAAATCTTCTGTATTCCACCGGCACCCACTCAGTGCCAATTGCCGCGATACAATAAGCAGTTGGTGCTGCCAGTGCACGCAGCACGCCAAGTCACTGGGTATCATAACTTGTAGATGAACTATTTGTTTTAGGCACGACAGTAGTGACGGATTTGCGTAATATTTAAATTAATTTAATTTTTTAGTTTACTAGCTTCATGTTTCTGTAGGTCATGGAAACATAGTCGCTATCAGGCGCGCACACAAAAACTGTTAGCGGGGGAGTCAATACCGAAAAAATTATTATTGATTTTTTATGAAAGGGATTATATATGAATTTGATTTTTATTAGAATTTTGGTATTAATAACGGGATTTTTATTTGCAATTGCTTAGTTATTTATTAATTTTTTCGCTTCTGAAGGGACGGTCCGAACTCAAAATCCCCCTTCATATGTGCGTGTCTGATAGCAACTATGTTTCTATGACCTACAGCAACATAGGCGTTTAATAAGTGTAAGAAGTCATAAGTACAAAAAAATCACAACATTGGTAACCATAATTAAGCCATTAATTAACTCCTCTCCTTTGGGTAAAAGGGTGCGGGCCAAGAAATTTTTTAGCATATTTTTAGTTAAAATCAAGTTAAAAGAAACGAAATTAAAAAAAAAAACTACTTTTGGTTCCTTAATTTACGTCTTAAGATCTTTCTTTTGATATCACAGAATAATTTTAAAAAAATCGATATCATTCGAAAAACTAATCTGATCAAAATCTAATCTGTTCTGGGTCCCATCATTATGGAGATTTTTTCAGATTTTTAAATCTACCCCTCTGGGAGATAGGTTGGGGGACAAACGTTTTTTGACATATTTTTGGCGAAAAAATTGATTTTTCAAAATTAAAAATTTGATTGTTCATCTACGTATTGAGACGATTTATATGCCACTCAAATTTTTTAAAAATATTTATTTTTTCATTTAATACATATTTGTTAATATATATCTCGGGATGAGTTTTTTCAACTATCAGTAAATTTCATATATGTTGGTCAAAAAGTTGTATAAGCGTGCCAAATTTCAACTTTCTATGTTAAGCCGTTTGGCTACAATTTTTACCGTACAGACTGACAGACGTAAGGGTTTTTTGACGGTCATACCTATAAAACCCTAAAAATGAAGCATCTTGCTGTCTAAACTTTTAGCTTGACGTTTAGATTTGTTATATAGGAATGCTTCCATTTTCACAAAGGCATTTGCTTGTTATATATAAGTTTATAGTTACATTTTAAAATCTGTTACTTTGTCTGTTCCAAACTTTACTTATTGAACAGAATTTTGGTAGGCCATGTGTGTGGTTGTATCCAATTATAAATAACAATGCAAAGCTCGGGAAAAACAATACAATACAGCCATTCAGGAGTTAGTCACAATGCTTGGTAACCGGGAAAAGGTGGATTTCTAGCACACCAGCTCCGGTCGGTCCGGACAAAGCTTTTTCAAGCATTTCAGACTATTGTTAATAAACATTAATTCAGTGTTCTTTAGAACCTAAATAGTTAAAAATGAATAAACGCAATCTACCATTAATAATATTATAATTGTGGCATTTTCTTTTCAATTCTCTGCAACATATTAAATGATTGTAAACATAACATTGTAAAGTAACTGTTCTGAACACACATTTGTCCCTAGGTTACATGGAAGTTTTCAGAAGATGACCATATGTTTATGTCTGTAAAGTTACATAAGGTATTATGACAGAAACAGGGACTTGACCGGAAGGACAAAAACAAATGACCACAAAGCTTAGATGATAGCTCAAAACTTAACACTAAGGACACTATAACTTAGAACTTTAGATGTACAGTATTTATTCAGTGGATGACCAAAAGAACCGCTAGCAAATTAACTCTTAACAACCACAACATACAACATGTCCTTTAACTCTTTAAAGCAGTGTTTCTCAAATTACAAAGACCTAACCAACGATGTGTCCTTGGTAAATGGAATTGAAACACAGCGAAGAACATGGTATAATTTAATGTCCACAAATTAACTTTGTGAAAATGTTCGACCGGACGCCTTTTTGTATGTTCGACCGGTCGTTTCTTCATTCCCCGATAGAGGCGCGCATATGTTAATTATTTATGTCAAAATTGTTTAAAATATATTGTTGATGCAATAATAGTGAATTTTCTACGAACACTTTTTATAATTATTATAAGATGCAATAATAGTGAATATTCTACGAACACTTTTTATAATAATTGATAGAATTGTAAGAAATTATTGTTTATGTATTGGACAGTAGTGTGCTGTGATTTTTGTTTTGAGTGTTGACAATAAATTAGTAAAAATGACAGTTGTGTTTTTCATTAAAAAATCACTTCACAATTATTAATTTAGTTGTGAAATACACGGATCGGTTTTTTTACGAAACAAAACACAGAAAAACGTTATCCTTCCGTGATATTCGACATTTTTGATTAAAATTATTATCAGCAGAAAACAAAATATTTGGTTTTGATGAAAGTAAGAAAAATGTGACTTTTTTTTTTCTTTATTATTATTTTTTCAATGCTTTATTATTTTTTTATTTTTACGATTTATAAGGCAGCACATAACGACTACACTAAATAATTCAAGAATTATCAGTGGCTCTAAAACAATGGTTTCTGTTTATTTATCACATTAAAATATCATTTTCCTTTTAGTTTAGGTTAGATTCACCTTAAAAGCACTATCTTAGGTTATGGTTGATAACTGTTTATTTTTTTTTTTTTTATAAACCACCTAAAAATAAATTGTATTTTAAATGTTCAGTGCAGGGCTAGGGACAGTGATTAACCTTAAAAGCACTATCTTAGGTTATGGTTGATAACTGTTTATTTATTTATTTTTTTTATAAACCACCTAAAAACTGTTTTAAAAGTTCTGCACAGTCCCACCTGTTTAGAATCTCTGTATATTGAACAAATGACGTGTGTGTGACGCATGCGCAGTGTTCAGTGGGATATTGTAAATCTACCCCCTGATTTGAGATATAGTGTAAGTACGCTTTTTTCCGTGTGCCCTTTTTGCCGTGTGTGTATTTTTTCATGTGTGTTTTTTTCCGTGTGCGTATTAATCCGTGTGCGTTTTTTCCGTGTGCGTATTTTTATATTATATAAGAAAATGGAAAATTAATTTTAATAAATATATTTTAATATTAACGTCTCAAATCATTTTTAGTTTTAACATTATAAATATAATGCACTGAGTGAAGATGAATTGTTTTCCCATCTTAAAAAGTTAATGAATTAATAATTCGGATTAATGCTCATTATTTGTCCAGTTTTTAACAATGGGCGAAGAGTTGATTCAATTTGAATTGGATGAAGTTAGGCGTATGGCTAGAGAAAGAAGTCTGAGGTGTCGAGCAAGTTCCACATTAAGGTAATGATTTGTTTGCCAACACAGTTCGCAACGGGTGCACTAGTTTTTAATAATGGTTGAAATAAAAAATATAGTAAATTTTCACTATTTTTATTTATTAACTGTTCACTAGTTTCGGTTTTCGCCATTTTCAAAGCAAGGAAATAAGGTACAAACATTACAACTTAAATACTATTTACAGGTAATAATTTAATAATGATAATCCTATGTAGGGATGGGAACGATATATCGATATTTCGAAAATATCAATACTTAAGAAAAATATATCGATATTTGAAATGCGATATATCGCGCAAAATATCGATATTCGCACAAAATATCGGTATTCTTGTATATTTTTTACATTTAAATATATGCTGTTCACTTTTATAAAAACAAACTATAGGTAATTCCAAACGTTTAGGCGGAACTATATTTTGAAATCCAGTAATTTTTATCTATTAATTCGGACTTTTGGTCATTTTGTTTAAGCTGTGTAAATCATACTCGCATTGGAAATTCTAGATTTATTGATTGTCATTATAAAATGTTCTTTTCATTGCATTTTAATTTTTCATTCTTAATATAAATTTCCCATTTATTTATTTTTCAGTCTTCAAAATATGGAAAAATGTATTAAAATATTTGACATATGTCATTCGCTTCCATGATTTCACTGACGTTAGATTCACTGTTGGAATTTTAAATTTTCACATACCAAACCTGAAACATGAAATAACCCAAGCACGGTCCCTTTTCGTGACAACCTAAAATAATGACATTTTCATTTGGTTCCGCTTAATCGTTCAAGTAAAACGAAATTTTGATTTCAATAATTTGCACCTTTGAAATTGTATGTCATGTTGGTATTAATTTTTTTTTTTTAATTTTCACTTTCTTAATATTGATCATAACCAATAAATCTAAAGTCGGTTTTACAACGTAAGAAATATTTTTAATTGACATTAAAGTCCGTAATACACTATAAAAGTACTTTTACTATAAGTTGTTTCATTTTGTAATACTTAACTAGATCTGAAAATTTTGTGATGTAAACGGACTTTGACGTATCCGTGTGAACCAATACTATGATAATATTGTAAATATTCAACATAAAAAATGAACTTTCCCTGTTAGTTACGTATTACAAAATGAGACAGGTAATATAAAAAAATATATTTACTATAAAAGTAACTTAAAAGATCTGGTTTGTCCTTACAAAAGTAAACAGCATATATATGTTTAATTATAAGAGCAGTTAACTAGGAAAATACTGGAAAGTTGGTTGGTAGTTGGGCGAATACCAACTGTAAAGTGATTGTCTGTCAAATGGCGACTTATTTTCCCCCCAAACCAACAAAATGAAGAAAAAAAAAACGTAATTTATATATCTTTCATGTTACGTGTTAGTTATTTCGATATATCGAAAATATCGATATTTTTACTTCCATATATATCGAATATCGATATCACACTTACGATATATCGAATCGCGCATATATCGATATTCAAAAATAAATTCCCATCCCTAATCCTATGAGAGAGGAGGTAGACAAGTCGGTCATCTCACTTTTTTGTTTGTCGGGTTTTTCCTTGTTTGTTCATTTTCATTATCTCGTGCGCCTCCAA
The DNA here is from genome assembly GCA_963971575.1 of Liopterus haemorrhoidalis. Taxonomy (NCBI): domain Eukaryota; kingdom Metazoa; phylum Arthropoda; class Insecta; order Coleoptera; family Dytiscidae; genus Liopterus; species Liopterus haemorrhoidalis. The sequence continues at coordinate 16,198,672 of OZ020615.1, read as the reverse complement.
TAAATTTAATTTGGGGCCTTTTGGTTGTGAATGAATAACATCTGGATTGAAAGTTGAAAAATGTTTTTCTGAGTTGAGAAGTACAGCGAATGTGGAATCGGTTTTTTGTTTCTTCTAGGAGGTTCTGTGTTCTTCAATCCGGATGGCAAAAGATCTTCCTGTTTGGTCACAATAAGCGGTCACGCGTGTCACATGTAAACATGTAAACGCCACTCTTGTTCAGTATGTTTTCTTTTTGTTTATTATTTACTAAAAGATTTTTTAATATTGTTAATAGTTCTAAATGAAACTTTGACGTTGTTAGGGTTTATTTCGTTAGTTAATTTGTTACTGATAGACCCCAAGTAAGGCAAAGAGACGTATTGGATAGGATTAGATGGTTAATTTTAGGATATATTTTGTTAAAGGCTAATTGTTTGAGTTGTTTGGCTAAAAGTGTGTCAGTTAATTGAGGATTGTGACTATTGTTTTCTTCTATGGTCTTGATTATGGAAATTTCATTATTGAAATCTAATACATTTAAGGGCGCTGTTACTAAACGATGAATCATACTATGGAAGGTTGCTAATCTATGTGACGATGGGTGAATAGAAGAATTCTGAAGAACGCAATCTGTATGAGTGGGTTTTCTGTAAATTTCCTTTTTTCTGTAAAAGAACATGGCGTTAACTATACGTATAACCCCCAGAGATCACAAGTTTATTATACAAAACTAATAATCTGAAATAAAATTACTGACTAAAATTATCTGCCTAATAGGAAATTTTTAACTGTAGAAAAAATTGTTGTAAAAATGTTGTCGTGCAATATCTTAAGAATAGATATCAGACAACAATTTTCTGTAATTTTTTAAATATATTAGTGGATTTCAAACAATTTTTATACTTATACAGGGTGTCCCAAATAAATTGTTAAGAATGGGGATGTCGAGAACGGTAAAAGATACGACATCGGTTAAATTAGGCCAAAGTTGGCATTGCAATGGGCAGCGCCCAATGCCTTCTTATGGACAGTACAGTCCTATGGTTATATACCAAATAAGGTGAAATATGTTAGGTTTTTCGAAACTGACAGCAAATCCTGTTGTGCGGATATTTCTGCGGATGCGGGTTGGATGCGGATCCTAGATATTTTGCGTTGCCAGGTGAATAAACAAATTAAAAAAAAAGAATAAATGATGCGGATACAGAAAAACCTATCCGCGCCGGGTTCTAGTCATAGTGTTGCTAATTTTATAGCTTTGGGCAGCTCCCTAATGCGTTCTTATGGACAATACAGTCCTATGGTTACCATTCCGGTGAGATGCAAAGTAGTCTACATATTGATATATGCACTGCTTAGGGCAGGGGTTCTTAAACTTATGTAGTCCGAGGACCTCTCTTGAACAACATTTTATTTGCGGACCTCATCCCTACTCTAGGCATTTTACGTCGTTCTTGAGACTTAATTACTGGCTCAATAATCTCATAGGCACTACGTTATAATAAATATTGGTAAAAACGTATCGCTGGTTATTTTAATAAATGGTCTTGCGCATTTATATAGATGAACATTTTTATTAGCATATAGAATAAAAAACATAAAATGAATAAAAATAGTAGTAAAAAGGATTAGAAACGTTACAAATTATAATATGTTAAGCTCATACAAAGATTACTTGGTCACCGAAATGAACTAGGTCTCACGGGCCGCGGCGAAAAAAAAAAAAAAAACAGGATAGTGTTAGGTGAAAAAAAAATTTTTTTATTTGTTTTCTGTAAATAATTTGCACTTGAATAAAAATAATTAAATTTTTCCTAATTATTGTTTAGTTATGTCAATAACTAGTTAGTCCCGACCATGTAGGATTTATATTAAATGAGTTATTTGAATAAAAGCGAAAATTTGGGGGATGTAAAGTTAATTTCAAAATTGTTTCGCGGACCCCCGGTAATGACCCCCGGTAAATTGGAAGCGCTGCGGTATCAACAATTGCGCGAAATCACTGTTTTCGGTTTAGGTAAATGAACAATTATACCTTCAGCTGAAATTACTTTCTTTTTCTTATAGGTGCCGAACTTTTGGATACGGTTTAATAATTTGTGGCGAATTAGTAGCAACTTGTTCACGATTATATTCGTCTTGAACTAGATCCATTGCTAGAGCCATGAAATAATTTTCACTAAATATTTTTTCATTATATGGCAAAATCCAGTTACTTTAAATGCCAAAATAATATTTTTTTTTAACAAAAAGCAAAAGAATATGCGTCATCCAATATTTCTGCGATATCATAGATAGCGATTCTCTTGCCAGGGTTATTCAGAAACCATATTTTTCCAATCCCAGGTTTTTTGGGTTTTGTATGCGGCAATTTCCCTGAAACGATTTTGCAACAAATATAAAAATTGATGAACTGTGGACACCCTTTTTTTGATGCAAGAAGTAGTGGCCACTAATGATGCAGTTTACGTGGCCACTGTGCATTAAACCGAGATTTTTTGCCAAACTTATCCTACTTAGACCATGCTGAGTTTAATCGAAATATATTTAATATTACCGTATACTATGTACTTCAGTGTAGACGTTGCATATAATAGTATATTCTGTAACAAGGTTGGAATGAGAAAATTCGATGCGAGTGCAACGAATTTTCTCATTCCAACCGAGTCACAGACCCTACTTTCTCCACGACCACCAAAAACAAAAATAAATTAACAAATAATTATTTTAACAAACATTTTATCTTAACAAATAATTTATATTACATAACAAATTAATCAATTAATTAATTTTTTATTTTATTTATTATTTGTTTAATTTTAATTTAATTTGCCGCACATCGGCCACTATTTTAGGTTAGGAAGTTATGTTGCATTTATGTGTTATTTAATGTAAACGTTGCATTTATCTTAATGTAACTCTACAAAAACAAAAGACAACAAGCATGGAATAGTTATTCCATAACTAGTGATGGAATGAAATACACGCAAAATGCATAAGAAGATAAGTGCTTTAGAATAACATTCCAACTCTTGTGTTAGAATAATATCTTTCTGTAGTCAAAATTGGTTTTAGAATTGTTAAATTCTTTAGTGGTCGTGGAGAAAATATTTTACTTTATGATTTTAAATAACATGTAATTAAGATTTGAACTTACCAGTAAATATAATTTATTGCACGCTGTTTCACAAATCTTTTTTGTTGGCTGTTTAAACCTATTTTACCGATTCCACACACAATACAAATTCTCATCATTTTATACCACTTTTCATCACAGCTATGAACTACTGACAAAAAATATACAACGGAATGGCGACTATACAAACCTGGCCACTGTACCAAGCCCACCCCATCTTAAAATGAAAAATATTGATTTAAAAATACGAAAAGAACTATTGTTCTTGGGGGGACATTGCCCATTTGCCCTTACATAAAAGCCTTTGTACTTCTTCATTGATTGTTTCATAGCTATCCGTTATTAGGGATGGGAATTTATTTTTGAATATCGATATATGCGCGATTCAATATATCGTAAGTGTGATATCGATATTCGATATATATCGAAGTAAAAATATCGATATTTTCGATATATCGAAATAACTAACACGTAACATGTAAGATATATAAATTACAGGTTTTTTTTTTTTGGTTGGCTTGGCGGGAAAAGAAGTCGCCACTTGACAGACAATCACTTTACAGTTGGTACTCATCCAGCTACCAACCAAACTTCTAATATTTTCCTAGTTAACTGCTCTCATAATTAAGACAAACCAGATCTTTTTGGTTACTTTTATAGTGTATTTACGGACTTTAAATTAAAAATATTCCTTACGCTGTAAAAAGGACTTTGGATTTATTGATTATTATGATCATTATTAAGAAAGTGACATTTTCTATAATTTTTTAATACCAACATGACATACAATTTCAAAGATGCAAATTATAGAAATCAAAATTTCGTCTTACAGGCTATTCCAAAGGATTAGGTGGAACCAAATGGAAATTTCGTTATTTTAGGTTGTCACGAAAAGATACCTTGCTTCGGTTATTTTATGTTTCAGGTTTGGTATGTGAAAATTTAAAATTCCAACAGTGAAACCATGGAAACAAATGACATATGTGAAATATTTTAATACATTATTCATATTTTGAAGACAAAAAAATAAATAAATGGGAAATTTTTATTAAGAATGACAAAAAATGTAAATGCAATGAAAAGGACATTTTATAATGACAATCAATTTAATCTAGAATTTGCAATGCGAGTATGATTTACAAAGCTAAAACAAAATGACCTCAAGTCCAAATTAATAGATAAAAATTACTAGATTTCAAAATCTAGTTCCGCCTAAACGTTTGGAATAGCGTATATATGCTGTTCACTTTTGTAAAAACAAACTAAGAGGAAATTTTGATTTCAGTAGTTTGCACATTTGAATTTGTATGTCGGCTTGGTATTAAAAAATGGCAAAAAATGGTAAAGCAATGGCACCAATAGGTCTGAGTCTTTGCAAGCACCGAGAAAAAGCAGTTGAGTAAGCCTTTTGCCCAAACACCTATTTCTGTCTCTGCATACAGTGGCTCCTGCTTTCGAAAATAAGCGCTCTGAAGGAACTGACGTCGCTACTACAGACAGGAATTTCTGAGCAATTTTATATAAGGAAAGACTGTCTTCATATCGTCCCAAATCAGTAGCGGAATGAAAAAAAAAAAAAAACGATTCGATACGATGCTGGGTTAAATGTACTGATATTAGTAAAGTATCAAGTATCGCTAAATGTTTGGAATAGCCTAAAGTTTGTTTTTACAGCAGTGAACAGCATATATTTAAATGTAAAAAAGATAAATGAATTCCGATATTTTGTGCGAATATCGATATTTTGCGCGATATATCGCATTTAAAATATCGATATTTTTTTCTAAATTATCTATATTTTCGAAATATCAATATATCGTTCCCATACCTATCCGTTATTAACTAGTCTGGTCCATTCTCCTGTAGCTTTTGCGATGTCTGTTCATGTCTTGTCAGGTCGTCTGGGATAATATTTAATAGTTCAAAGCCTTCTCTCGGTAGTGATTATTGTTCATCCAGCATCGTGAATACATACATACGATTGTTTTATTTGCAAACTTGTCTTGCAATACATGCTAAGCATGAGGTTTATTATTTCAATCACGTTAAATCCGAATTCTAACATTTATGTACAGTTTTTGGCATAACATTTTACATGACATTAATTTTATATTGCTTCATTAAAATCATTTTTTAAAACTTTTTTTATTATATAATGTAACACGGTCTTCAAACACCTGTTTTCTCATAAGCCTCCACTGTATTGTTCTCAAAGACGGGTCGTAGCGTGCCTGTAAACTTCAACTGAGTACTTTGAGCAACTGCATAATGGCTTAGCTTGGTATGCAAATATTCCTCGATGTAGAAGACTGCGGCTTTAGGGTTGCCTACAGAGGATACAGAGTAAAAATGAGGGAGAAAGTTCCCCCCTTTCCTCACCTCATGTGACGCGGTACGTGTAATAAAATTTTGTCTCTTTTTACGCGTGTTTAGTTCGCATTTCTCAACATAAATTTTTAAAGTTAGATGCTATAGCTCTAGCCATTTATTAAAATAAATATCAGTGATGTAAATTACATGATGTAATTTACCTTATTGTTGACACGTATACAATTATAGAGTAATCAATGTAAACAATGCAATTATTTGATTTATAGAACCCCATTACATCAGTACCAATAGTACATCTTTAGAAATAATAGAATTTTAATGAAAAACAATTTAAAAAGAAAAAATATAAAAAATTAATGTGAAGTGTGAATATTCACACATTTCAGGGTTTCGCAGGTATATAATAAGTGAAGGCGGTATGCTGAGTGTGTAGGACAAATTTTACTTTGTAGTAATCACGGCAAAATGAACGATATTTTTAAAATAATTTATCGTCTGTTAATCATATAATAAGACTTATTAAATTTACGCTCATAAAAATTAAATACAACATTTGTTAAAATATGACTAGAATTTTGATAAAATAATTTCTACATTATAAAAATGCAAAAAAAAAAACAGAAAAAATAAAATTCACTCCGTACTCCGCACTCGAAACCCTTCGTTTTCCAGCAGTGCTCTAACCCATTACGCCATCGCACGCCATGCATGTGATAACATTAGTATAACTTTTGTACTTTGTGAACCAAAAACCACAAAAAATGCGTTATTTTCCGAAGACATAATCTGATCAAAAATTCCTGTTGTACTATTCCGGTTCACACCAATATGCATTACTTAGAATTTTTTTAGAGTTTTAGTTTAAACCATCTGGACTACAGGGTATGGGACAAAAAATTTTTTGCACAATTTTGGCAAAAATCGCATCAAAATAATTTATTTTGCAAAAATAAAATTTTGATCATTAATCCACGTACTAAGGGCTTTCATTTGATACCCTACAAATAATTAAAAAAAAAAAATTGTTTTCGATGAGCACATATTTGTTTATATTTTTAGGGGAGTATGCTTTTTAGATGTTTTAGTATTTTTCCTATGTGCGGGTCAAAGAGTTGTATAAGCATGCCAAATTTCAACTCTCTAGGTTTAGCTGTTTGGCTACAAGTTTTACCGAACAGACAGACAGACAGACAGACGACAAAATGACGGTATAAGGGTTTTTTGGTCATACCTACAAAACCCTAAAAATTAGAACAAACCAACATACATTGAAATATTAATATTAATAAAATCGAATATATGTCATTATTTTGATGTAACGAGTTAGTATTGTCTGGCTAATACGAGGGCTACCTTTTAAGTTTTTACAAAAACTAAGAAAGACTTTTTTTTTTTTGGAACGAACTGTATTATTACTTTTTAAAATATTCGCTTTTAAGATATATACACTTTTGCATGCGTTCAAACCAATTCTCGAAACATTTTTTCCACTCTGAAGGTGATGTCTCAAAAACATAGTTTTCGAAAGCTTCAACAGCTTCTTGAGATGATGAAAGTCGCTGTCCACGTATTTTTTGTTTGACATTGGGGAACAAACAAAGTCGTTAGGGAATAAATCAGGTGAATACGGGCAATGATACATTAATTCGATATTTTTCTCTTTCAAATAATCAATTGTTTGACTTGCTGTGTGGGAGCTTGCATTGCCATGATGAAGACTGATGCGACGTTTTTGGTTGTTTTTCCTGATGATTTCTGCTAAACAAATTGGAATGGTTGCGACATGTCCAGTAAAACCAAAGAAAGAAGCGATTATTATCTTGGAAGTACTTTGTGAACGAACAACTTTTGTGGGTTTCGGTTCATCTTGGAAGACCCAAACAGTGGATTGTTTCCGGTTCATATGAATAAATCCAAGTTTCGTCACCCATAACGATGTTGTATACCAATTTTTCAGTCCCTAGGTTGTTTTTTTTAGCATTCCCTTACACCAAACAACACGAGACTTTTTTTGAAATTCGGTCAAATTTTGCGGAATCCATCGGGAACAGATCTTTTTCACATCTAAATGTTCATGCAAAATTAAATGTATTGCTGTCTGTGATATGCCAAAGGATGCCTTTATCTCACGGTAAGTCACATGCCGATCTTGTTCAATCATTTGCGCACAGCATAATTTTTTTTTTGAATCACAACCGATTTTCTTCGACTTTCACGAGATTCATCACTGACGGACGCACGACTACGACGAAATTCTGCAAACCAATTGTAAACAGTATTTTCTGATGGTGCTTCATTACCAAAAGTTGAACGAACCGAATCTATATATTGTTGTTGAGTTAGGCCTTTACTAAAATCGTAAAAAATCATCCGACGAAAACCTTCATGAGTAATATCCATTCATTCACAAACTTTTTTAACGATAACTGTCAACAGACTAGATCAATAATCTGCCACTGATTTCACAATAACAAATGTTAAATTTTACTAATATAGTAATGACACATTTCAATATTGCCATCTAGTAGTCGTTTGTAAAATCATAAAAGGTAATCCTCGTATATGTATCTTCCCTCAAAACTAAAGAATGGCTGCACTGATTAAAAATAAATACAGCGTGTTCATGGTAAAATAGGTCTGCTTTTATGAGTTCCTATATTTTTGAAAAAATTTTTATGAAAAACAATTTAAAAAGAAAAAATATAAAAAATTAATGTGAAGTGTGAATATTCACACATTTCAGGGTTTCGCAGGTATATAATAAGTGAAGGCGGTATGCTGAGTGTGTAGGACAAATTTTACTTTGTAGTAATCACGGCAAAATGAACGATATTTTTAAAATAATTTATCGTCTGTTAATCATATAATAAGACTTATTAAATTTACGCTCATAAAAATTAAATACAACATTTGTTAAAATATGACTAGAATTTTGATAAAATAATTTCTACATTATAAAAATGCAAAAAAAAAAACAGAAAAAATAAAATTCACTCCGTACTCCGCACTCGAAACCCTTCGTTTTCCAGCAGTGCTCTAACCCATTACGCCATCGCACGCCATGCATGTGATAACATTAGTATAACTTTTGTACTTTGTGAACCAAAAACCACAAAAAATGCGTTATTTTCCGAAGACATAATCTGATCAAAAATTCCTGTTGTACTATTCCGGTTCACACCAATATGCATTACTTAGAATTTTTTTAGAGTTTTAGTTTAAACCATCTGGACTACAGGGTATGGGACAAAAAATTTTTTGCACAATTTTGGCAAAAATCGCATCAAAATAATTTATTTTGCAAAAATAAAATTTTGATCATTAATCCACGTACTAAGGGCTTTCATTTGATACCCTACAAATAATTAAAAAAAAAAAATTGTTTTCGATGAGCACATATTTGTTTATATTTTTAGGGGAGTATGCTTTTTAGATGTTTTAGTATTTTTCCTATGTGCGGGTCAAAGAGTTGTATAAGCATGCCAAATTTCAACTCTCTAGGTTTAGCTGTTTGGCTACAAGTTTTACCGAACAGACAGACAGACAGACAGACGACAAAATGACGGTATAAGGGTTTTTTGGTCATACCTACAAAACCCTAAAAATTAGAACAAACCAACATACATTGAAATATTAATATTAATAAAATCGAATATATGTCATTATTTTGATGTAACGAGTTAGTATTGTCTGGCTAATACGAGGGCTACCTTTTAAGTTTTTACAAAAACTAAGAAAGACTTTTTTTTTTTTGGAACGAACTGTATTATTACTTTTTAAAATATTCGCTTTTAAGATATATACACTTTTGCATGCGTTCAAACCAATTCTCGAAACATTTTTTCCACTCTGAAGGTGATGTCTCAAAAACATAGTTTTCGAAAGCTTCAACAGCTTCTTGAGATGATGAAAGTCGCTGTCCACGTATTTTTTGTTTGACATTGGGGAACAAACAAAGTCGTTAGGGAATAAATCAGGTGAATACGGGCAATGATACATTAATTCGATATTTTTCTCTTTCAAATAATCAATTGTTTGACTTGCTGTGTGGGAGCTTGCATTGCCATGATGAAGACTGATGCGACGTTTTTGGTTGTTTTTCCTGATGATTTCTGCTAAACAAATTGGAATGGTTGCGACATGTCCAGTAAAACCAAAGAAAGAAGCGATTATTATCTTGGAAGTACTTTGTGAACGAACAACTTTTGTGGGTTTCGGTTCATCTTGGAAGACCCAAACAGTGGATTGTTTCCGGTTCATATGAATAAATCCAAGTTTCGTCACCCATAACGATGTTGTATACCAATTTTTCAGTCCCTAGGTTGTTTTTTTTAGCATTCCCTTACACCAAACAACACGAGACTTTTTTTGAAATTCGGTCAAATTTTGCGGAATCCATCGGGAACAGATCTTTTTCACATCTAAATGTTCATGCAAAATTAAATGTATTGCTGTCTGTGATATGCCAAAGGATGCCTTTATCTCACGGTAAGTCACATGCCGATCTTGTTCAATCATTTGCGCACAGCATAATTTTTTTTTTGAATCACAACCGATTTTCTTCGACTTTCACGAGATTCATCACTGACGGACGCACGACTACGACGAAATTCTGCAAACCAATTGTAAACAGTATTTTCTGATGGTGCTTCATTACCAAAAGTTGAACGAACCGAATCTATATATTGTTGTTGAGTTAGGCCTTTACTAAAATCGTAAAAAATCATCCGACGAAAACCTTCATGAGTAATATCCATTCATTCACAAACTTTTTTAACGATAACTGTCAACAGACTAGATCAATAATCTGCCACTGATTTCACAATAACAAATGTTAAATTTTACTAATATAGTAATGACACATTTCAATATTGCCATCTAGTAGTCGTTTGTAAAATCATAAAAGGTAATCCTCGTATATGTATCTTCCCTCAAAACTAAAGAATGGCTGCACTGATTAAAAATAAATACAGCGTGTTCATGGTAAAATAGGTCTGCTTTTATGAGTTCCTATATTTTTTAAAATAAATAAATTAAAGTGGAAACTTTAGAAGGTAATTTTCGTACGACAGTCTGGTTTGCATCAACGTGTTCAGAAAATCTTTCCTCTGGCTCGAGCCTTTTTTAAGCCTTAAAACTTCTCAATATTTATAAATAAACTAAAAAACACTCAAACGCATCATGGATAAAGCGTTTACATTTGTTTAAATTAATAATACATCTATGATGTTAGCGTTCTCACAACGGGAACGTTGAACGTCCCGGACGCAGACCGTGTATTCTGTTAGTATAAAATATAGCTTATAACCTGACACGGATTCACCTTAAGGTTTGTTGGAAATCTCGTCAAAATCGGTACAGCTATTTTGGGATGATGCCCATACAGATAGACAGACTTTTACGTTTATTTATAGCAAAGATTTTTACCACGCAATACTATTCTTTTTGAAAAAATGTTTCCAATTTGCAGTAAATGCATTATAGATGTCTTTTTGTCAAGATCAAAGGTTTCTGTCAACAATTAATAAACAGAGGAGAGGATATCATGTCTTCAATATTGGATTCTTACATCAATGGTCGATGTTTGATATAAGGTAAAACCGTCTATTAATGAGAAAACTTGTAATTGAGTTAAATTCAACATTCGTATCCACACAATGGCATCCAGTAAGTCTTTGTACTCAACTCACCTTTCTTCTTCGTCTAATTATTACTTTCTAAAGGAATTTTCGTTTCATCTTTTGTAATAATTCAACCATGAAAATGATAAAGTTGTATAAGTATCTGTAATAAAATTATATTTGGCTAATTGGCCAAAAGACTTTGAAAGTTAAATGCCAAAAATTTTATTATGTTTGCTAGAATTGGTGATTATGTTTTATTAATGACTCGAAATATTTTGTAAGCCACTTGTAAATCTTTTGCTATCCGTTTTCTTGTTGTTTAGCAAAAATATTTTAAAATAAAATCATAAAATTCTTAGAATTACTATGATATTGTTACAGGATAACAATCAATTGTAAGACAAATTTTCTTACGATTTTATGATCTTTCAGACGATTTAATCCACTGTTGGATATAGGTACTCTCCATCTCTTCTATGATTTATAAATTTAAATGTTCCAAACCGTAACTTAATAAACAAAAATGTAATACACCAACCTTTTGCCAGAACCAACTCCAATTTTAATTCGCCTATTATTAGATTTTCATTTACTTATAATAACTTAGCTTCTATTCTAGATGTTGATATCTTTTTAGGGTTTTGTAGGTATGACCACCGAAAAATCCTTATAACGTCACTCATGTGTTTCTGTGTGTCTGTCTATACAGTAGAAATTGTAACCAAACGGCTGAACATATAAAGTTGAAATTTGGCATACTTTTTGACCCACATATAGGAGTTCAAAAAAATACAGTGCGGAATAAATATAAACAAATATATATTTAATAAAAAAATAAATATTATTTTTTTAAATTTTGAGTTCCATACCAGATGAAACCTCTTAAAGCGTAGATAAACTAATAAAATTTTATTTTTGAAAAATGATTTTTTTTTTATTGGATTTTTGCCAAAAATGTGTGAAATAACTTTTGTCCTCCACCCTATCTCCCAAAGAGATTGATCTAAATATTAAAAAAAATCTCCGTAATGAACATTGATGGGAACCGAAACAATTCAACAGGAATTTTTGATCAGATTAATTTTTTGTGTCCTAGATAAAAAAAAATGTTTTTAAAATTTATTGTGTGGTATCAAAACAAAGCTCTTAAGACGTAGAATAAGAACGATAGACAGTTTTTTGAAATTCGTTTCTTTTAACACGAATTTAGCCAAAAATTTGCAAAAGTTCTTGTCCCACACCCTTTTACCAAAACGGGTTAAACCAAAGATTAGAAAAAATTATAGGTAATGTATATTGATCTGAGCCGGAAACGTATGAGAGGAATTTATTATCAGATTGTGTTTTTGAAAAATATGGCAGTTTTGTGTTTTTGAAAAAAATAATTAATTTTTTAATTCATGGTTAATTTATGGCTAATAATGTTATGGATTTTTTATGTTTATAGCTAAGATAGTGCGTGTATTTTTTTGGGATTAAATATATTTAAAAACTAATATATTTTTTTAATAGTTGCGAACTGAGTTACTCACACCACACCACACTACACTTTACACTGTAAAATATTTCTTATTAATCTAATGAAGACTTGAATACGAAGTAAAAGCAGAAAAAGAAAAAAACGCTGAATATTTAGCAAATTATTTTAATTTTGTTTAAAAAAATAAATGGAAGCTCTTAGTTCTCAAATAAAGGTTAAAAGTGATTATCAAAAAAAAAAAAAAAATGTTTAGCTCAGAAGGAAGACAAAATTCCGAAAAAAATCGGGTGCTATTGAGTGGCATCAGAGGAGCACTGCGAAGCCACCTGTAAAAATAAATGAAATTTATATAAAAGAATTATTCTTATTATTTTTCTTTGGGCAGTGTTAGTCAAGCTAAACTTTGACCTCACTCACATAAGTCCTCCATATTGATCTGTTAATTTTCAGGTCTTTCCATGTATCCTGTATACCAATACCAGATCTTCGGTTAGCTGATTTCTCATCTTTTGCAAGTTAGTTTCCACTTCCCAAATACTCAATCTTTCCATCTTAGAAAATATATATATTTTATATTATTTTTGTCACAAAACAGTATCGTTTTGCTACTAAGAACAGTACCTGTTCTTAGTAGCGGATGCGTTCTGACACTGCCCTGCCCGATTTTGTCGCTCATCACCTTGATCCACGTTCCTTTGTGTTTTGCTCATTACTTCAATTCGACTACCTTTTTTTGCTCATTACCTCGAGCCGCCTTCCTTATTTTGCTCATTACCTTGATTCGACTTCCTATTTTTTGCCCATCAGAAATCTCGGTTTCTTTGGCGTACTGGTCAGATGCGCAACCAGTAATTTTTCTTGAGAAGGGGGGCTATATGACAAAAATGTTTTAAAGGGATAGGAATCCCGAAATTACTCGACAACAAATGCTGGCCAAAAGCATTTTCAAAATAATTGATGTGAAGTGCGAATTAGTCATACATATTAGAGTTTCGCAGATTTATAATAAAGTGAAGGCTGAGTGTGTAGAACAAATTTTGCTTTCTAGTAATCACGGCAAAATGAAAGATATTTTTAAAATAATTTTTCGTCTGTTAATCTAAGAGCTTTAAAAACAAATTTTATTTTAAATTATATTTTTTTAAATTTTAACTCGAATAGCTAATACCATTATTTAGGTTTCTAAATATGTGCAATATATTTTTTTTATATAGCAAGGTTCATTAAGATTTTGAAAATTGCGCCTATGGCTCCCATTGGTTGTTCTAAGTGATCTCCACCCCTCTGGTTTCGTATACATGACACATAAAATGAAAATATAATTCCAACGATTCCAACTGGTTATTAAATTTACGCTCTTAAAAATTAAATGCAACATTTGCCAAAATATAACTAGAATTTTGAAAAATAATTTAAAAAAAATAAAAATGGAAAAAACAAATAATAATAATAATTGTCTCCTCTGCTCGAGAGCGAACCCTAGTTTGCTGCGCAGCAAGCGAGACCATTAGACCAGGATACGCCTTCTAGTATAGTGTGTTACATAACTATAACTTTTGTACATCATCAACCAAAAAAACACACAAAATGCGTTATTTTCCGAAAACATAATCTGATCAAAAATTCCTGTTGTACTACACCAATGTACATTACTTAGAATTTTTAATTTAAACTATCTAGGCTATAGGTGTGGGACAACATTTTTTTTTATCACAATTTTGCAATCAAATTAATTTATTGCAAAAATAAATTTTGATCGTTCATCCACGTACTAAGGGCTTTCTTTTGATACACTACTCAGAATTTAATTTTTTTTTTTTTTTCGATGATCACATATTTGTTTATATTTTTTGTGGGATATGTTTTTTAGATGTTTTAGTATTTTTCCTAAGTGCGGGTCAAAGAGTTGTATAAGCATGCCAAATTTCAACTCTCTAGGTTTAGCCTTTTGGCTACAATTTTTACCGAACAGACATACATACAGACAGATAGACAGACAGACAGACAGACAGACAGACAGACAGACAGACAGACAGACAGACGACAAAATGACGGTATAAGGGTTTTTTTGTTCATATCTACAAAATCCTAAAAAGGTTTTTACTTCCAAAATACGAGTGAAAGATCCTTGCTTTTAATCTTTCAGTGATGACCTAAAAATAAAAAGGACCTCGCTTCTAAAATTCAAGCATATTCCTTAAAAATACCAAAACCACTTGTTTTTGGGGCCCGTCTGCGCGCCTTAATCGTTTGTTAAATGTTTTGAATATCTGCCCTAGGCATTACTCTACCTAATTTTTCATGTTACCCCGTTAAAAAGAATATGTTGTTTTAATAAATAGAACACATAAAACAGAAACAAGAAGCTTTAATTTCATTTAAATTCAATCGATATATGTAACCATTTTTTGCTTATAATATTTTCCTTGAATATTTTATATTATAATATTTTTGTTTTTTGTGCAAACAACTTTTTTTAAATATTAATCTTCCCTCTAAATATTTTCTACAATCTGCGCAATCATCCAGAAATAATTAAAACATCGTAACACAACGGTTGGTGAAACAAAACATAAAAACAATTTTTCTTCTTGTAACAACAGCGGCAACGCTTTCAACATGTGATTATTGCAAGCTGCCTGTATACCAGGCGTAACCTTCATTTATCTAACCTGCATTGCGCAGACAAAAGACTATCTCAGTGTGGCGTGAAAAACACTTGCATGTCAATGATTCGAATTCGCCTGTCGACTACACTCGACATTTTATTTCGTTAACTTACGATTTCTGGTTCTGTTCTAGACATTTGAAATCACTGTTTTTTTTTTTGCTCTGAAATGTGACAAATAAATAATAAGCATTTCGAATTCGTGGAATTTGTTAAGTATTTGTAAAAGGAAAGGAAAAACAAGAAAACAGATCTTTAAGAATGTTACAGATAAACATGTTAGAGAGAAGACTGAAAAAGGATGTTAGGAAAGTTGTGAGAACTGTAACACTATTTGTGGTAAATAATAGATTAGAGAATATAAGCACTCAGAATCCAAGCTACTTGCCGACAGACAGAAACACACTTTGAGGGCATTTTAACAAAGGGACAATGAACTTTATACACCTTTTATAAAGGACATTGCCTGGGTCAAGAAATTAGATAGAGAGAGAAATAATGAAAATAAGAAAGGAATAATTTGGGAGACAAAGAGAAAATAAAATTTATGTGAAGTGTGAATTTTTACACATTTCAGGGTTTTGTAGGTATTTAATAAGTGTAAGAAGCCAACATAATACTGGATGTCTACGAATATTTGTTCCCTTAACAATGTGTTGGTGTGGTGATCAAAACTCGGTCCTCAGCTGTTAATTTTTTTTTACATTTAATTAATTACATCAACATATTGGGTTATTAGTACCCGGTATTGTATTTTATAAGATATTGTTGATTATATTTCATTTTGTGGGTTTACACAATTGGTGTAGACTACCACCTATTTGTCTGTATAGTTTTGTGTCTGTTAGAAATTTATGTAGGATTTTTTTGTTATTGTCTTTAAGTGCGTCTTGTGGGGTGTCAGGTATTTGGTGTGTCTCTCTTATTGTGTCCTATTTGGTGCATTCTGTAATAAGGTGTTGTACTGTAATGATTGTGTTGCAGTCATTACACAAGAGGGATCTTCTTTCTTCATTTTGTAGCTTTGTGTTATTCTTGTGTGTCCAATTCGTAGTCTGGTAGTGGAAGTTTGCTGTCTTCTTGTGCCCGAGAATGGTCATTTCTTCGTGTCGGATTTTATTGTTCTTAGTTTGTTAAGTTGGGTATTTTGCCATATGTTGTCTACTTGTTTTCGGATTTTATGTTTTATTTCATTTTTCATGTCATAGTCCATACGGTCGAGTTATTCATTGGATCCTTTCTGGTAGCTTCTTTGGCTGCGGCATCTGGTTTTTCGTTACCTTTTATGCCTATATGTGAAGGTATCCAGACCAAGATGATTATTGTGTTTTGTTCTTGTGGGCTGAGTATTTTTTCTTGTATTTCTTGAATGATTCTATTGCTAATATATATTTTGCCTATAGTGATTAGAACGTTTAGGGAGTCTGAGTAGAATTAGTAGATGAGTAAAGGTATTTGGAGCTTCTTTGATCTTTTTGAGCGATGATTTCTACACTTCGTCGGATTCCTATTGCTTCAGTTGTGAAGATACCGATTAGGCTGTCGAGTTGTATTGGTGACTGGTTTCTTCTTCTATGACCGCTGTTCCTACTTTGTCTCCGCATTTTGAAGCATCAGTGTATGTAGGTACATAGTCTTTGTATTCTTCTTGGATTCTGTAGAATTCCTTGAGGTATACTTCTGTGCAAGTGTCTTCTTTTCGGTATTGACTTAACTGTATTTTTATTGTTGGCTGACTAATTTTCCATGGTGTGGTTTTACTTCTACATCTGCCTTAATTATATTTTTAACTTCATAAAAAGACACACACTATCTTAGCCATAAATACAAAAATCCATAACATTATTAGCCATAATTTAACCTTGAACTAAAAAAATAATTAATTTTGTCAAAAACACAAAAACTGCAATATTTTTCAAAAACGCAATCGGATCAAAAATTTCTCTCTTACGTTTCCGGCTCAGGTCAATGTACATTACCTTTAATTTTTTCAGATTTTTAGTTTAACCCCATTGGGTAAAAAGGGGCGGGACAAAAACTTTTTAGCACATTTTTGGCTAAAATCGTGTTAAAAAAACAAATTGAAAAAATCTGCTTTTCGTGCCTTAATCTATATTCTAAGAGCTTTCTTTTGATGCCATATAATAAAATTTTTTAAAGCCGACACAAAAATATCGGCATTTTTCTAAAAACTAATCTGATCAGACATGTTCATTATGGAGATTTTTTTCAGATTTTAAAATCAATCGAATGAATAGTTCTTATTTGTTAATCTATATAAGAACGGTAACCAAACTGCGGCTCACGGGCCACATGCGGATCTTTTGTGCCTCTTTCTACTTTTATAAATAATTTTGAACGTATATCTTGACGCATTACTAACTACTCTTTATGCAGTTATTTTATACTGATTTTCTGTTTGATGCAAATAAATACGAGGAGGTAACATTCAAAACGTGTTTTATCACAGTACCTAATGCAATTTTGAGATAATTGTATAAAAACATTATATTTCTGTTGTCAATAAATTAGGAACCTAATTATTCGATCCACTTGTTATAAGGTCTCAAACATGAAATTTAAACATGTAATTTAAATTTTAATGAGCAAAATACGAAAAATCAATTATTTAAATTTGGACAAAACACGTTTTGAATGAATTTAATGGACAAATGATGATTTAAATGGACGAAACAAAGTTAAAATATGATTTGAATGAATGTTTACATTATTATAAAATGATCTGAGGAGATCATTTATCATTTTTTAAATATGCAAATAAATAATAATAATAATAATAACTTTATTTACATTTTTTACATTGACCTATGTTATAAATGTAAATAAGAAAATTTATTTCCAAAACCTATTATAATTTCTTAGACCTAATTTTTATACTTATTGACAATTTTATTTATATATACTATTTTTATCATTCTGTCCAGCATCACTAAGCTGAAGCTTGTCGCAATGTCTGGACAGAATAATGAACAAATTAACAGACTCAATGATAATAATTACATGTTATTATATAGTAATATACATATATTGAATAAATAATGCAATGCTTTCACTAGGGCATGTGCACAGGCTTTGATTATATATTAGGAATAGGGTCTTCCCCTATAGAGGATCTTGGTTTTAGTGTGTTGATAGTACGACGAAAACTGGTTTGGGTTTGTGGAGATGTTGACAGCGACCTGGTTTTTGGCACGCAATCATCAAGTATTGTATAAATTATGCAATAAATGTTGTCAACTCCTGCATCAGCATTTTCGGTATTGTGGTTTGTTAGTTCCGCATTCCAGTCAGTTGTAATAAGTGCCCTATATTAAAATGACAACTTTAATTTATCAAATAATCATATACAACCTCTTCTTGAGGAAATTTTAAAGAGAAAAACAGAAGATAGTAGATCAATTCTCTATACCATTTTATCAAAAAAGCTCATCAAAATTGAGATGGGCGAGAACGAGTATTTTGAAGTTTCAATTCAACGATTTGGGCAAGTTACAGGTCTTCTGGATACATGTCCTTGTTACCCAAAACATTTCTAGGATAAATTAGTGGTAGAATAACCAAATTCTGATCTTCTGCAAGTAGACGTGCAAAAAAAGTTGAGGGCCAATCATGGACAATTAGGGTAAGAAATCAGTCGTCTCGAGCACTTATGACCCATGGATGACTTGAACTAGGTTTCAAGGTGTAGTGACCAGTTCACTGAGGACGCCTTATTGCCAAATTAATAGTGTTTTAGTTACACCTAAAACGCCAGTGATGCTCGAATACCGCAGACATCTTCATGTAACAACGCAGATAGTGCAATGTCTTCGGGTCGCATTTTAATTTTATTGCACAAAAAATACTTTCAAGAGTTTAGAATTTCCTAAGATGATCAACTTATACCCAAAATTTTATTTTGGCAACGAGTTATTTATGCTAAAATACATTGACTTAATACGAGGGCTACCTTTTAAGTTTTTACAAAAGCTAGGAAAGAAAAATTTTTTTTGGAACAAACTATTTATAGCTTTTCAAAATATTCGCCTTTAAAATTTACTCACTTCTGCATGCTTTCAAATCAATTCTCGAAACATTTTTTCCACTCTGAAGTTGGTATTTCAAAAACATGGTTTTCGAAGGCTTCGACTGTTCTTGAGGTGATGAAAATCGCTGTCCACGCATTTTTTGTGTAAGATTGGGGAACAAAAAAAGTCTTTAGGGGATATTTTTATTTTTAGAATGTTTTTCTTCTTCAAATAATCAATTGTTTGACGTGCTGTGTGGGAGCTTGCATTGTCATGATGAAGAAAAATGCGATGTTTTTGACCACGACGAAATTCTGCAAACAATTGCAAACAGTCTTTTCTGATGGTGCTTTATTACCAAAAGTTTAACGAAGTGAATCTATGCATTGTTGTTGAGTTAGGCCTTTACTAAAATCATAAAAAATCATCCAACGAAAACCTTCAAGAGTAATATCCCTTTTTTACAAACTTGTTTTTTTTAACGCTCACTGTCAACCAACTACTCCGTCATTTTATAAGCTGCCACTGATTTCACAATAACAAATGTCATATTTTACGAACATAGTAATGACACATTCTTTTATGTTTGTAAAAACATAAAAGGTAACCCTCGTATGCATTATATTGTCTTCGCTAAAGTGGGCATTATTTATTGTTACAGTCTATTTAGTAGCAACAAAAACTAGTTGTTAATAAATGTTGTATTATCTCTGATATAACTAGCGTCGGCGAATCAGTGCAGTTACGTCACACGACGTAACAAACAATTGCATTGTTCCAAACAATACAGTCGTTTGTTACGTATTGTTACGTAACTGCATTGATTCGCCGACGCTAGTATACTTATAGTTTCCTATTAAAACTGCTAAATACATTTTTATTAGCATTTAAAGTGCAATAAGTATTAATAATAAGGTATTTTGAAAGCCTCCGAATATATAAAAAATTGATGTGAAGTGTGAATTTTCACACATTTCAGGGTTTCGCAGGTATTTAGTAACTGAATGATGATTATTTGGGATGCCATAACAAATTTTATGTCAAAATATTTTTTTATTTCGAATGCCTAATACCATTATTTAAGTTTCTAAATATGTGCAGTATTTTTTTTTTGATATAGTAAGGTTCATTAAGATTTTGAAAATTGCGCCTATAGTTTCCATTGGTTACTTAAATCATAAGCTCCGCTCTCTGATTTCGTACACATTCAAACATAGAATTAAATTATAATTTCAACACTTCCCACTGGTTATTTGGTTTACGCTTTTAAAATTTAAATGCAACATTTACCAAACTATAACTAGAATTTTGACAAAATAATTTAAACAAAATAAAAATGCAGAAAAAAACAGAAAAATTAAAATTGACAGGAACTCTAGTTTGCAAATTACGAAACGACGACATAACGCAGTACGCTACAAACTGTGTTAGATAGCAAATTAAATATTTAACATATTTTAGTTAAAAACACAAAAAATGCGTTATTTTCCGAAAACATAATCTGATAAAAAATTCCTGTTGTTTTATTCCGGTTCACACCAATGTACATTACTTAGAATTTTTTCAGATTTTTAGTTTAAACCATCTGGGCTAAAGGGTGTGGGACTAAAAATTTTTTGCACAATTTTGGCAAAAATAGCATCAAAATAATTTATTTTTCAAAAATTAAATTTTGATTTTTAATCCTCGTACTAAGGGCTTTCATTTGATATCCTACTCAGAATTTAATAAAAAAAAAAATTTTTTTTTCGATGAGCACATATTTGTTTATTTTTTTAAGGAGATATGTTTTTTAGATGTTTTAGTATTTTTCCTATGTGCGGGTCAAAGAGTTGTATAAGCATGCCAAATTTCAACTCTTTAGGTGTAACCGTTTGGCTACAATTTTTACTGAACAGACAGACAAACAGACAGACGACAAAATGACGGTATAAGGGTTTTTTGGTCATACCTACCAAACCCTAAAAATGATAAAAATGAGCAAAGAAGGTACATGATTCGCAGCGATTGTTTAGGTACCTACGATCCTAAGTATTGAAGAGATGTATCAGAAAAATCCTCTTTTTATAAATATACAAGAAAATATTCATCATGGGGAATCCTTTCTATTGTGGTATAACAGGGAATGAGAAGGCATACCTGGGGCTTCTTCTAGGGCTCACCCAAGAAGCCCTAGAAGAAGAAGTCACCGAAATAGATATACCAGCTAGCGACATAAAGGCTTTAATAAAGAAATCCTTCAGATGTCAATGGAAGGAAAAGTGGCATTCAAATACCATCCATCTACGGAATATAAAAGAAGATACCAACAATTCGCCAAGCATGGGGAGTCGCTGAAAACAAGTCATCATAACTTGACTAAGAATTGGCCATATCTTATAGACGGATTTCTTTGAAAGAAAAAAAACCCCAGTGTTCAAAGAATGTGATACAAGAATCACAAAACAATGCCCAAAGACTGCAAAACAGCTTAAAAAGTAGAGTCCAAGGCATCCTGCCGAACAGCAGCGAAAGTGAAAACAAAATGTTAACATTTTAAAAAATATAAATATATACGATGAAATATAAAGCCTTCCTCCCTATAATAATTATAAAGAACAGTTCAACAAGTAAATTAACTTAACCTGATTGTAGTAACAATGTAAAAATGTTTCAGTTAACCCAGGGGTGTGAAACTCATTTCAGCCCCGGGCCATTTTTCTTACCATTAAAATTTACGCGGGCCGCACGATATGTATTATTTATATTATTACTCATTCTGTTTTTCATTTCCCACCACTTTTCTGAATATTTATTTGAAGGAAGTAAAGAAATAACATTTAAATAATAGCAATTACACAGCAGTTGCAGATATAAAAAAAGAGTTGTTTAAAATCTCAGTTTACGAGTTTATTCTTTGGAATCACGGGGAGTCACCGATCTACCAACTATCGCACGACCTTGGCTAACTGCAACTGTTACTGCCTGATTATTGGTTTTCCGCCCTTTGCCGAAGTCTTGACTCCGCGGCTCTAACAGATTCAGGCACGAGTTTATCCGTTTAAATAAATTGTAATACAATATAAGACATCTTTATATCATATATAAAAATCAATTTCTGTTTGTTTGTTTGTCCTTTATGCAAAGCCAAACGAATGGAGCGATTTTCATCAAATTTAGTACATGGGGGGGGGGGGGGTAAAATAATCCGAGGAAAGTTTTAGTGAGGATTCCAACTTCGTCCATGTCCCCCTAGGGGGCGTTATGCGGGGAAATCATAATTTTTCATTCTCCGTGTAGTTTAAATTGATTACGTAAGCTAAACCTTAAGAGATTTATCGATATAATGTAGACAAAAATATAGATTTGAAGTAGAATTTAAAAAAAATTACACGAGATCATTTACCTATCTTGCACCGATATCTTGTATTGGGTAATTTTCTGTTTTTAAACGTAATAGTGTTATAAAATTTGTGGGTGCATAACATCGGAGTTTTATAATGATGAATCAAATATTTTAGAAAAACAAATTAGAGCATTTTACGTAGAATCATAATGTATTTAATACTATACCTATATCAAAGATTAATAATAACGGAGTTATCATAATGTTAAGTGTACGCATACGCCGAAATGTTTAAAGATGTGCAGGTATGTCTCTATTTGGTGCGGAACTTACCAATAGTGCTGAAAATTTCTGTATTTCTGTACTTCAATCGTCTAATAGATAATTGCAAATTATATTATCGTTTTATATATTTAACTTTAAGGTTGTGAGCGTTATGTTCTACTTTCTTCGCTTTGTGAAATGCCGTAGTGAAGCACGGGTACACCCACTAGTAAAGTATAAAATTAATTATAGTATAAGAAGTCGTTTCGGGCCGCAAAAATGCAAGACTTGGGCCACATGCATCCCGCGAGCCGCCATGTTGACACCCCTGCGTTAACCTATAGAAATAATCTAATTTAGTGTAAGTATAAATTAATGTATATCCGTGTCAATAGTGATGGTAACTGAGGGACATTAAACTTAAATAAAAAAAGTATAATAGTAAGCTTGTTATTTTATTATCGGTAAAAGTAATTTAAATATATACATTTTCGAAAATTCTGCAGCATAGTTTGCGTGTTAAGCTTTTGATATTACTAATAATATATTAACTAACCAGCTAGCTTATTGAAACAAATTCTATCTATCTCTGCATCAATTTTCAATGCATTTTTTCTTATCACACCACACAATCTATATACTGAAACCTGAACTGAATGCATAACAAATCTACCAATAATCACTACCATAAACAACCCGCTCACACATACATACACACAGACACTCACATACAATCCACACACCAAAATTTACACATTAATATATTTCATGATATCACTAAAGTACACATAAACTAATCTGACAATATTAATCACTCACCCTGTATATCCAGCACGTATGCAACGAGAATGCACGAATGTAGTGGTCTGACCATTGCGTACTGTTTAACAAACAAACCACCCTGTATAATTGTAAATGTTTAATTGTTTCAGATTGTATAAACTGTCCATCATAATCAACGTTAATCAACGGAAGACTAAGTTAGGATGATTTGGGATTCTGTTACGTCATGAGTTTGACGTCAACCGAATGGTGACGTCATTACATGTGGGATAATGTGATGGAGGTAAGTAAATTAAAACTACAATTATTAATTAGATATCTAGTATACAATGGAGACTATAATTATATCAAATAGATCATAGAGTGACGTAACAACTGTCAAACGAGCATTTAAAAATGGCAGAGATAGGACAAGTAGAATATGACGTTTACGGGATTATGTATAAAACATAAAATATGCCATATAAAGTTTTTGAGCAGTTGTGGGGTGTGGGAGTCGTGGGGGTGGAGATATCGGGTCATTTCATCGAATAGTATTTTAGTAATAGTATTTTCAAGAATATTAAATTATAAATATAAACCAAATAAAAATAATGTATCAATTAAAAGGCGCCAACAATGGATTAAGACATTGAAGAGAGAGGACTTAACAGAATATAAATTAAAACATGCGTTTGTTTGTGGTAAACATTTTATTCCAGGTATGTTCTTAAAGATGCCAGGTACAGTGCCACCCAATTTTATTTACTTATTTGATATATCAATTTAAAAAGTCTCACTTAAATTATTTAAAACTATTGTAGGAAAACCCTCTAATATTGAAGATATAAATAATCCAGACTGAGTACTAGAGGTGGTAAATGCGAATCTTTTTAAAGATTCGTACAGTATAGAATGACTCTCTAAAAATATTCGTTCTTTTGGAACGAATCGTTGCCGTACAACAAACCTAGTTTTTACTGTTTGTTATAGTTGGGTACTGGGTAACAGTATACATACTTGTAGTCGCTAGTAGTTCGCGAACGGCGAACGTGTCAGTACACGTAGTACGTACACACAATGTACTGCGAAGTATATCGATACTGCCGTTCAGCTTTCGCTCGTGCCATGTTCTAAGTTCGCCCATCCAGACTGAGCCTACGTACCAGATTACAGACATAGATATACGCACAGAGTACAGTATCGTACGTACAGAGTACAGAGCACAGGATGTACGTGTGTTCCACACTTCACACTACACAGCCGCCAGCCTGAGCTCTGTGCCCGACCCTCGTTCCGTTCCATACCATATCGAGTCACACTTGCCACTCGCTAGCATTGGTTCGTGAGTTCGCGTACTGAAGATTCGTTCGCTGCTTATTAAAAGATTCGGTCGTATAAATTCACTGCAATGATTCGTTCTTTTTGAACGAATCGTTCGCGATCGACACATCTATACTAGGCTTAAATCTTGGCTACACATGGCACCATTTAATAAAAAACCAGAAGATGCTGAGCGACAATCCCGTGTTGCTCATCGTACAACTAAAAAAAATGTTCCGTCTACTTTGGTAGGACTTTTAATTTATTATTATTATGAATATTATGTAAAATCTTATTCAATAAAAAATTATGTCGCAGTTGTGTGTTGACACTAAATATGCTACAATATCCATATTTGTGATTGGTGGTATGCCTTCCGAATTCAACATTGTTATACCACAAAGAACACGGATCAAAATTGTTTATGTAGTCAAATTTTTGGAAGTATCAGTGCCTAACATCACCTTCCAATTTTATAAAATGTACACTCATTTCTATTATTTACTACAGCTGTAAAATACTTCCAATGTTGTTCGATGTAGAGGTGATAAATAAAAACAATAAATTCACAAAAATAGCTATTTCAGCTCCACTTTGCAATTTCTAGACTGAATATAATCAATATACTATCACAATATAGCAATATGATTCACTAAATGTTTATAAACACTTGTTCGTTTGCCCTACTTCTGAAATTTTGAAATGCTACAGGTCACGTGAGTAAAATATTGGGAGGGGAGCACTTTTTGACCCATATACTGCAATGGTGTCCAGCCTAAGGCTCGCGGGCCGAATTCGAATCAACAATAAATTTTAAACGGCTCGCACGTATTATCTGCCCTTTGTTTATTGAAATCACTACCCTCTCCTCCTCATCAAAAAATTTTCGGAATTTTTCTATTCCCCCGTCCTTAGTTGATTTTCAGAATTTCTTCCCCACGTTCTCGAATGATTTTCAAAAATTTCTACCACCTTGGTGGCCCGTGAAACATATTTATAATTGATATACACGATGCACCAGTAGAAAAAACACGTTTTTTTTTCGAAAACGCGAGGTGTAAGTGGATGACCAAAATTGACCATAATAAAAATAATAATAATTAAAAATATTTCCCTTACTAATCATAATTTCAAGTACGACTTGATAGTGAAATATTTTCTACTATATAATTTTTTTTATTATCTTTGGACCTACAGATGGATCATACCATAGTTTTTTTACTGAACTCTTTATTAATGTGAGGAGGACCCGAATGAGTCGATTCGACATCGTGCGCAGCAATTGGAGCTATACTCGTCCACTTTACGAAAGATTTTGCGGAAAGGTCTTGGTTTATGAGCTTCCAAGATCCAGCTCGTGCAACAGTTGAAGCCGCATGATCATCGTGTGCGTCGTACTTTCGATGAATGCAACAAGAAAAATTGCGGCATTTGGAGTGAAGAAAATCCACATACGATTATTGGGAAGCCGTTACAACTACAACACTGGTTGCGACTTCCAGATTGCGCTTTATTCGAGCGGCGCTCATATGCCCGAAATCATATTTAAACACTAATGGCATTAAATTATCTTTCCAATAACATGGCCATTACCACGATTTTTATGTGTTTTAATTCATTTTAAAGTATTATACCTCTAAAAAAAAAAAAAAACACCCACTATATACAAATAAAGCATAGCATTGCTATAAGTATTTATTATTTATTTATTTATTTATTTATTTATTTATTTATTTATTTATTTATTTATTTATTTATTTATTTATTTATTTGTTTGTTTGTTTGTTTGTTTGTTTGTTTGTTTGTTTGTTTGTTTGTTTGTTTGTTTGTTTGTTTGTTTGTTTGTTTGTTTGTTTGTTTGTTTGTTTGTTTGTTTGTTTGTTTGTTTGTTTGTTTATTTATTTATTTATTTATTTATTTATTTATTTATTTATTTATTTATTTATTTATTTATTTATTTATTTATTTATTAATTTATTTATTTATTTATTTATTTATTTATTTATTTATTTATTTATTTACCCTGGGAACACAAACGGGACGAACCCAGCGAAGTGTCCACTAAATTTTTTACAAATATTTACAACAAAATCAGTACAGTTCAAAATGTAATAAATTTAACAATTATTTTATAATGATTTGTCACATTACTCTAAATTTATGAAGAGAATTGTGTCCAAAAATATTATTATATGTCGAAGAAAGTCTGACAATGGGAGAATTGATAAAAGAATTAGTGCTAGCGTAATTCTGGTGCAACAACTCGTTACGGCGTGTGTTGTAGTTCTGCACATGATTATTAATTAGTAATACAAGTTCGTTGCAGTCAATAATATTGTTTACAATTTTATAAAGAAATATCATGTCAGAACGAACTCATCGTTCCTTCAACGGTAAAATATTTAAGTCTAGACAAAGATGTTGGTAACTCTCATTATTAGACAGTGCATCCGATTTTGAGACAATGTAACGTACTGCCTTTTTCTGGATTTTTTTCAAGACATAAAACATATTTATTGTAAGAAGGATTCCATATAACTGACCCAAAATTTAATAAACTAAATACATAAGTCTGATATAGATTTCACTGATAATGAGGAATGATTTTTTTTGTTGCCCTTATAATAAAGCCTAGCATTCTCCAAGCTTTACCACAAATATAATTAAAGTGAGATTCAAATGCTAATTTTGAGTTTAAAAATATGCTGTAAATTGTGACTGCCTAAACTATATTGAAATTGATAATAATTTTTATTTCGAGAAAAAGTTATAACTTGACATTTTTTATAATTTAAGAAGAGTTTATTTTTTCAACAGTAGGAATAAAAGTTATTTAGATCTAATTGCAGTAGATAATAATCCCGCGAATTGCTAATTTTCGAATAAATTTGTATATCGTCTGCAAAAAGTAATATGTTACTATGCTTTACAGCAGCGAGAACATGATTAATAAAGATAATAAAAAAGTAAAGGGCCTAGTTGCGAACCCTGCGGTACCCCGGAAGTAACATTAACAAAACGCGATATGAAATTATTAATTTTTATAGCCTGGCTTCTATTACTTATGTAAGATATGAAACATCTCAGCAAATTACCATGTATACCAAATTTTAATAATTTGTTTATTAAAATATTGTGATCTATTTTGTCAAAGGTCTTACTAAAGTCGGTATATATGGAATCCACTTAGAGCCTGTGATCTAAATGCTCCAGTAAATATTGAGAGTAAATCATGAGGTTAGTTTCAACAGACCGTCCCTGATGAAAACCGTGTTGCTGGGATATAATATAATGTTTAACAGATTCACTAATGGTATTAAAAATTAAAGACTCAAATATTTTACCAAAAATACATAATTTTGAAATCGGGCGATAATTGTTGATTAAGTTTCTATTTCCTGATTTGAATAGTGTTATAATAAATGTTTGTTTCCATATACAAGGTGTCTCAAAAGAAATTTTATATTTATTTAGCTTACTGCGTGAACGCAACGTATCCGAGGGGCGCGGGGGTTATGTCAATCGGTAGCCTGGCTCTTGGGAATTCAGTCGCTATAGAGCGTTTCTCGGGAGCAGACCGCGCGTTATGCGTGCGAGAGTTTTACAAAAACGGTGATTCGGCGACTGTAGCGCGTAGAAAATTCTGCAGTATTCGAGGTTTTCGCCACTTAAATGATGCGCCAAGCATTCCTCTCATTCGACATTGGGTTAAAAAGTTTGAAGAGGTACAACGCTGGATAAATCAAAATCCAGGCGACCAAGGTCATCAAGAACGGTAGAAAACGTGGAGAATGTTAATCAATCTGTTCGTGACGACCCGAACCTTTCAATTCGGAAGCGCGCAAGTGCTTTAAATGTG
Source organism: Liopterus haemorrhoidalis (assembly GCA_963971575.1). Taxonomy (NCBI): domain Eukaryota; kingdom Metazoa; phylum Arthropoda; class Insecta; order Coleoptera; family Dytiscidae; genus Liopterus; species Liopterus haemorrhoidalis. The sequence goes on along the minus strand of OZ020615.1, from coordinate 16,169,890 downwards.
CATAGATCATCATTACATCGCATTATGCACAAAGACCTAAAGCTGCACCCCTACAAAATTCAATTGGTGCAAGAATTAAAGCTCCAAGATGCCAGTCAGAGGCTTAATTTCGTAAATCAGGTGATTGAGCGATTTTCAACGTTTACCAACATTTTGTTTTCGGATGAAGGTCATTTTCATCTTAATGGCCACGTAAATAAGCAGAACTGCCGCTACTGGAGTGCAACGAATCCGAAACGCAAACATCAGAAACCCCTACATTCGCCTAAAGTGACCGTATGAGCTGCGATGTCGGCGCGAGGAATTATCGGCCCTTACTTTTTTGAAGACGAAAGGGGGCGTGCAGTTACAGTGAATTCAGAGCGTTATGTGGAGATGTTAGACAACTTCTTGGCAGTGATGGGCGTTTACACGTAAACTTTAATTGTTTACGTTTACGTGTAAATTTATGTAAACAATTGGTAAACTTGTCAACAATGTAAACAATGTAAACTTTTTAAACTGTCAAATAATGAGGTTAGTTTTAGTTATTTAATACGAATAATATAGGGTTAATGAACAAGTATATTCAGTTCAAAACAATAAATTTATTTAAAAAATGGTGGGAAGAAACAGAAGGGAAGAAACAAAACCTAGTTTTGAAGAACTAGGTTTTGTTTTAATTAAAGAAAATGAAAAAAAATATAGGGCGTTATGCAAAATTTGCAATGAATCTTTCCGTTATTAAAAAATATAGGCTGATTTTCTTAAAGGGGAAATTTAATGTATTTTGTTATTAAAAAAAATAGATTGAATTTTTTAAAGAAACAAGTTTTTTATTTTTCATATTCATATTTACTAATTTGTATGTAACACCTGTATAATGATACTTTTTCATTTAAAATCGTTTCATTAAAATTTTATTATTTATAAAAATGTATTGAAAATGAGGTTCTGTAATTCAAAACAAGTGCGCATGTCTAAATCATTGTTTACAATGTTTACATTGTTTACAAGAGTTTTTGTGTTTACTTTACATCATTGTTTACGCGTCAACAATGAGGTAACTTACATCATGTAACTTACGCGCCCATCACTGCTTCTTGGTACCTGAACTGCAAAACTTTCCTTGAACAAAGCCCCAAAATGCCAGTCAGAGGCTTAATTTCGTAAATCAGGAGAGGTGACATAAATTGGCCTCCACGCAGTCCAGATTTAACCCCTATGGACTTTTTCCTATGGGGTTATCTTAAATCTAAAGTTTACGCCAGTAAACCTACTTCACTGGCGCATTTGAAAGAAAATATTCGTCACGAAATGGCAGCCATCCCTGAGTCCACCTGCCGAGACGTCATAAGTAATTTTACTGTTCGATTAAATGAGTGCCGAGAACGCGAGGGTCTACATTTAGACGATAATATTTTTAAGAAATAAATCCCCAAAAGTGTATTTTAATAATTAATAAACATTTTTTCTATATACGGCTTACTTTTTTTTTAATCGATCCACTAAATATAAAATTCTTTTAAGACATCTTGTATAAGGGAAAGTAGACTCATTCAGAGATTTATTAAATATTATGTAAAGTGACTCAACAAAATAATCAGAAAGTCGGACAATGTTTACAATATCCCCCTTCAAACTCTATACAGATGGCAGCACATAACGACTACACTAAATAATTCAAGAATTGTCAGTGGCTCTAAAACAATGGTTTGTAGATGCGAGCTTAACCATCTTCTAGTTTAATGACAAAACACTATCTTAGGTTAGGTTAGGTTAGTAAGTGTTTGGTTAGAAGAAGCCGAGCGAAGCGAGCTACCCATCTTCTAGTTTAATGACATAAATAAAAGTTCTGCACAGTCCCACTTGTTTAGAATCTCTGTACATTAAACAAATGACATGTGTTTGACGTATGCGCAAGTGTGAAGTGGGATGCTGTAAACACTTACCAGAAAGTCTTTTAATGAATCTGCTCGGTATGTTATCAGGTCCAGAACCCTTATTAGAATCTAGCTTAGCCAAAGCACAAGCAATATCATTCCTAGATATATCTAGATTGCTTAACGAAACAACGCTCCCAACATCATACTCTTCTTCTAGAACAATTGAATTATATGGCTCAAAAACAGAATTAAAATAATCACAGAACAGATTTAATATTGAGTTGCTGTCCGTAGCCTTGTCATTGTTATAACACATAATATTTGGTATTCTACTGTTTTGATTTTTACTACCCATAAAATTCCAAACATTTTTAGAGTTCCTGATCACGCTATGTTCGACATTATGTATATATCTGTTGTAATCCTGTGCAATTAAATGTTTAGTACGACCTCTCATTTTTTTGAATGCAATGTAATCCAATTTGTTACAATATTTTTTCCATTTTTTATGCAATTTATTTTTTGATTTTAAACAAGTTATTGTGGTTTTAGAATACCATGTAGGATAACTGTTGTTATGTGTCACAATTCATATCTATTTCATAGGAATTCTTCGAATTTTAATATACATGACATAACCACAAGCATTATAATGAAATACATATATTTTTAAATTCATTTCGATGAGATAGAAATATTTTTCAATATAAATTTGTGTGTACATTTTTGTATCTATTTATTTAACTTTATGAAAGTTTAAAAATTAATTTCAATGCAACTGTATAAAATGAAACTAAAAATAACTTCGTTCTTAAAATCATTTATTTCAAAATACATCGTTTGCATAACAATTCAATTTAAAAAATTTCATTTTCATAATATTTCATACAATATAGAAAGTAAATATCAAAATACTCCCTCGCCGGAATCAAACCCGTCAATCTAAGAATTTCGCGTTCCCGTTCCAGACCACTGGACTACGAAAGAATGTGATTGAGTATATGATATTAATATTGAAAGAATCCGTATTCATAATAATATGATATACCATATGATATACCGAAAATAAACCATATATAAGCTGTTCACTTTTGTAAGAACAAACTTAGAGGGGATTTTGTTTTCAATAATTTGCACCTTTGAAGCTGTATGTCATGTTGGTATTAAAAAATGTCACTTTTTTAAAATGTCGATCCATTTGACATATGTCATAATGAAAAATTATATCTTAATTATAATGATCATAACCTTATCAACCTAAAGTCGGTTTTACAGCGTAAGGAATATTTATAATTGACATTTAAAGTCAGTAACAGACCATAAAAGTAACCAAAATAACCAGATCTATGGTCTATTTCAAAGTAGAAAAATGTGTGTAAGAAGATAGGAGCTGTTTGTCCTTGCTTCGGATTGGTTTAGATCGTCATCCCTATTACACTGTAAAAATATTGTTTTTAGTCCAAGTTGACAGATGTTCAGTGTCGTACATTGGAAATATATATTATTTATATTATTTAATTTTTCTCATATATTTTGTTATTATTTACATATTAAGACTTTTATTTATATTCTTGGCGTAGATTTTATGGAGAAAATTCTCCATGTAATTTGTTTTTATGCAGTTATATATTTTTTAGGTTATCTGACATATAAATATTTTTTGACAGTTGATAATTAACAGATCAAGAGACAGCCAAAAGACAGCCCAGCTGATTGTGCCCACAGAAGAAGTTATTGATATAATTTTTGACCTACATATATACATATATTTTTAATTTTTATTTACAATAATTATTTAAATAAGAAACTTTAGCTCTGAAGATATATTGTTTGTTTTATTGCTTTGTTTAAACTCTTTTAGCCAAATCTCTCTTTTTATATATAGTACATAATTTTTAAAATTAATATTTTTTTAACTTTTTCAAATTTCCCATTAAACTGAATTTATGTCGTATAAATAACGTAAGTGTATTATCTGCCTTGTTTATTTCAATATCTTATTAACCTTTTTTATATTAAAAAAAAAAATAAATAAATAACTTTCTAACCCAGTTGCTACCCTAGTTGTAACTTATTTTAAATTACCGCTATACTGTATTTAATCAGTGTAAATCGTACTCGGTTCGCAGCGCTATCTACTTTTTTCTACTTTGAAATAGACCATAGTGTGTTCTTACAAAAGTGAACAGCTTATATTTAAATATATTTTTATATTATCTACTTCGTCAATAAGTCTTTTTACCCTATCAACGCGCTTGTAAACGTAAGTGAATGTTTGAAGCTTACGGTTCCTCAGCGCGTAAGTAACACTTACGCTGCCAGGACGAAAATGTATAATCTGTCTCATTTTGTAATACGAAACTAGATCTGGTTACTTTGGTGACTGTTGTGGTGTAAATAGACTTTTATGGAAACATGTGAACTTGTAAACCAGGCTTTTAAATGTTTGGTTAAGTTTTATTATATCGAGGTTATATTCACTCAAAAACTATGTATGTCAGATAACAAATTGATATGTCAAAATTGCAATTGACATGTCAAAATTGTGATAGACATGTCAAATATTTTGAAAGGTGCCACTTCAGAATTACCACCCTAAGATGATATTTTAAATATACAACATAAAAAGTGAAATTTCCCGCTTAGTTTCGTATTACAAAATGAGACAGATAATAACAAACGTCCTTTTAAAGGAACAACATAATTTTAAACAATTATTTATTTATTTATATTTAAAGTAATGGTACAATTTTAACAATTTGATATATTAATTGAAGGATTATTTTCTTTTGAAATAATTTTCATTTTTTGATATAGGCTATTCCAAACCTTTAGGCGGAATTAGAATTTGCAATCTAGTTACTTTTATAGTTTGATTCGAGTTTTTTCACCATTTTAGTTAAGCTTTGTAAATCATTTATATCATTTTAAAATGTAATTTTCTTTATATTTGTTGTGTCATTCTTAATACAAATTTCCAATGTAAAGTCTGTTCCAAACGGTTAGGCGGAACTAAATTTTACAATCTAGTTACTTTCATCGTTTAAATCGTGCTTTTCGGCCGTTTTGTTTAAGCTTTGTAAATCATACTTACAATAAACATTTTTTGGTTAAGGTTAATATCATTTTAAAATGTCATTTTCTTTATATTTATATTTTTTGTGTCATTCTTAATACAAATTTCCCATTTATTTATTTTTTTCTCATTAAAATATGTAAAAAAAAAATTAATTTCGACATATGTCATTCGTTTCCATGGTTTCATTGTTGGAATTTTAAATTTTGACATTCCAACGTGAAAAATGAAATAACCCAAGCAAGGTCCCTCTTCTCGTGACAACCTAAAAGAACTAAATTCCCATTTAGTTCCGCCAAAATGTTTGGAATAGCTGTAGTCATATCATCCCTAGTTTCAAGTAGATTGAGATTATTAATTGATACTTGAGAAAAAGAATTACTAGGACTTTTTTTTTGAGAATCGCAGTCAGCCGTTTAAATTTTGAAATATCTTGATTTCTATTTATTGAAATTTTCAACTTCAACTTTGAATATTCATACCATAGACTTGCTGGTGACTTTAAAATTGTAGATCGTTCTTGAAAATATGCCAGCATGACATTTTTCCTCGAACACCATTTCGTAAACAATTCAAATGCTTGATTGTATTTAATTTTTGATTTTTCAGGTAACAATGAAGCACAAGCAATATTTGCGGCCTCTTCAATTTCACTTTTCGCACTTTTTAATTTTTTTTTTCCTGTTATACAATATATGCACAACAAAGTTGACAATTTAATGCATATGAACAATTATTATTTATACAGGTTTATTTATACGTTGCCATCTTTTGTTTTTGGTTGCTACAGTTATGATATTCACATTGGGTAGTATAAAAAATATAATGCACTCTAAAAAAAGTAGTGTTAAAGACACTTCATGGTACACTAAAAAATTAACTTTTAGTGTACCATGAAGTCCCTGATTTTCGTAATAATTATTTACACTTCTTTTTTGGTTAAATTTAGTGTAAAGTTTACACTTACATACTGGTTAAATGATAGTATTATAAAATAAACAGTGTTAAAGTAGTGTTAATTTTAACAATGATAAAGTAATACACCTAGAACCCTCTTTGCGTCGTTTCGTTTTGCTTTGTTTCGAACTTGCATCGTTCCCAAAAATACACCAATTTTCGGTCTGCGTCATAGATTTTTCGAAGTTGCGTCGTTAAATTTTTTAAATTTAAAATGTTTTTCCTTTTTTTTTCTGTAAAATATTTTTACTTCCGGTTTTAAAAAAATGCTGTTCAGTTGACCATCGAAAAATATTTCGTTAAAGAATAACCGCAGGAACCAGCATCTACAGAATTATTAAATTATTTATATTTTTTGCGATTTTTTTTTTTTTTTTTTGAACGTATCTTCAATATTCACATAAATTCTCATACAAAATGTTAATTCACTTTGCGTTGTTTGAGTTTGCGTCGAAAATTTTTGGAACGTGTCTACGACGCAAAGTGGGGTCTAGGTAAACATACCATAATATTTTTTTCTCAAACCGGGACAATTTTGAGATTTTGCTAAAAACAGAAAGTAACGCCTTCTACGCTAGTACTTATGATTAAAAAGGATAAATAACGGAGTGGTTAACAAAAATCAAAATTTACGTAGTAATAATTTTTATTTACTCTTAATTATTAAAAAATTATTAATATTTATCACTATCATAAAATTTCTTTAAAAATTCCTTGTTATTTTTAATTATAGGCTATTCCAAATTTTTAGGCGGATCTAAATGGAAATTTCGTTCTTTTAGGTTGTCACGAGATTTTTTAGGTTGCTTGAGTTATTTCATGTTTTACGTTTGGATGTGAAAATTTAAAATTCCAACAGTGAAACCATGGAAAAGAATGACATATGTCCAAAATTTTAATGCATTTGTCCATATTTTGAAGATAAAACAAGAATGACAAAAAATTCAAATGCAATGAAACAGACATTTGGTAATGACAATCAATTTAAGCTAGAATTTGCAATGTGAGTATGATTTACAAAGCTTAAACAAAATGACTAAAAGTCCGAATTAATAGATAAAAATTACTAGATTCCAAAATCTGGTTCCGCCTAAACGTTTGGAATAGCCATTTTCCAGGGCTGCACATTTTGTACTGCGTGTATTGTTTGCACTTTTTAATTTTTACAAAATATCCGGGTCAAAATGACAAACTGGCCGGGACGCCGGGACCATACCTTCATACCGGGACAATCCCGATCAAACCGGGACGTATGGTAAGCCTAGGTCTAGGTGTATTTCATAAATATAACACTATTTGAATAAATGAAGATTTACACGTTGATCTGCTTAATAATAGTCAACTTTTTCCTTTTTTTAAACGAAAATTTTAGCACTAAAATTTTAACCAAACTGAGAATGAATTTTTACACTTACATTTTTTTCATGTATACATTGCAGGATGCATAGTTACTTTTTTGTCCTCTAAGGCTTTACGGGCCTCGGCCCTGCCTCGGCACTTAAAACACCCCTTAAAAAATTCACTTATGCAGATGCATAAAATGTCATTTTCTTTATATTTATATTTTTTGTGTCATTTTTAATACAAATTTCCCATTTATTTATTTTTTTGTCATTAAAATATGTAAAAAAAAAATAATTTTGACATAACAAAAACTAGCAATGTAAATAACTACTAAATTCATACTAATAGATAATAGAAAAGTGTAGCGTACGTCTCACTTGTCCCGTTGTAAATATAAATCTTTCTTTATTCTCTACGAGTATATATATATATATATATATATATATTCTTTATTTCCCTAGGCCTTGCGGCGTTCAGGGTATTAGCCATTACAAAAATAAAACCAAATAAAATCAATGCAAAAATACATAAAAAAACAATCCACTACAATTTACAATTTACAATGTTTTTCCCTTTTCTTCTTGCTCCAATGTCCCGCTCCTTTTTCCTGTTCCCTTTCTGGTTTCCCTTTCCGATCTCCTTCCTTCTTGCTTCCTGTTCTCTCGCCCATCTTTGCTTTATTTTATTTTATTTTATTTCATTCTCTTCCCTTTCAACCATTTCTTCGCCCCTCCTCCTATCTCTCTTCCTTCCTCCTCATTTCTAGGTAACCTCATCCCCCTTCCTTCCTTCCATTTCTCCCCTTCTGCTTCCCACCAGGTCTCCTCCTTCTTTCCTTTACCCCTTCCTGTTATCCTTCCCCAATCTCCATCCTTCTTGACTCTAATTCCCTCGCCCACCTACCCCCCCTTCCATCTTCGTGCAGCAGGTCTAACGTGCTCCCCGACCATACTGTCATCTCTCTACACCTCTTCGCGAGGTGCTCTATATCTTCCTCCTCCTCCCCGCACATCCTGCACATCTTTTCCTCCTGTTTCCTCCAATATCTATAGGGTGTTTTTTTTAGAGGTATAGAACTTTAAACTGCAATAAAACAACGATGGATTATTCGATTGACATGAATTTTTTTTTATTCGAAAGATAATCTTGTGGCATTACATTAAATCATACCAACAAGACGGCGCAACATGTCACACAGCTCGTGCCACAATCGATTTATTGAAAGACACGTTTGGTGACCGCCTAATTTCACGTTTTGGACCTGTGAATTGGCCTCCAAGATCTTGTGATTTAACACCGCTGGACTACTTTCTGTGGGGCTATGTAAAGTCATTGGTCTATGCGGATAAGCCACAAACGCTTGACCATTTGGAAGACAACATTCGCCGTGTTATTGCCGATATACGGCCACAAATGTTGGAAAAAGTCATCGAAAATTGGACGTCCAGATTGGACTACATCCGAGCCAGCCGTGGCGGTCATATGCCAGAAATCATATTTAAAATGTAATGCCACAAGATTATCTTTCGAATAAAAAAAAATTCATGTCAATCGAATAATCCATCGTTGTTTTATTGCAATTTAAAGTTCTATACCTCTAAAAAAAACACCCATTATTTCCTCTCTTTTCATTCCCGCACCTTAGCCTCGCAATCCTCCTAACTCTCCCTCCTGACCTTCCTCTTTCTCCCTTTAAGTATCTTGGTACCCCTATAGGTACCCCTAGATTAATGATGATATTATAGTTCAAATGACAGCCTGTGATTATATCTACGAGTATGAATTATTATGATGAAATAAAATGTACTGAATTAAAAAAATAGCCATGAGTTCTAAAAATTTGAACTTCAAAATTCTAACTTGATATGTTTTCCAGACAGAATTTCAAGTCTAGATTGTTCAGCATGTGTTTGATAGGCAACCAAGTTGACAGTCTGCATGGCAGACAGCATACCCAGTAAGGGGTAGTCATATTAAAAATCTTTTTCGTTGTAAATTTTATGAAAATAAAAGTAGCGAGTTATCATCAGCAGACACGAAACATCACCGAAGCGCCGAGTCTGCTTCTGTAATACAATAACTGATAATTACGAGTCCGATGACAGATACAAAACTGTGCATTGGTGGAAATTGTTTTGTCCTTCTTAAACATTCAAATTACACCTTTTTTTTGAACTTTTTGCGTGTAATTGAACAATTATATACGTGAGCCCTTTCTAAGAAAAAACTGAGAACTATGGCGGCTCTAACGGGGGTTCAATGGGGCCCCGCCTCCCCCAAAATCTGCTATGGCTGCTAGCTGGCTACCCCGGAAATGCTTAGAGAAAAATTTAGTTAAACAAGGTATTAATTTCACCGCATGTAATGTTTAAAAAGAGGGTATTAATGTCCTTTTTTTTAAACTAGTTGAGATACCCTGGCTTCGCTACGATATTTAACTTCTAAGTGTGCAAATTGATGATTTATTTATAATCTTTTCTTTTTAGGGTTTTGTAGATATGACCACCACAAATCCCTTATAACGTCACTGATGTGTCTGTCTGTCTGTACGGCTGAACAGAGAAAGTTGAAATTTAGCATACTTGTACAACTTTTTGACCCACATATAAGAAAACTAAAGAGAGTTCAAGAAAAAAACCAGCGTGATATAAATATAAACAAATATGTATTTAATAAAAAATAAATATTTTTTAAAAATTTTAAGTGGCATACCAAATGAAACCTCTTAATGCGAGGATCAACAAACAAATTTTTATTTTTGAAAAATCAATTTTTCTTATTTGATTTTTGTCAAAAACTTTTGTCCCCCACCCTATCTCCCAAAGGGATTGATCTAAGGAGTAGATAACGTAACGATAGATAGTTTTTTGAAATTTGTTTCTTTTAACACGAATTTTGCCAAAAATGTGCAAAAGTTCTTGTCCCACACCCTTTTACTAAAAAGGGTTGAACAAAAAATCTGAAAAAATTATAAGTAATGTATATTGATCTGAGCTGGAAACGTACGAGATGAATTTTTGATAAGATTGTGTTTTTGAAAAATATGGCAGTTTTTGTGTTTTTGAAAAAATTATTTACATTTTCATGGTTAAATTATGGCTAGTAATGTTATGGATTTTTTGTATTTATAACTAAGATAGTGCGTGTATTTTTTTAGAACTAAAAATATTTTAAAAAAATAATATATTTTTTAATAGTTGCAAACTGAGTTACTCACCCTACACTCTACACTGTAAAATATTTCTTATTTAATGAAGACTTGAATACGAAGCAAATGCAGAAAAAAAGCTGGGATATTTGGCAAATTATTTAAATTTTGTTTAAAAAAATTGAATGGAAGCTCTTAGTTCTCAAATAACGAATAAAAGTGATTATCAAAAAAACTGTTGCTTTTGATGTGATAAATTTACCTAGATATCCAGTATTATGTTGACTTCTTACACCTATTAAATACCTGCAAAAACCCTGAAATGTATGAATTCACACTTCACTTCAATTTTTTGATATATATTATTATATGTTTTGAAAAACTCTTATGGCCGGTTTCTGAAAGCTTAGTTAACTATAACCAAATGGTCCAAACATGGTTGCTATGGTTACGTATGGGATTGTTATACTATAATCGAGTTTAACCGAATGGTTAAACTCTGCTAAGCTTTCAGAACCCGGCCCTTAATCTTTAGCCTTTCTACCTTGCGGTGTGAAGCTTGTGTTAGTTTGAGTTTTCATTTTAGTCACGTTTGCGTTTCTGAATTACTTATCCAGATGTTTTTCCACGTATCTTTATCCTGCGTACTATTTGTCTTCGCTCCCTTTAATACCCCTTTCTTTCGTTGCGAGTTTCATTCCTTGCCGCCATGTTTTTCTTGGAATTCCGACTGTTCTTTTTGACAACAGTTTATCTTCATAAGCTTTACGAGTTATTCCTTCTTCCCCTATTTTCACTACCTGTCCAAGCCACTAGCTAACCTTTCTTTACACTTATTTCTACGGAATTTGATTTTAGTTTTTCTCGGAATCCTTCGATTCTGATTTTGTTCTATTTTTTTTTTTTTTTTCTAGAAATTTCATAGCTGTACTTTACATCCTTATTAACCTATTTGTTTTCGTACATGGTTCAACTGCGTACGTTAGTACCGTCCCAGCTATTTTAAGATTGCACTTGTTTGATATGTGTTCCCTCTATTTTTATGCTGTGGTGCTTCCTGTCTTTGCTGATAATCATGGTTTTACTTTTTTAGGAATAATATGATAATAATATTTGTTATTCTGAGTACGTATACCGGCAAAAATGTAAAATTTTACGATAGAAGCGTCATTTGCCAGATGGTAGCACTAGTTTAGCGCTATCCCGAAATATAAGAGGCAACCCTCGTAAAACTGGATAGTGATTCGTAAATAAAATCCAGTTCTGGGCCTGGAGTCTGGCCGGGCCTCGGGAATATTTACCAGCTTCCTTCGTCTTTTGAAGCGCCTGATCATCAGATTACATCTGATGTAGAAATAAAGCTGACACTTTTAACTATCCTTGAGTTTGAGGTTTGGTCTTCCTTTGCATAATTTACATTTAAATTTGGATACTTAAATATACATATAAACTAGATTTACATTGCTACGGAATTTTAAAAATTCAAATATTGTTTACGAAAATTACTGTTAATTTTCCGTCCTTCTGAAAAAAAAAAAAAATAATAATAATAATAATATGTTTATTGACAAAAATTACACGTACAGAGCATGTTTTTCGTCAGTCAGGTACAATATATAAATAGTAACTTATAGCTAGTGAAATTAGAGCAATGTAAAATATTATAAAATAAGAATAAAATAGAAAAAAATACATAAAATAAAAAATATAAAATACTTGGAGTCAACAGTTCCAATTCACAGTATTTGTATCAAAATTTAAAAACTCTTCAAATGTATAAAATAGATTAGATTCCAAGAAATCCTTGACTTTAACCTGAAAATTATTTAAGGTTAGAGATTTAACATTATCGGGCAATATATTTAAAAATTTAATTGCAAAGAAGTTACAATTTCTGGTTTTCATCAATCTTGTAAAACCTAAATAGAAATTAGTTTTATTACGAGTGTCATACGTATGTACTTCTTCCACAGTTTTGTAATGTTCCTTATTTTTGTGTCCGAAAATTAAACACTGGAAAATATATAGCGATGGCAAAGTCATAATTTTTAAATCTCGGAAAGCATGCTTACAATCCGCTCTGTAAGTTGTTCCAGAAATGATTCTAACAACTCGTCTTTGTAAGGCAAAAATTCGTTTTGCTGAGGCACTATGTCCCAAAGCAAGCAGGGCGTAAGAAATGTGCGATTGGAAAAGAGCATAGTAGGACATTTTTAAAACATTGACAGCTACACAGTCAACGAGGTTTCGAATTAAATATATTGTTCTACATAGTTTAGTTGCCAGATTTTGTACATGATGGTTCCAGGTCAACGTGGGTTCTATATGAACGACTAGAAATTTTACTGACTGCGGATTAGTAAATTCAGAATTCTTTAAAGTAATTAATAATTTATTTGTTTTATCCATGTTCAAGCATAGCTTGTTTGATGAAACCCAGATATGTGAATCATGAATTAACTTGTCATTTTTTTAAAAAAGATCATTTTGAGATTTTGATCTGATTAACAATGTGGTGTCATCAGCGTACATAAAATGGGAGCAGTCTTTAACACATGAAGGAAAGTCATTAACGAAAATTAAAAATAAAAGAGGTCCTAAAATAGATCCTTGTGGAACTCCACAGGTAATAGGTAAGGGTGTTGAATCTATGTCTTTAAACTTAACATACTGCAATCTATTAGTTAGATATGATTTCAAAAGTGTACAACTGTTTTGACCAAAGCCATATTTGGTTAGTTTAGTCAGTAAAATTTCATGTGACACGCAGTCGAACGCCTTACTTAAATCTAAAAACGTGGACAGACAGTATTCACGGGCTTCTAAACCTAGTAATACTTCATTAGTAAATGACAGAATGGCATCAGTTGTAGACTTATTTTTTTCTGAAACCGAATTGCTGCTTATTAAACAGATTATGTTTTTCAAAACAAGTTACAATTTGGTTGTATAATATTCTTTCAAAAATTTTTTATATTATTGGTACTAGAGAAATTGGACGAAAATTGTTGGGATCTTCTAAATCTAAATCTCATCTAAATCTCATCTAAATCTCATCTAAATCTAAAATAGCATTCCCACTACTAATAAATATACTTGCAATTTACACATTTTTTTAAATATAATTTTAAATAAACAAACCGGTTAAAAATTAAATGAAAATGATAAAATACTTCTGGCAAACTATATAAAAAATACGATGTGAATCAGATATAAAAAGTTGAAAACTTAAATTCGATTTGAAGTTTAGATCAAAGCTCGCTGAAGCCTGGCAATGTCAGCACAAGATATGATGACGTCATACTAGGTCGAATTACCCCACAACTTGATGAGAGTCGTTCACTTGGTTTCATTCAAGGGCGGCACGTCACATTGTCAAAAAAATTGATGTGAAGTGTGAATTTTCACACATTTCAGGGTTTCGCAGGTATTTAGTAACTGAATGATGATTATTCGGGATGCCAAAATAAATTTTATGTCAAAATATTTTTTTTATGAATTTTAATTCGAATGCCTAATACCATTATTTAAGTTTCTAAATATGTGCAGTATTTTTTTTTATATAGCAAGGTTCATTAAGATATTGTAAATTGCGCCTATGGCTTCCATTGGTTGCTAAAATCATAAGCCCCGCCCTCTGATTTTCTATACCTTCAAACATAGAATTAAATTATAATTTCAACACTTTCCACTAGTTATTAAATTTACGCTTTTAAAAATTAAATGCAACATTTACCAAAATATAACTAGAATTTTGACAAAATAATTTAAACAAATTTAAATGGAAAATTAAAATTGACAGGAAGCGAACTAGAGTTCGATTCAAATTCCTTCGTTTGCAAATTACGAAACGTCTACACAATGCACTACGTTACGAGAGCTTACTTATCTACTGTGTTACATAGAGGCAGTGTTTCTCAACAGGTGGTCCGCGGACCACCGATGGTCCGCAGAAAAATTTTAGTGGTCCGCGAAAGTTCTTGTATGTGTTTTTTTGCAGTGTTTTGTTATTTTTTATGCACATTTTTATGTAAATAATTTATATTTCGTTTATTTTCTGTAAACTTTGTGTGTTTTTCTACAAATAATATAAATATATTTTGTAGCACATTAAATATATTTGTTTTCTTGCTAAAAATGAACCAGCAGTTATTATTAGTGGTCCGCGTTAGAAAATTATATATTTTACTGGTCCGCGGTGTGTTTTTGGTTTAGAAACACTGACATAGAATTAAATATTTAACAAATTTTAGTTAAAAACACTAAAAAATGCGTTATTTTTCGAAAACATAATCTGATCAAAAATTCCTGTTGTACTATTCTGGTTCACACCAATGTATATTACTTAGAATTTTATCAGATTTTTAGTTTAAACCATCTGGGCTACAGGCTAAGGGACAAAAATTTTTTTGCACAATTTTGGCAAAATCGCGTCCAAATAATTTATTTTGCAAAAATAAAATTTTGATCGTTAATCCACATACTAAGGGCTTTCATTTGATATCCTACCCCTTGTATAAGCATGCCAAATTTCAGCTCTCTACGTTTCGCCGTTTGGCTACAATTTTTACTGATCAGACAGACAGACAGACAGACGGACAGACAGACGACAAAATGACGGTATAAAAGTTTTTTGGTCATACCTACAAATCCCTAAAAAGGTGAAAATTAAAAAATAAAATTATGTCGCATACTAATCAGTTCAAGAATCCATTGTCGATTTATGCTGGATTGCTTCTAAAAAGAGCATAGGCTATCAATAAAACTTTTCCATCTAACTCCTTTATCTGATATTGACTTCAAGGTAGTGATGATATTGTAGTCTTCTGTCTCCAGGGTCACCGTGTTGTTGTCAACCGTCCGTATTCATATATTCATAAAATCGTTCTTTACTAAAATCAAACCCAAATGCCGCAGGTGTGCAAACTTTCATAAGATCTCCCTATACTACAACTTTTCTAATTGTATTTCAGAAAAAATCACATGTTTTTCAGAAAGCGTCAGTTGTAATTGAGTAGTGGTGTGCCGGAGCTCCGTATCCGTATCCGTATCCGCGGATGATCAGTATAAAATAAAGATGCGTATCCGGATCCGTATCCGTTTCTCCAATACGGATCTTACACGATTCTCATATAGATACATTTGAATTAGTTATAATATAAGCTTGCGTCTAAAAATGCTCAAGGAGGAGTAAATTTTTTACTTACGTTTAAATTCATATTTAGTCGAGCATCACATTACTAACCAGTGGTTTTAAGAACATTCTAGTACTAGCAGACCCGTTGCCAACAACGTTGGCAAACTGATATTGAATAAAAATCAATATAAGCAGGAATCAATTATTAAAATTTTCATGATTCTGCGTATACCTATATTAACAAAACAAAAATGAAATGTCTTGATTATACCTAGGAAATCATAAAAAGCTGCCTAATGCGTGTCGTTTAGAAATTAATATCGGGCCGGGCACAGCCCGCGGGACATATGCTGGACATCAATGGTATAGCTGTTTCTGATTATACATAGGAAATCCTAAAAAACCGCTCAATGCGTGTCGTTTAAAAATTAGTATCGGACTGGATACTAATTTGTTTCAGGCGCTCGCCTACGTGCATACGAAAGCGTATCAGAAGCAGTGGCGGACTAAGCCTTCGCCGGGCCCAAGACATTTTTGATTTACGGGCCCTCAGCCTATGATTTACGGGCCCTCAACCTATGTATATAAAAAAGGTCCTCACCTCCCAAATCCAAGTGAAGAGCAAAAAAAAGGCCCTGACTTCCCAAATCCAAGTGAAGAGCAAAAAAAAAAGGTTCTCACCTACGAAATCCAAGTGAAGAGCAAAAAAAAGGTCTTCACCTATCAAATCCAAGTGAAGAGCAAAAAAAAAAGTCCTCACTTCCCAAATCCGGGCCCTTGAAAATTACGGGCCCAAGACAAATGACTTTTTTGTCTAAGGGGATAATCCGTCACTATTCAGAAGCACGGCGTGCTGCTGTCTCTTCAGGCGTTTCAAGTTATCGTCTGCGTGACTGCAAAAGCGCGTTAGAAGCACGACGTGCTTCTGTCTGTTCAGGTGTTTCCAGCTCTCGTCTGCGTGCATCCAAAAGCGTATCAGAAGCATGACGTGTTTCCGTCTCTTCAGGAGTCAAATAAATCGTGCGACGTACATATCTCTCCTTATTTTTCTGTCGTACCATATCAGAATTTTCATTCTTCTGGCGATTTCTCCATCTCTGTTGCCTCTCCTTATTTAATCGCCTCGTTTTCGCTATAGGATCTTTCATTTTTCTCAATTTATGTTATCTAAATATTTTTATAAATTAAAAAAAAGGAAGTGTGTACTTTGAACTACACGTAATAAAAACAGAAACAAAAATGATTAAATGTAACATTAATTGACACAACATTCTTTGATTAAGCCAAGGTACTGACTGCTCTGGTTTCGGTAACCGAGCTGCTGTCGGAGTACGTCGCTCTCCACCAGTCAGTTCGTGAACGATCGCACACCTCAAGCCCCACTAGCACCCAGAAACTTAGTGTTACGTTAAGACACACAGTAATTAGGGCTTTTATATATATAATATATTAAATATTGAAGTAAAATTAATCAAAGACAATCAGTGAGTGATTCTAAACTCAATTAAATTATGTGTCTGGATATGAACATGTAGAAGATTTGGCGTTTGATTAGGTGTTCTGTTGTCGGCGCTTGTTGACACCCTTAAGTGAAACGTAGAAACATTATTACCAGTGCCTGTTTACCAAAATTTCTTCATCAGAAAGTGGCCTGGTTTATAATAAATGTTCCTGTAGATGTTTGGGGATTAATATACCTACTAAAACATGCCACTTATGCAGACTGTACGTTGGACAGCAAATTTATAACAAAATAATAAAATATATTCTGCCAATAAGTAATTGTAAATGTCAGTAATTCGTAACGTCAAAGAAATTTTATTAACAATTATCAAAAATATCAACAAAATATCAGAAAACTCATTGTCAGCTACTTGTAAGCAGTTTGCATGCTTTGGTTTGTAGAAACTGCACGACAAATCTATCTATCGCTTCAAGGTCGTTCGTTTTTCTACTGCAATCCTAGATCCGTATCCGTATCCGTGGATCTGGCAATTATGTGATATCACATCACTATAATTGAGATTAGTAAATTGTAATTCAGAAAGTTTCAATTGTATTTTGCGGTTGCCTACGGAGCCAGTGGCGGATTAACGGGCGGGCTGACCGGGCGATCGCGTGGTCTGTCAGATTTAGAGGGGCGCCAAAATAAGAATCGGACAATATAAATAAATTGCATTTGATTTAGGTATTATGTTTTATATATAAAATCATTTGTTATTTGTTAATTTGGCAATGTTTTTATTCATTCATATCAATAGCATACTTATAAAATAAAGGCTTCTTATCTTTTGAAAAATAAACTGTAACCAAAGAATATGAAAAGAAAGTGACATGGTATACGATTTTTTGTGAACGCCGTGCGGAAAAAAGCCTGGGGCGAGGAGTAGCGAGACACTTCGTTGATAAGGGCGCACCTAAGAAGTCATTAGTAAAACTAGGATCATATCATTAGTAAAAGTCACTAAGTACACTTTTTGTGAAAAATGAGTTAGATTTACCAAATTGAGAATTATTTGATATTTTTATCATATAACACACTTATTACGTGCATAGTAATGCACGTACAATCTCTACAATAGAAAAATGTAAAAATAAATTTCATTAATTGCGATATAGGCGAGGAAACGAAGCAGTGAACTCCGATTTTTGGCGCAGTAAGATGGATTTACATGCGGTTTGGTGCATTCGATTCGTTAGAGCCTCAGGAAATTTTGTGAACCAACGCGATCAATGCAAAATGAAAAACTGCATTTGTGCATAAGAAAAATGCATTGGAAAAGTGCATTTTCCAGAGTTGCAAAATCAAAAATTTATAACTCGGTATAAATTCACTAAAATAAGTCAAATTTTGATACTCGGGGGTTTTTGGGGTCGCTGAACACGAATATCGGGACGAGAGAAATGTCCGAGGTACCTGGTGCCCAGGGTGGACACTACGTACATTGTCTCCTAGAGTTTTATGCAAATTTGATACAAAAGCAGTTGAATCACGTTACTCGGGGGTTTTTGGGGTCGCTGAATCCGAATATCGCAATAGCGAACGTCTCCGAGGTACCTGGTGCTCAGGGTGAGCGGTACTTACCCTCGTCTTCAGGAGTTTTATGCGAATTCGATACAAAAGTAGTTGAAACACATTACTCGGGGGTTTTTGGGGTCCCTAAATCCGAATATCGCAATAGCAAATGTCTCCGAGGTACCTGGTGCTCAGGGTGAGCGGTACTTACCCTCGTCTCCTAGAGTTTTATGCGAATTTGTTACAAATGTGGTTGAAATACGTTATTCGAGGTTTTTCGGAGTAATGTAACAATGTTTTTTCAATAAATACTTTTTATAAATGCGTATAAAAATATTTTTTTATTATAAAAAAAAAATACAAAACAATTACATTAGAACTACTTACTTAAATTTATGTATTTTATTATTGTTGCTAAATTTTTTTATTGATAAAACATTAAAAATAAGCGAACCAATTCGACAGAAAATCCACGTGTGCGTCACTAAAACTGTCTACACTAGACACGGTGAAAGTAGGCAAAGAACGTTATAATACCTGAAGTCGCTTAAACATAGGATCAATGCTACCAACTGAATTATAAAAAGGCGCCTACGCTAAAAAAAAAAAAATGAGTTTCAGTATACAAGATTGGTAGTCCTGGGTACCAGATCCTTGGCACTACGAACTTCGGAGACATTCGCTATTGCGATATTCGACCTCAGCGACCCCAAAAACCCCCGAGTAACGTGATTCAACTGCTTTTGTATCAAATTTGCATAAAACTCTAGGAGACGATGTACGTAGTGTCCACCCTGGGCATCAGGTACCTCGGACACTTCTCTCGTCCCGATATTCGTGTTCAGCGACCCCAGAAACCCCCGAGTATCAATATTTGACTTATTTTAGTGAATTTATACCGAGTTATAAATTTTTGATTTTGCAACTCTGGAAAATGCACTATTCCAATGGATTTTTCTTATGCACAAATGCAGTTTTTCATTTTGCATTGATCGCGTTGGTTCACAAAATTTCCTGAGGCTCTAACGAGTCGAATGCACCAAACCGCATGTAAATCCATCTTACTGCGCTAAAAATCGGAAGTTGGGCTGATTTTTGTGCTTCATTGCCTCGCCTAATATAATATATTGCTTACAACATCAAAACACCCTAAGTTACTTAATGATTTTTTTAATAGGTTATTCCGGTTATTTGCTACAATACGTACTTAATGATTTCCATGGAAAGCTATAAAAAAAATCCGTTTATAATAAACGTGTTTAATTTCATATAGTTTCGTCAGTTTTTGTTATATTCTGCTAGTGACAACAAGCATATATTTCGAAATGTGCAAAACTAACCTGTTTATATAAAAATTATCGTACTTTTGTGTTAATTATTTTTAATTACTTTCATTATTAGTTATTATATCTGAAATTTATTTTAATAACATTGGTAAGTTTTATATTTTATAAACTTAAAATGCATGTTCTACTTGTTAAACTTTTTGCAGTAATTTGTAATTTTTGACACATAAAAAATTATCTGGATCACAAAACCGTAAAAGAAAATTGGAAAGAGAAAATGAATTTTCTAAAAGTGCAACATATCTCTCCAACTATCTGCAATCAAATGTATCTAATTCAAATTTGCTTAGTAATGCTTTTGGAGAAGGTACATCACAAAATGCAGATGTTAAAAATTTGAGTGCTATTAACTCAAACGAAACTAAAGAATTATCATTTCAATTATCAGATGTTAGAGAAATGACAATTTTCGAAAAATTGACAAATACTGAGGAAAATGTAGACTACATTTTCCTGTGCCCTCTGCTTTTCGCGATCACATTTTATGTTTCAAGAAAAATTTTTTTTGAATAAATGAATTATTATTACCTACAATAGGTCTAATAGAGATTTTTGAGGTGTATCGCCTACTTAGAAATAAATCAATATTAGGGAAATAATTATTTTTTGTAATTATTAAGTTGTGATTTTTTGTTTTTTAATACTTTTGTGAATAAAAATTGATTTATTAATTATTTAATTTTTTATTATTTTTTTTATGTCAACCAATTTTAGAATCTTGAAAAATTGTAGGGCGCCAAAACAAGGAGTTCGCCCGGGGTGCAAGATTGCCTCGGTCCGGCACTGTACGGACTGTATTTGTGTATTTTATCTTCTGATATTGTGCAGCTCTGGGGTCGACTCAGCCTCAAGTATTTAATACTTATAAATGAGTACCTGTTCATTCAGGGATAATAGGACCGATCAAAACGTCAAACTGACCACTTGAGTTTAATATCTATGACCGACGGTCTAGAAACGGAGAGCTTACTATCTCTGTACAGTATACGCCTATCTAAGCGTTGGGAATCTATTATTTATTTTTAAAATGTAATTCAGAATGTGTCAGTTGTAATTCAGATTAATACATTGTTATTCAGAAAATATCAATTGTAATTCATATTAGTAAATATGATTCAGAAAGTGGCAATTTAATTTAGTGTACTTAATAAATTGTAATTCAGAAAACGTCAATTGTAAATCAGAAAGTGTCAATTGTAATTCAGTAAGTAATATAGAAGTTCAAGAACTCTCATAATTACATGTCAACTTATTACCTTCTGAATTACAAATCACGCCTTCTGAATTATAATTTAATAATCTGAATTACAATTGACGTTTTCTGAATTACAATTTAATAATCTGAATTGCAGTTGATGTTTTCTGAATTACAGCTGGAAAATGTGTAGTAAGATACTATTAAAATCGACCTAAAATGCCACTTTGATAAGACGCTCGTGTACGGTGCAACACCTGCAAGCAGTGGTCCTACATGTCTCGGTTTTGAGAGCTCCAAGCATTTATCTATGACAGTGTTGATCGACGCCAGATTTTCTTGGGTCTTCTTCTTTTCCTGCTGCCTTGTGGACTGTATGCTTAGCGTATGCGGCACACCTAACTCTGAAGGGTGAACCTTAATCAATCATAATTTTTTTGCAAATGTCTGTTTGTTCAGTTCTTTCCTCCAATTCGTTATTCGTTATTCTACTAAACCAGTATATAGGACTTGTTGAAGATAACGATTTATAAATATAGTCGATCCTTAACATTCGCGGGTGTTACCTTCCCGGAGTCCTCGTGACTGTGGAAAATCCGCGGAGAACCCTAACGATAAAATGTAGTTTCGTCGGCATATACATCACACGCGATTCTGAGAAGACCATAGTCCAGGGTTGATGGTAAGAAAAGACGTAGAAGGTGTCCACAACACTAGCCTAGATATCATGCAAGACATATTTTATAAATAACCTTAGAAGTAGCTGACAGGGCCGTCAAATGCGGGCCTAGATTTCACACATATGAGATAGTAGAAATATTCATGTGTACTGTTCGTGTTGTACTGTACAGCAGGGTTTCTCAACCGGGGGGCCGTGAAAGCTTTTTCCAGGGGCCGCGAAGTCATATAAAATCGAAGCATGAAATTATAATAGAAAAACGCTCAATTTTACAAGATATATTCATAAACATATGACATTTATATTCATTAAAATATACCTTTTAAACTTAAATAAAATAAATTATACTTATTTTGAAAACTAATTTAAACTAATTAAAACGGTTCGCGTTGGAGGTACTTCAAGTACTTTGAAGTAGGTACGAATTGAACTTGCAATATTTTTTGTTATGTTCCGAGCTACTGTTAGCTAAAGAGTAAGGATGCGAAAGTGTTGAAATGGAAAGCAACTTGGAACAATGGAACACTTGTAAATAAAAATACTTTCAAGCCATTATAGGTAATCGTAACAGATATTAAAAACATGTTTATATAAAGTTGTTTTTTTTCAAAAGATTTATCCAATTATACCCAACACGCCATACGTTCCCATATAAAAAATCGAAGTTGTCCTTGATATCCTGTTTCCTCTATCTTGAGACACCTTGAGATCCCTCCCTCGTTCCCCCCTCTATATATATATATATATATATATATATATATAGGGGGGCCGCAGACAATATTTAAGTTATTTTGGAGGTCCCATGCCAGAAAAGATTGAACACTGCTGTACAGTACACAAATACAATAATGTATTTTTTGTGGTTCTTACCTGTTGCCTATTCAAGAATAAGCTATCCTGTTCATTGAAACTGGTTGGGACATTTAACGTTGTAAATACAAGGAATCTGACTTATCTGACTTACAAAATTACAATGTATGATGTAGTTGCATTTTTTTTTTTGGGTTCGTTCTGTTAATACAACTCAACAAATCAATAAATAAATAAAAATAAAAATAAATAAACTACGACGCGAATTTTTATTTACAATTTCTTCTCAATGTGCATAAGCCTAGTAAATGATTTTTTTTTTTCGTAAAACAAATAAATAAAAATTTCGCTTAAAAACGGGAGCAAAATATAACCGCGAATGTCAAGGTTCTACTTGTAATTTTCTCATCTTAGCTTCTAGAATGAGAGAAGTCTCGCTGCCATACAGAAGTACTGACTCATATATTACAGAATTCCAAATATCAAGCTGGATAAAAAGTTTGTCTGTCAGTCTCGAATAATTAATACTTTAAAACAAGTTTCTTAACTAATGGGTCGTGACACAAGATTGGGTCGCGAAGTATATTCTGTGGGTCGCGGAGAAAATATTTAATTCTGGAAAAAATATTTTCATCTATAAAATTAAATGAACTTGCAAAACCAAGGTTCACATTAACAATATTAACTTAGTACTATTTTCCTTTAATAAAATCTATTATACAATTCAATTTATATTATTCAACTTTACCTATTTGTTGTTTTTTTTTTGTTTTAATTAAACTTTATCCATATATATATATATATATATATATATATTTATTTTTATATATATTTATTATATATATTTATTAATTAGTCTATATCACCCAATTTTTGTGTTTTTTTTTTTGTGTTACTTTGCTTTCCTCGAGATGAACGTTGTCCCCCTAATTTGGGTCGCGGCTCAAAAATGTTAAGAACCCTTGCTTTAACAAACGTCGCCCAAACCATGTACCTTTTATAGTGCTGGAGGTCAAGAGACAGAACTTTCCTTCTCTACCCTATGTCATCGATTCCACACATCCGCAGGGATTTCGATATTTCATTCCAATTATATTAATTTGTGGCATATTTGTGATTTCAGTTTACATCTATTTTCAATGTGTGCCCAAGTTTGCCGCATATTTGTTTAATGTGTTAAGGGAAATGGCAAATACACATACGTCATAACTAGTGATAAATGTCAAACTGAACTTAGTTCTTGAGGTTGTAACTAGTGTGTACACGTCATCATCTATCAAATCTCACCAACCCGTAACAAAATAAAAAACAGTGAACACAGAAACATTGTTAGTGGCAAAGTCAGGTAGAACCTTGAAAATGAAAGTAAATATTATTAGTATGTATCGTAAATACTAGCTTTTTTTAACTTTATTATAGTTTAGGATAGTTTTATTTTAGGTTTAAATAGTTCTAGTTTAGGATATTTTAGCTCAGGCCAGAGGCCCTCGGGCTGTATTAAGTCACTCTCCGAACGTAATCATCTAAGTAATACCCTTGATGCATAAATAGCTGTTATGGAACGCGGTTGCTGAAGTTTGATACACTGATAACAAACCATAACAGCTAAGATCGAATCCTGTTTTTTTTGCCTTCTTACTCTTCTTCACATTTTTATGTCACAAACTGTCCTGTGTTCAAATAATTCATGATAAATTCATTATCATAGCTTTCAACCGACGATCAGTTAAAGTACCTCGTTTAGTAAATATTGTTTATACATATTTACATATACATATGTGATGTGCAGAATAGAACTGTCCTTCAAATAAATTGTTCCTTAAATAATCAATTATCAACAAACATCGTTACTGAACACAATTAAATATGTGGTTACTGTATCATATATACGATACGTACTATATATTTTAAAAAAGTAAGTCAGTACTCAATTTTTAAAACATGTATTCTACATCAGTGCTTCTCAACCTTTTATGGCCTGGGACCCCCCAAATTATATAAATATTGTCTGCGCCCCCCCTATATATATATATATATATATATGGTGTATCAAGATAACATGAATGGGAACACGAGTTTTTTCGAAAAGGCGACGTTGCTCACACGTCACTCACACGTCAAAAATTTTGAACTAAAATTTATCCGAAATAATTTCGAAATTTTAAATAGGAACGTAGGTCATATTGGATATCTTTAGATAGAGCTTTTCAACAACTTTTCCTTAAACATGTTGACAAAAAACTGTGATATTTTTAAACAACGATTATAGGGTCATTCCATATCAAGTGGTCTAGTGGTCCCTGCTCGACCATCACGGATCTTGATGAAATTTTGTATGGACATTCACACATGTCCTCAACGAACATTGGTAAAGTTTTACGTTCATCCATGCAATACTTGCTGAGATTTAGTAATTTGTTTGACCCCATACCGCAGCCTTCTATGGTATGACTCCGAGATTTCGGCAACTTTGAGACACAATATCTCTGCCAATATTTTGTTGAGAGAAACAAAACTTTGCCAACTTATACAACTTTTTGCGCTCTATTAAACAAAATAATAAACAAATCTTCATGAGCGATTCCCGTGAAGAAAATTTGGATCAAACTTGGCCTAAAAAATTTGCAACTCGAAAAAATTTTAAAGTTTGACTTTTTATACCTCTGAAAGTAAAGGTACGATAAACGTGAAATTTTGCACATAATAACTTATCAATACAAGGTTAACGAATATAAAATTTCACACTCCTAATATTTTTCATTAGTTCAGGAATTGAGTGTAAAGTTGATGATTTTTGTGAAAATGCTAAAAACAGGGTATATTTAGCTCACTTTTACAAAAATATACCTTCTGGAAACTGTTTTAAATTATTTTCATTAGAAAGAGCATGTTTTAATCCCCCTAAAAAAGTAGGATTGGTTTTTCATCCCTGGTATATAAGGCCTTAGAAATAGGGACAAAGTTGAGAACGTTTCTATCACATGCTGCTATCGCAATATCGCATGCATTCCATTATTTTTCATCTTGTTTGTTTTATACAGGCATTATAAGTACCTAAATTGCGTTGATCCATGGTGACATTGTCACTACCAGTTCAGAAACTTGAACCAGTAACCCCATCGCCATAGGGTTCACGCCCGATAGCCGTGCAATACCAGCCACGGGTGGGTTTCTTGGTTGAGGATCCCAAGCCTCTAGTTTGGTTTCTTCGTTAAGGTTCCAAAGCCTTGTGTGGGTATTTGTCCGGTTCCCAAGCCAATGATTGGGCAGCTTATTCTAGGTTCCTAAGCCTGAAGTGGGTATCTTACATGGTTCCCAAGCCGAAGTCCATGATGTTTGTATGAATTGCCAAATACCAACTATTGCTTATTTATTATTGAATTCAGTAGCCACTTTCTTCAGTGTCCCTTCTTGGAATTGATACTGTCGGCCTGGTGACATAACTGATGGTGCTGGAAGGCCACAAATAAGGTGTTGTGACGGAACCCAACAAATACCTTTGAGTGTAAAGTTGATGTTTTTTGTGAAAATACTAAAAACAGGGTATATTTAGCCCACTTTTACAAAAATATACCTTCTGGAAACTGTTTTAAATTATTTTCATTAGAAAGAGCATGTTTTAAACCCCCTAAAAAAGTAGGATTGGTTTTTCATCCCTGGTATATAAGGCCTTAGAAATAGGGACAAAGTTGAGGATATTGCTATCGAAACTTCATATACTTCAATATGCATTTTTTTACATTGTGTCGCTTTCCTTTCATTCTTGCTGAAGTTTAAAGTGTACAATTAATTTTTGTAGCTAAGTGTGTAGTCTGCTAGCGGTGGTTCTACACGGATGACATTTTTTAAATATTTTGTTAGTGCTGTCGCGCGTCAGCATGTTTTGGGTACAGAATTCTGTACTGTTAGCAGCGGCGGTCGGTGACAAAACGTCCCGAATTGGCCGGGAAAGTCCCGAATTGACCGGCCTCCAGCGACCAGTAACCGATCAAATACTGACGCCAATAGATCTGTTCAACTTTTGTGACAAAAACATTCACGGAATTAAATATATACATGTTCCGACTGAAGAAATTCAAGAAAACAGGATGCTGCAAGAAGAAAGATGGAAAGCTAGCACCACAATAGCTGGCACAAGAGATCATCACCAGTTTGTGCCAGTTGATTTGAATTCGATTTCTGTCAGCAAAGTTTCAAATGACACAGTTAACTTTGTGGCCAAACTTTCCAATTCTGTCGATCCTAATTTAAAATTAGCCGAACTATTTCCCGGTTGTTATGTTGCCTGCATTTATGACAATAAGTGGTGGGTAGGCAATGTTGTAAAAATTTCTCTGGAACAAAATGATGCTTTGGTAAAATTTATGCATCTGCGAGGCCCGGCTCATTCATTTTATTGGCCCGAAAGAAAAGATATTTGTTGGGTTCCAGCACAACACCTTATGTGTGGCCTTCCAGCACCATCAATTATGTCACCAGGCCGACAGTATCAATTCCAAGAAGTGACACTGAAGAAAGTGGCTACTAAATTCAATAATAAATAAGCAATAGTTGGTATTTGGCAATTCATACAAACATCATGGACTTCGGCTTGGGAACCATGTAAGATACCCACTTCAGGCTTAGGAACCTAGAATAAGCTGCCCAATCATTGGCTTGGGAACCGGACAGATACCCACAGAAGGCTTTGGAACCTTAACGAAGAAACCAAACTAGAGGCTTGGGATCCTCAACCAAGAAACCCACCCGTGGCTGGTATTGCACGGCTATCGGGCGTGAACCCTATGGCGATGGGGTTACTGGTTCAAGTTTCTGAACTGGTAGTGACAATGTCACCATGGATCAACGCAATTTAGGTACTTATAATGCCTGTATAAAACAAACAAGATGAAAAATAATGGAATGCATGCGATATTGCGATAGCAGCATGTGATAGAAACGTTCTCAACTTTGTCCCTATTTCTAAGGCCTTATATACCAGGGATGAAAAACCAATCCTACTTTTTTAGGGGGATTAAAACATGCTCTTTCTAATGAAAATAATTTAAAACAGTTTCCAGAAGGTATATTTTTGTAAAAGTGAGCTAAATATACCCTGTTTTTAGCATTTTCACAAAAATCATCAACTTTACACTCAATTCCTGAACTAATGAAAAATATTAGGAGTGTGAAATTTTATATTCGTTAACCTTGTATTGATAAGTTATTATGTGCAAAATTTCACGTTTATCGTACCTTTACTTTCAGAGGTATAAAAAGTCAAACTTTAAAATTTTTTCGAGTTGCAAATTTTTTAGGCCAAGTTTGATCCAAATTTTCTTCACGGGAATCGCTCATGAAGATTTGTTTATTATTTTGTTTAATAGAGCGCAAAAAGTTGTATAAGTTGGCAAAGTTTTGTTTCTCTCAACAAAATATTGGCAGAGATACTGTGTCTCAAAGTTGCCGAAATCTCGGAGTCATACCATAGAAGGCTGCGGTATGGGGTCAAACAACTTACTAAATCGCAGCAAGTATTGCATGGATGAACGTAAAACTTTACCAATGTTCGTTGGGGACATGTGTGAATGTCCATACAAAATTTCATCGAAATCCGTGATGGTCGAGCAGGGCACTTCTCTGAAATCAGACCACTTGACATGGAATGACCCTATAGTCCCTATAACGACTTAAAAGTAAAGTATTTTTATTTACAAATGTTCAAAGTGCCTACCATTTTAATTTAAACACCTTCGCATCCTAACTCTTGAGTTACCTGTAGTTCGGAGAGCAATTAAAAAAATATATAATAACAAATATTGCACTTTCAAATCGTACCTACTTCAAAGCACAACTTAAAAATACTTGAAGTGCCTCCAACGCGAACCCATTAACCGACACATACAATTTGCTAGTGACAACTTAAACATTTGAAATAGCCTGTAGTTTAAATTAGTTGTCAAAATAAGTATATTAAGTATAA
This sequence comes from Liopterus haemorrhoidalis, assembly GCA_963971575.1. Classification (NCBI taxonomy): domain Eukaryota; kingdom Metazoa; phylum Arthropoda; class Insecta; order Coleoptera; family Dytiscidae; genus Liopterus; species Liopterus haemorrhoidalis. The sequence continues at coordinate 16,141,355 of OZ020615.1, read as the reverse complement.
AAATAAATAGAATATTTATTTTATTTATGTTATGAAAGGTATATTTTTATGAATATCAATATAAGATACTCGTATTTATAAATATGAATAAAATTTATATCTTGTAAGATTGAGTGCATTTTTATTATACTTTCATGTTTTGATCTTGTATGACTTCGCGGCCCCCCGACGAAGCCTTCGCGGCCCCCCGGTTGAGAAACGCTGTTTTACATGTCTCCATGCCATCTCAGTCAGTCCTAGCATATTTTATAAAGGAAGTTTGTAACTTTTCAAAAATTCCAGGTTTTATTCGAAATATCTGAGTTCGCTAAATTATCAAATGGTGTTAAATAAACCAAATTAAATATCCCCAACCAAAGAAATATAATAGCGTTACATGTAGGGGACATGCAATTAGAACTCTTAGTCCAATCCATCTTTTCAAATAGTTACATCATCCGGTTGCCCAGACCCAACCACACATTTAACGAAAATCTATGTTGATATCGCGATTCAAAAATAGCGTGGTGATTTTCTTATTCCATACAGTTTTTTTTTTTTTTTTTTTTGTAAATTCAGCCTTTGCAATGAAAGAATACTGGTGGCAAAGTATGAATTTTCTGCACGTTTCCTGGAGAATCATTTTTACTTCATGGTCAGGAACAGCAAGGGTTTTTACCCGTTGTATATGGTAAAGTGTGCTGAATCCCAGTGTGGATTCAAAACCAACAAAAAGACCCAAGACCACATAATCACATTACAGCAAATATGCGAATAAGCAAGACAACGAGGGAAACAAATACACGCCTGTTTTATCGACTTAAAGAAAGCCTTTGACTGGATAAATAGAGAGGATGTCTGGAGGTGTCTAAGAAATACAGTTATAGAGGCAGGCGCAATTAGCTATGTGAAGAGCTTGTACCAAAGCAACAAAAGCTATGTTAGAACAAGGAATGAAACTTCCAAAACATTCTCTACGGGAATAGGCCACAAGCAGGGTTGTGTGCTGAGTCCACTCCTCTTCGCAGTTGTATTTGACGTCGTGGGGAAACAATGTAAGAAGAAAATGAAGCCGTACATGGTAAGATACTGGAAAGAAGTAAAAATAACAAAACTATGCTATGAAGATGATATGATAATAGTGGCAGAAAATGAACATGAACTGCAACATAACATAGAAGTGTACTACACAGAATTGAAGAAAAAGAATATGGTGATAAACAAAAATAAGACAAAGACAATGATATTAAATGGAAAGAATAAAACACACAGTATAAAAATAGAAGACATAAACTTAGAACAAGTGAACAATTACAAATACTTGGGAGCAACAATAAATACAGATGGAGAATTGAATGACGAAATAATGGAAATAATAGGAAGAACAGGAAGGCTATTTAATGCCATCAGAGGTAGATTTCTCAGAAATAAACAGATCCCCACAGAATCAGAAGTAGAGGTATTCAAAACGGTGCCAATGCTCACATATGTCAGTGAATCGTGGACTACCATGATAAAACACCAGAGTAAAATTAGAAGTATAGAAATGAGATTTTTAAGGAAAATAGCAGGAAAGACAAAGACAAAAATGATTAGAAACGCGACGTTCAGGGAACAATTGCAGACAAAACCAGTTGAATGGCTTATACAAGAAGATCAACTAAGATGGTTAGGACATGTACAAAGGATAGGAGATGAAAGAACAGCTAAAAAAATATGAAGAAGACGACCAATTTAGATCTGGAAGGACGAAGTGAGACAAGCGACAGAGATACGAGGAGTCAGATGGACGGATATAAAAATCAGCACTTCAAATAGGAAAGTCTGGAGATAAATATGGAAAGACCACCTGAAGAGGTACCGTGACATTACTTCAACAACGCCTTACACCAAAAGGTAGAAATGCTTAGGATTAAGTAAGGAAGGATGTGGTAAAGCTACTCTTAACGAATTATCTCTACTAGTGGAGCCCTGATAACCATAACAGCGAAAATTCGTCTAAGACAAGTTTCTGGATTTTTGCCACTATCCGTAAGATAATTTATAACTTTCTTTCCCCCGCTTTTAAGTATTTGAATTTCTGTCTGTAATTACTTCAATACTGTTACGAAATATATTATATATTACCTAGTCTCTCATAAATACTGCTATAAAGTTTTAGTGAAATTAAAAATGAGAACTTTTTTTTTTCAATCTCAGGGTTTACCTCAACTGAAATCTGGTCACCCTGTTTGAAACTGAATATGTAATAGTGAGATATGCCTGTAAACGATTTTATGTCTTATTATCTGACACACATTCTGTTTCCTAATTAACGAACCGTCTATGGTTTTGACTGCTAAGTTTTCAGTTGAAGAGACTCACAAATGCCAAACTTTCCGTCATCTCTGGAGTACTTTCTGAGATACTGTGTTCCGATCTTAGCTCTTGTGCTCTTTTCATATTACGCCTCTGGGATGCGAGCAATTCCGTAATCAGTGCTTGCAAACTCTGCACAAAAGTAGGCCGTACGAAATAGTATTATGAAACATAAGATGAATCGAGATATTGGGATCAATGTATGAGACAAACACATATTTATATAAAAGCATTTGCTGCTGCGCAACAATTATAAAACAAACATAGACTGGCAAATGTGTGACGAAAAAGCTATGGGTATTCTAGTGGAAGTATTTACGTGCCATATTTTTAGGGATTCAGAATAATAAGAAAAATATCAGATATAAGTCCTTACTTTCATGTTGTACTCAAATAATGTTTTTCAAAATATTGCTTTTGGTCTTTCAATTCAAATTTATCTATCAGATAGTTAAAGTCTATTCCAAACGATTAGGCGGAACTAGATTTTCAAATCTAGTATTTTTTACAGATTGATTGAAGCTTTTGATCATTTTGTTCAGGAAAAGCCAACTTCAATATATAAAAAAATAGCTAATGACAACTTACAAAAATGAAAATTCCAGTTAGTGCCGCCTAATCGTTTGGAATAGCCTGTATCTGACGGATAATGAGACTGGCATTTTGAATCCTCAGATTGGCAACACTGAATTGTAACTGAAATAGGCGTTGCCAAACAATTTTTCGCCGACCGGCGTAGCTAAAGTCACTAGATTATACAAAGTACCGCAACGGCGGCCATGCTGGGGTTAAAAATGTCGCCAACACAAATGATGTTCAGTGATTCCAACATTACAAAAATAAGAAACTAGTTTTTATTTTAAACATTGTAATCACGATTTTTTTAATCAAAGATGCACTATAACAAAATTGTGGTACAATTTCAATTATTTTTTTAATTTTTATTAAATAAAATGGATATAATATATAAATTTAAATTAAACTTAACTGTTGATATATTAACATTATATTTTATATATCAAAGAACTCCATGAAAAACAATTGTAGATAAAAGTAATATGTCAAAATAATTATTCATGTAGTGTTTCAATTCAATATTTAATATAATTAAATAATTAAATAACAATTAAATATAGTGCCTGTCTTTATTTATACCAATACCACTGCGAAACATTATTACCATCATTAACCTTAAATATTCAAACCGCTGACAAAGAAGGTTATTAAATTAGAGCGAGAAAGAGAGATGTGACAGCGCAGACGTAAACTTAAGAACATAAAAATTGCTGCTTTAGTTTGCTTAATAGGGGAAGCAATGTTGCCAATCAAACCCTGGGGTCTGTCGGCTTCTTCAAAGGCTTGCGGTACTTTGTATAATCTAGTGACTTTAGGCGTAGCGTAGTGGTAACGTGGTAGATGTCAAGCCTTTTTTTCAGTTATTGTCATTAATAAAATTAAATTTATGTATGCGTTATACAAGATTTTAGCAATTATTATTGTCGTAAGCATGTAATAAAATTGGAGCAATGAAAAATAAATAGTAGATATCAATAATAATTGTTCTGCGTTTATTTAATTTTATTATGATTGTTGTAAATACAAAATAAGTTATAATAAATTTAAAAATAAGAAATTAAATCACGGAGTATTCTTTCATTTTCATTTCTTCTGAGTAATCAATTTCTTCAGGTACGTCGCTGGCACGGTACTGACAGAGCCGTAGCTGCGGATTGGAATCGGGGCACGTGCCATTTAAAGCATTGGCTGGTGAAATTCATTGGATTTGAAGAGTGAGGACCTTTTTTTTGCTTATCACTTGGATTTGGGGAATGAGGACCTTTTTTTGCTCATTGCTTGGGTTTGGGGAAGCAAATTTTATCAATTTACTTTATATGCCAAAGGCGCCAAAATCATTGCTACGGCTCTGGGTACTTACTCTTGTAATATTAAATTTGCGTAATACTGCAGTTGCTACTATACCAATTGTAATCTTATTTCTAAAATTCGAAGCGAATATTAGAATTATTGAACATTTTATTGTCAGGCGTGGATCCTGGCTAACGTTTAATACAAAATATCCTTCTCGACACTTGTTTACTTTAGCCTTTTTTCCAGAAAAAAAAAACACTTTTACTAACATTTCATCCAAGGCTTTAACCACTCGTGGATACCGGGCAATTACGTAAATTACTCGTTGAAATTTGTGAATTTAATTTTCGTACAAGGTATACAAATGAAATCAGAACATAAGCTGGATATTGCACGAGATACTTTTTTCATATTTTTTTCTCACCCTGGAGTTTGTGCTCTGTTGTTTTGGCATTATTTCTACAATTAATAAAATTCAAACAAATTATATTTTTTCAAGTTTTTTCATTTTGCAATTTATTGTTCCAAGAACTTTTTGACAGTGACAGCACTTGTGTATTTGTTACTTATTCAATGCTTGACCACAAATTATAAAACAAGTAAGATAGCGGACTCCCACGTTACGGCTATGGACAGCGATAGTTGCAACATTCGTGGTTGTAATATGAACTAGGATTAGGTAGTATGCAACCCGCAGTGCACACAAATATATTTTTATATTTTAAATTGCTATGAATTTTCAATTAATGATCATTAATTTTCTACCAAAATTGAAAAATAAAATATAATTTTGGTAGAAAATTAGAGATTGCCTTGACCCGAAAATTATGATTAATTTATTTACAACTCTCCTAATTAATTTCTTAAAATTAAAATTAATTACAATTGTTAAAAGTTAATGCTTCAGTAAGCATTAAGTTTTATTATTTTATTTGCAAGCAAGCATATGAACTAAATAAACAAGTATTTATTTTTTACTTTTACATTTATTGTACATATTAAATTTAGTCTGTGCCTTTTTTTATTACACTATTTATATTTCTTTTGCATTTACCATTTAAAATATTATAAATTACACTACACCATTTGAAAATAAAAAATGTGGTGCTACAGTCTGTTCCAAACGGTTAAGCGGAACTAGATTTTGCAATCTAGTTACTTTCATCGTTTAAATCGTGCCTTTCGGCCGTTTTGTTTAAGCTTTGTAAATCATACTTACAATAAACATCTTTTGGTTAAGGTTAATATCATTTTAAAATGTCATTTTCTTTATATTTTGATTTTTTGTATCATTATTAATACAAATTTAACATTTATTTATTTTTTTGTCATTAAAATATCTAAAAAAAATATTTAATTTTGACATTTGTCATTCGTTTCCATGGTTTCATTGTTGGAATTTTAAATTTTGACATCCCAACATGAAAAATGAAATAACCCAAGCCAGGTCCCTTCTCGTGACAACCTAAAAGAACTAAATTCCCATTTAGTTCCGCTTAACCGTTTGGAACAGACTGTAATATTTAAAATTTCTTATAAAATTCAACACTGTCACAATCACAATTTACTGTCACCTATCGTTACCAGGGGTATGAAACTCATATACACGGCCTTGAAACGGTTTTAAGTTATATTCCATTCACCGACAGCGCTAGAAGCGTTTTTTTTTTACCAACATTTTGAGAACACTTCATTATCGGCAATTTGCGGCAATTGTTTTTGACGTTCTAACGACAGGTGACAGTAAATTGTGATTGTGACAGCGATGAATTTTATAAGAATTTTTTAAATATTAGTACCACATTTTTTATTTTCAAATGGTGTAATTAATAATATTTTAAATGGTAAATGCAAAAAAAATATAAATAGCGTAATAAAAAAAAAATGGTACAGATTAAATTTAATATGTACAATAAATATAAAAGTAAAAAATTAAATACTTGTTTATTTATTTCATATGCTTGCTTGCAAATAAAATAATAAAACTTAATGCTTACTGAAGAATTAACTTTCAACAATTTTAATTTTAGGAAATTAATAAGGAGAGTTGTAAATAAATCAATCATAATTTTCGGTTCAAGGCAATCTTTAATTTTCTACCAAAATTACATTTTATTTTTTATTTTTGGTAGAAAATTAATGATCGCACGATTCATAACAATTTAAAATATAAAAATATATTTGTGTGCACTGCGGGTTGCATACTACCTAATCCTAGTTCATATTACAACCACGAATGTTGCAACTATCGCTGTCCATAGCCGTAACGTGGGAGTCCGCTATCTTACTTGTTTTATAATTTGTGGTCAAGCATTGAATAAGTAACAAATACACAAGTGCTGTCACTGTCAAAAAGTTCTTGGAACAATAAATTGCAAAATGAAAAAACTTGAAAAAATATAATTTGTTTGAATTTTATTAATTGTAGAAATAATGCCAAAACAACAGAGCACAAACTCCAGGGTGAGAAAAAAATATGAAAAAAGTATCTCGTGCAATATCCAGCTTATGTTCTGATTTCATTTGTATACCTTGTACGAAAATTAAATTCACAAATTTCAACGAGTAATTTACGTAATTGCCCGGTATCCACGAGTGGTTAAAGCCTTGGATGAAATGTTAGTAAAAGTGTTTTTTTTTCTGGAAAAAAGGCTAAAGTAAACAAGTGTCGAGAAGGATATTTTGTATTAAACGTTAGCCAGGATCCACGCCTGACAATAAAATGTTCAATAATTCTAATATTCGCTTCGAATTTTAGAAATAAGATTACGATTGGTATAGTAGCAACTGCAGTATTACGCAAATTTAATATTACAAGAGTAAGTACCCAGAGCCGTAGCAATGATTTTGGCGCCTTTGGCATATAAAGTAAATTGATAAAATAATCCTAATCCCTAATCCTAGTTCATATTACAACCACGAATGTCGCAACTATCACTGTCCAAAGCCGTAACGTGGGAGTCCGCTATCTTCCTTGTTTTATAATTTCTGATCGTTACAACGTCAAAAACAATTGCCACAAATTGCCGATAATGAAGTGTTCTCAAAATGTTGGTTAAAAAAAAATCGCTTTTAGCGCTGTCGGTGGATGGAATATAACTTAAAATCGTTTCAAGGCCGTGTATATGAGTTTCATACCCCTGATGCTTGACTACCGAATAACTGCCAGATAGCATAGTTTATTCGTAGGAATAACTTTATCTGAAGGTGGAATGTCGCTCTGTTGTTTTTATCTGTCAGATAACGTTACCAGCCACTTTATCTGAAGGTGGAAAGCCCTTAAAGAAGTTGGAATTTCGTTGGGCAAAATGTATCGAGCTAAGAGAAGAATATATTGATAAATAAATCACATTTTGGTAAAATTAGCTTTCATTTCGAAGTCACATATCAAACATCCTTTGTATATTATTTCTGAAGTTTTTATTTGAATGTGGTATGCCACAGTTTATTGAATACTAGTTAAAAATGTTGAAAATCTCTGTCCTAGATGATTTCTTATACCCCTCAGTTTGCAATCTCTTCTCCTCTCCCTCTTTAACTCCTCTCTGGTTTAGTGAAAGATTAACTCTCACTCAGTGAGATATCATCCACTAACTTTAATTAGCTGCCTGTCGCAGTCCTTGACGTCGCGCGACGAATTAAGAGATACTTTTCACAAATTCACTTCAGTCAAACTCTCTTACAAAACTGCAGTTTCTGACATCGAAATATTACCGCAATGCTCCAAATGAATAGACTGTTTATACGCTGGAAAAGTTATGGAAATTTTAAATAGAAATAAACTTTCGGTAATTTTAAATGTAAGGAATTAAGAAGTGCAACCGAATTGTCGCTTTAGAGATGTAAATGATACAAATTTGCTAAAAAGAAAGAGACAGAATTAAGTTTAACTGCTTTTTAACTAGCTAAAATAAAATAGCGGTATTAATTGAAGGATTTTTGTATAGATATGGTAAAGATTTTAATTAGGGAAAATTCTCAGCTAAGTGTGTTAAATTGAAGATGGAATAAGAAGTTGAAGCTTTTTACAAATTATGAGGTTGCCGCCTAAATCAGGGTTTCCGAAATTTATGACGTAGAATAAAGAGGTCCACTGCAAGTATGAGGTCGTTCCCGAAAATCGACCATAACGAAAATAATTAGATAGATTTCAATCACTTACTTACGTGGAGGATGAGCATGGTCAGGGCCGCCCCTAGGAGGGGCAAGTGGGACGCCTGCCCTCGGCCCCGCGCCTTTAAGGGCCCCGCGCTTCGACCGTCAAGTAATAAAATACATTAAAAATATTATTCCAAGTTTTATAAATAGTTGGAAAAAATGTATATTTTCATTGAATATAAGTATGTGTACAGTGGTGCCTTGACTTACGAGTTTAATTCGTTCCGTGACGGAGCTCGTAACTCAAATTACTCGTATGTCAAATTAATTTTCCCCATTGGAATGAATTGAAAAGCCGTTAATACGTTCCGAACCCTCAAAACACACCACATTTTTTTTGTTACAAGTTTTTAGATAAGAAAATTGTGTTTATAAATAAGGAATATTTAATAAAAGCCCAATACAATAGAATTACTGCAGTAAACTGAATAAGTATTATGTACATCAAGGTAAAGAAGATCAGACGACTTGAAGATACTGACAGAGGTGGAGGAGAAATGTTGAACTGCATAACTGAATCTTATTCGCTGATTTTTGTCCTTTTCGCCACGCTTTCTTCACTTTCATCTGCAGGGTTTTCGATAAAAACCTGTCCAATGCGGTCTGTTTCATTCTCCCTTTCACAATGTTTCTGAAATAGGTTCGGCAAGTGTCATTAAATAGCGTCGTCGAACGCCCAGTTGTAACTTATTCTGGTGTTTGTTTTGAATAAAGTCTGAAACATTCTCCTACATTCCCAACATTTCGTTCATCTCGCTTGTAGAGATAACCGCCTCCGCTCGTAATTCGCATTTTAGCTCTCAACTCAAAGCAAAACATCGGCCGAGAGACGGCTCGTATCTCGAAAAACTCTTTAGTTGGGACGCTCGTAAGTCAAGGTACCACTGCACTTTGTTAATAGTTAATAATATTAAAGAAAATATCGTTATTCAATATATATATATATAAATATATGGGGCCCCGCAATTCCAGTTTTGCCCCAGGCCCTGCAAATGCTAGGGGCGGCCCTGAGCATCGTAATCAGTGGGATTCTGAAAGTTTGCGTTAAGTCACTACAAGGGTTAACGTTAGGTCACGGCGGTTTTTGTAGAATTTCGATTCTGAACGAAAGTTTCCGTGGACATTAACGCTGAAAGTTGGAGTGACTTGACTCCAGATGAATCGCAGCGTTGAAAGGTAGCTTGTACTAACATTAACATATTCTAACCTCTACAATACTAGATTCGAATTTATAATAGAATTAAAATTACATCAATCTTTATCAAATTACGCATCTGACTGCATATTCTACTACATATTACATAAAAAAAAGTAGTAAGCAATAAAAATCCTCACAGAAAAATTAGTTTATTGAATAAAATCCCGTTGAGCAATAATTCTAAAAATTACTTGATAACGGGGGAGGTAAAATTTTAAATCTAGAAAATAAACCGCCCCAGTTTATTAGCCGGTATGTATTTATAGCCCAGTATATTACGGGGGTGCTTATGCAAAAATTTTAAAGATCACCTGAGATGGGGTAAAAATCAGAATAATAAGAGGGGGCGGGGGCCAACATTTTTAAAAATCATTTGTAAGGTGGAGAGATACAGAAAAAATACTTGAGGGCGAAGGAGGTAAAAATCCAGAAAACAAGCTGGGGACAGAGGGGAAAAAATTCTAAAAATCACTTTGAGAGAGCAGAAGTACAACAAAAAATCACTCCAGGATGGGTGAGGTAGAAATTCAGAAAATAAGTTGGGGGCAATGGGGGACAAAAATTCTAAAAATCACTTTAAGGGAGAGCAGAAGTACAAGAAAAAAAATACTTGAGGATGAGGCCTCCCCTCATCCTCAAGTAATTTTTTTTTGGGCAGAGATACAAAAAAAAAAAACTTGTGGGCGAAGGAGGTAAAAATACAGAAAATAAGTTGGGGCAAGGGGGGACAAAAATTCTAAAAATCACTTAAACCGGGGAGGTGGCAAACTTCAAAATATCACTTGGGGTCGGGGGGTAAAATTCAGAATATCACTTGCTGATTGCGAGGGACAGAAATTCAATATATCAAATTGGGGTGGCAAAAATTTAGTATCTTCTATGAACACCATTGCAATAGAGTATAAATATATGACAGCAATTATATAAATTAATACATAAAATTATAAATTATATAAATAAAATTTATTTTTATATCTTCTATAATAATCATAAAAGAAGTATGGAATAAGTAAATTGTAAATAAAATAATAAATTACAGATTGAATTATAACTATTGTCAGGAAATACACTCTGTTCCAAACGGTTAGGCGGAACTAAATGGGAATTTTGTTCTTTTAGGTTGTCACGAGAAGGGACCTGGCTTGGGTTATTTCATTATTCACGTTGGAATGTCAAAATTTTAAATTCCAACAATGAAACCATGGAAACGAATGACATATGTCAGAATTAAATTTTTTTTTTACATATTTTAATGACAAAAAAATAAATAAATGGGAAATTTGTATTACGAATGACACAAAAAATCAAAATATAAAGAAATTGACATTTAAAAATGATATTAACCTTAACCAAAAAATGTTTATTGTAAGTATGATTTACAAAGCTTAAACAAAATGGTCGAAAAGCACAATTTAAACGATGAAAGTAACTAGATTGCAAAATCTAGTTCCTCCTAACCGTTTGGACCAGACTGTACTCGTATTTAATTGGCGTAAAACGTATTAATAAGTGTAAAACATGTACAAACATCTACAGAACGTATCAATTTTGGTGTAAATTAACTGTGGAAAGGTCACTCTGAGATTTGAGAATACCGATTTGACATATGTTCGTAACTATGATGATAGTTATTTAACATACACGTAACTTGACGCCAGCTTTCAGAATCCCACTGAATATGTGTATTGGTCAATTTTCGGTTTTTAAACGTAATAGTTTTTGTATTATAAGTTTGTGGGTGCATAACATCGGAGTATTATAGTGATGTATCAATTATTTTAGAATAATAAATTGAAACATTTCACGCAGAATCATAAAGTACTTAAGAACATACATCAAAAATTGATCGGAGTTATCACAGCGTAAACAGAAGCCCCAAATGCAGATATGTTGAGAGTTGTGGAATTTGTCAACAGATGCCACTGCTGGATAGTTGTTTCTTCTCCACTGCCTAACGTTAGTTAAAATTATATCGTTTTATATATCAATTTGTAATTAATCGTTATTTATTTGTATTTATAATTAAAATTGTACCTTCTATGTAGAACTTCTCTATACTATGACTTTGTCTATACATGTACGGATGTTTAAGAAACAATAAAGCATTGTTATTATTATTATATATTTAACTTTTATGTTTTGAACGTTATACTTTCCTACTTTCTTGAATTTAAATTAGTTAAATGCCGTAGCGTAGCACGGGTACATCAGCTAGTAAAATAACATATTATAAACTAAACAAGATAGGTTATGTGACCTTTATCATGAAATGATTAAGCACAAATTCTTTAGGCTAGCTAAATTGTAAAAATTACAGCAATAAACAGTTTTTGTTTTTGATGTAAAACAACATACCTTATATTGCTGTTGTTATTCTCTTCCACAACTTACTCTAACGATTATTTTTTTAAATCGCAAGTTATTCAGACCAATTCTGTAACTCAGTTACTATGATCATAGGAACTAAATTTGTCACTATAAGCAAGGTCAGTTACTATCATGAATGAAAGTCATTATACTTTTTATTATATTTTATCTTATAGTAACGTTACTACACAGTAAATTTTTACAGAATTGATCTGATAATATGGCAGACCATAGTACGTATGACGCTTATTGTGACATATCTCGACCTTGAGTTTGAGACTACGGCAGCACGTGTAAGCACGATAGGCAATAATGATGCTATTCAGCGCCACTTTGGCAGTCATAACTCAGCAATAGGAGAGGTGACTCAACTATATGAGTGTTTAACTGCTCAAAAGATTCGCAATAACGAAATTTACAATACTAGAGTGCAAAACAACAAACTAATATCCAACACAGTGTAAAAGTGGAAAAAGTGATACAAATTTCGACTTATCTGTTGAATTCTCGCAATATTTGCAAAGAAAATATGTAAAACAATATACGATTCGGCTATTGGAAGAAAGAAGTCAAAATAAGGGCCCAGTCAGTGGCGCCGATGGAGCACGACTTTGGAGAGAACATTGTGAAGCTTGAGCATGCGGTGTCTATATCGTCAGCAAGCAAGAATCAATAGAAACTGGCTGCTGATGAGGCCTATCTTGTAAATCGACACAAGACACAATTAAATTGAAGGAAAGTTTCAATATCATTATTGAATAATTAAATTTACAAACAGTGGCGGCATTAGGCGTCGGCGACTGCCGACGGCCTCGCGCTTGAGGGGGCCTCGCAAAAATTTATTTAATGTTTAAATATTATATATTAATTATGACCTATGATATTTTTACATTTCTCAATTCCCTGGTGTTAGTTATGACACAATTTTGACAAGATTCAGTGAGGCTAAAAGCAGAAAATTTCACCTTTTTTAATTTGTTTTTGTTCTTGTAATTTTTGTAAAACTCATATGGTACTCTTAAATTTAAGTATAATTCAGCTTATTTAATTTAACGTTTATTTGACCTAAAACTTTAAAATCATTAATTTAATTTGATAAACATGAAAATTAATATTTAAGTGTTAAGAACAAATAAGTTTAAATATTTATTAAATATTAAAATTAAGTGTATATAAATATGTGTTTTAAATTTGGGTATAATTTAAATTAATAATAACAGTTATGAGTTGTGTTTATAACTTTATATAAAATATAGTGTTTAGTGGCTAAAAATCAAGCCAGAAGACTAGGCCAAATCAAGTTTGTTTTTATTATCGTTCTTTTTTTTACTGAGAAATTAATGGAGCCTCGCAAAGCTAATTCCGCCGACGTCCACGATTGGTCTAGCGCCGCCGCTGTTTACAAAACACAATTTAATATTTATACTTTTTTATCTGCCTTTAAAATACAATTGTAAGGCTGTCTCATTTTTAGGGTTTTGTAGGTATGACCAAAAAACCCTTATACTGTCATTTTGTCGTCTATCTGTCTGTCTGTCTGTCTGTCCGATAATGATGATAGCCAAACGGCTAAACCTAGAGAGTTGAAATTTGGCATGCTTATACAACTCTTTGACCCGCACATAGGAAAAATTCTAAAATATCTAAAAACATATCCCCCTTAAAATATAAACAAATATCTGCTCATTGAAAAAAAAAATATGTTTTTAAAATTCTGAGTAGGGTATAATCTGTCTCATTTTGTAATACGAAACTAGATCTGGTTACTTTGGTGACTGTTGTGGTGTAAATAGACTTTTATGGAAACATGTGAACTAGTAAACCTTGCCTTTAAATATTTGGTTAAGTTTTATTATATCGAGGTTATAATCACTCAAAAACTATGTATGTCAGAAAACAAATTGACCTGTCAAAATTGCGATTGAAATGTCAAAATTGTGATAGACATGTCAAATATTTTGAAAGGTGCCACTTCAGAATTACCACCCTAAGATGATATTTTAAATATACAACATAAAAAATGATATTTCCCTCTTAGTTTCGTATTACAAAATGAGACAGATAATATCAAAGCCCTTAGTACGTGGATTAACGATCAAAATTTTATTTCTGCAAAATAAATTATTTAGACGCGATTTCTGCCAAAATTGTGCTAAAAAATGTTGTCCCACACCCTGTAGCCCAGATGGTTTAAACTAGAAATCTGAAAAAATCCTAAGTAATATACATTTGTGTGAACCGGAATAGTACAGGAATTTTTGATGCGATTATGTTTTCGGAAAATAACGCATTTTTTGTTTTTTGCTTGACCATGTAAAATATTTAATAACTTATGTAACACAGTAAACCAGCATGCTTTGATAGTGAAATAGTTAGCATGTTCGCATTTTAATTTGTAAATTATGGTTCGCTCCGATCTCAAGATATTTTATTTTTTCTGTTTTTTTTTGCTTCTTTATTTTGTTTAAATTATTTTTTCAAAATTCTAGTTATATTTGGGCAAATGTTGCATTTAATTTTTAAAAGCGTAAATTTAATAACCAGTGGAAATTGGTGAAATTGAATACACAAAATCGGGCGAAGTTATGACTTAAAACAACCAATGGAAGCCATAGGCGCAATTTTCAAAATCTTAATGTACCTTGCTATATAAAAAAAAAAATACTGCACATATTTAGAAACCTAAATAATGATATTAGGCATTCGAATTAAAATTATCAAAAAAATATATTTTGACATAAAATTTGTTTTGGCATCCCAAATAATCATCATTCAATTACTAAATACTTCACATCAATTTTCTTTTTTGTTTTTTAGTAAATTTTTGATTTAAGTTATAAGTTTTGTGTTCACATTAAACTTGTTAAAATCCACCATGCAAAACAGCTTAATTAGTTACAACTTTTCGAAAGATTTTGATATTATCGATGATATTTTTGTCTCAATGCGCCCCTTTTGTATGGTGCCCTTGTGTCGCGCATAATTTGCGAACCTTGTGACACCACTGGTCAAGAGCTTATGTAAAGATGTAAACAAATATATTTTTAAATTTAAAAATGTCTTTTATGTTTTTTTCAAAGGAATCTAATATTTCAAATCTGTGTCCGGAAATTTTAAATTTGTCACTATCTTTTTGTGCTCTGGAGAAATATATAGCTTTTATATCTTCTCGATAAACCTGTACGCAATGCGTATATGTTATTTCGTATTGACTTTCAAGGATATCTTATTTTAGATATAGGAAAATTTAAAAATTTAGCTTTACTGAACCAATACCGGAAATATAATGAGATGAGCAGAAATATCAAAACCTGCAAAATTTCGCACAAGGAATGGTTAAAGGAATAAAGGCTGGACCGTCAATTCTAAATGTAAGCGACCAGCAGCCATTTTGATCAGTCACCTAACTGTAAAACCGCATTCAGAGCTCTTAAATCAATAGCTTATGCACTGTAGCTTATAGACTATTCACTGTCATCAGAAAGTTTGTCATATGATAAGACGTGAAACCGTTCAGACCTCCAAATTTAATACGCTGTTTGTTGTGGATTGTGCATAATTTTCTAAACTTATAGCTAGTGAGATGTTTTAATGAGACAGACATATAAACACATTGGCTATCGCATTCTATCAGTGACATCGTAGTTATAGAATTCCTTTACATAACCTAACATAATGTCATCATTAACAAATCTTGCTCAAAATTACGAAGACGGACAGTAAATATGATCAATTTAGGTAATTAGGTAGTTAAAATCTAAGACAACAGAATTATAATAACGATAATACATATAAAATATTTTACGAAGCTAAATAGTTGGTTTCAAAATTCAAGATGGAGGGCTATTCGTAACGTACTAATTTATAACAGATGTGAACGGTACATGGAACGTTAAAAGAATGCATTAAAACATAAGTCAGAGCGTAACAACGAACAGTCTATAACTCGTTAATTTAAAGAGGTCTGAATGCAGCTTAAAGGAGTCAATATATAGTAATTTTGTTTTTCTGTAATGGTAATACATAGTGCTCGTTATGTTGGCATCACAAAAGAAAAAATAAACATTTTCTTTTGTACATAATTAATTGTTTCTAGTGCCGAATAAATCGGCGAATTCTCAGAATTTCTTGGCAACACCATGTCACCAACAAGACAGTATTAGAGAAGCTCAAGAAGGAAGCAAAAATTATTTATGTTTTTAAACGTCGAAAATTTGAGTATCTCGGACACATTATGCGAAACAGTGATAGATATGGATTTTTGTAACTTATTTTGCAAGGAAAAGTTTTCGGCAAGAGACGTTCAGACAGAAAACGTATTTCATGGTTGAAAATTTTGAGGGGATGATCTCTACGACAACTACACAGCTCTTCTAGGTAGACGTTAACAAGATCTAGATTGCTGTTAAGATGTCCAACATCCGGAAAGGATAGGCACTAGAAGCAGAAAACTACGTGAAATTACTAATCATGATACAAGTCCTTAGCTGTCTCTAAGCATTTGGTGACAAGTCGTCAACTTGGTTAGTTCTTGACTACCCCAAAAGACGTTATTCAAAGTTTTAGTCCTTACCTTGGGAAAACAGTTGACAACTTTGGTCTCTGGCATTTAGAATTGACATCCTAAAAGGAGAAGTTTCAAAACTCCCTAATTTGAAAAAATTGAGTTACTTTCACGGAATTTTACAGTGTGGGAGCCTGGATTGTGTGGCGTTAGAATCTCCTGAGTCCTCAAAAGTTCAGTTGAATTGTGTCAAATTTTATTTTCACTGCGCTTTAACTGTCTATCTTCCATTTCATGGCAACCATGTTGAGCTTTGAGTACTCATATATTAAGTTTGTAATTAGGTTTGTTCGTAAAGTAATTTCCAACGATTTGTTACTCTGTTAAAATTACTCTGCTACGAACAGGCCTAATATATAAAATAAAATTCTAAATTTGTATTCCTGCGACAGTACTCGATAATTTTCAATATGCAGGGAGGAAATAGGAGTAGTGTTTCTGATTTCTCGACATTAGACTTATTTTCTCGAGAAATCTCGAGAAATCTCGAGAAAAATAATTATATAATTATTAGAATATACATCTTTTTTTAATGTTGAAAATATTTTAGAGTATAAAAACATGTTAAAATTAATTAATCACCTTTAAAGTACTAAAGTAAAGGCGTCGAGCAAATTTTACATTTCTCGAGAAATGAAAAATGAGAATTAAAACTTTTTCTCGAGAAATTCTCGAGAAGAATCACTAAATAGGAGTAGAATAGGCAAAAGAAACAGAATATACGCTCCAAATAGTAATCAAGCAAAATTAAATTTAAAAAAAGCAAGTGCAATATAAAGTACAAGAATGGGATGAAAAATAGACGTAGATTACGCCGGTAAAACTTGATATATAATGTATTATTCTGTTATATGTCATTATATTATCCCTGAACATTTTGAGCATGCCATAATCATTAATTATCTTTAAAAAAAGAGTTGTCGGTGAAAAAATAAAAGTTTGCGATAAGGTTAATATTTTGAGTAAGTATGCCCTTTATTATACAACCATTTGTTTATGGTTGAATGAGTTCATGAAAGGAAGAACCAATATGATCGCTGTAGCGGTTGTCCGAAAGTACCCACAAGACTAATGACTAAAATTGTCGGTAGTTGGAATATCAAAGGAAAGCGGTTATTATATTTTAACCAAGGAATTGGATATGCTGAAGTTATCCACAAGATGGGTGCCGCGTTTCTCTCTGCGAACAAAACAAACAAACAAACAAACTCATTCAATCGTCAGGCTGTTTAGGGTAGGTTTAATAAAAATCTGGTGATTTTTTTGCGATGTTTCATACCCATGGATGCGATGTGGGATCATTATGATACGCCAGAGGCCAAGGAATAGTCCAAAGAGTAGATTCATCGCGGTTATCCGATTACAAAGAAGTCAAAAGTGGTCCCATCAACCGGAAAGATATTAATTTTTTTTGGGAGGCGAAAGAGAACTTTAACATCGCTTCTCTTCCAAAAGGACAATTAATTAAAAAACAATGCTATATTGACATCCTCGACCGTAAAAAAAAAAAAAAAACTAATGGCTCAATTCTGCCCAAACCTGTAAACTTACAGAATCTGTAAGAAACTGTCCATAACAACACACAAAACAACTCCTTAGATACGATCGTCTGTAACTTACAGATTTGTCTAGAATTGCACTATACTCTTCATTGCCAAATTTTTTTTATTTCAACATCGTATATTAATTTCCCTGGTTGATGCTTCGACAATACCGAGGAACAAATCATTGCGTGAAGAAAAGAATATTTTAAGAAGAAGCAGAATTTCTTAACTACAACTTATTAAGATATACGATGCAATTCTGTGGCAAATCTATAAGCTACAGACGATGGTATATAAGGAGTTGTTCTATGTGTTGTTACTTGTTATGGACAGTTTCTTATAGATTTTGTCTGTAAGCTTATAGATTTTCCACAGAATTGCACCAATAAGCTAATTCAGTTTCGAAGATGTCAGAAAACTGTAGGACAATCTGTAGTCGAGGAAAATGTGGGAATATCAAGCACATTACAAAAGAAAAAATGGATGCCACAATTGAAATAATGTAAACAAGTACTGGAAGATATGAGGATGAAAAAGTATTTTAATTACATGAAAATTTCTTAAGGCGGTTAATAAACAAACAACTGGAAGTAATACATAATTAACAATCTCCAACTTCCTCTTATACATTTACCTTTCTTAAACCCTATATACTACTCGTCTACAATAAGCTAGCAAATATTTACACATTTTAAAACCGGAACATAGCGAGGCAGCTCCGGTATTCTGTAGTCCGGTGTATATGTGTGGATCCGGTGAAACTTATCTCATTACGAATGTGTACCTACGAATATTAACTGTGTTATAATCCAGTTTAGTGTACGACCGCAAGACCGTCATTACCCCCTTTGAATACAGCCAACAAGTAACACAACTGACGAAGGGATTGCTTGATAGACGGAGTTTAAAAGGTTTTATGTAGGAGTATAATGTAAAATATTTGATTTTAGTGTTTGTGTTGTAAAGATGCGTGGGTAAAAGGGGCTTATATATTTATAGAAAATTGACAAAACAAACCAGAAAATACAAAACAGTATTATTAGCATTTTTAGGCTTCGAAATAACAAACAAATGAAGTAAAGCCGGAACCAAAATGATAGTTCTTTCTATTCCACCAAATTAGCAACTGGTTATCACAGCTAGAAAACTCCGAAAAATTTTAAAGGGTTCGGTTTCACTATAAAATTTTCAATAGAGTTTGGTTAAACGTCAGGTTCTACAGAAAAAAACCTGTGTTCGATTAATTTTTAATTTTTTTTAAATAAAATAAGGTATTAGTAGCTGTTATGCAATTTAATTGTAGACATAAAAATCATTTAAAAGTAAATGTTTTTATTCAACAAATCAGTCAATCAATCAATTGGCTGTAACAACCCTCAGAGGGTTGTCGCCTCCACAAACTTATTCCATCTTACGCGATCACGCGCTAATCTTCTCTAATTATGGGCATCGATTCTTTGCAGGTCTTTGTGCACATTGTCCATCCATCTCATTCGAGGTCTTCCTCATGGTCTGCTTGTACCTGTAACGCTATCGAATACTCTTCTCACTGGCATGTTGCTGGGTATCCAGCGTATTCTGTAACTTTTTATAAAGCCAATCACATCCGGTTCAATATAAAGGTCGCGCAGCTATTATTAAATTAATTAAAACAATTTCCAAAATGGATATAACATTAAATTTGATTTAAAACATATTACACATATGTTGTACAACATATAAATAAAAGACAGAGCTGTTTGCACCCGACAATCAATACAGTTCTAAACTATCTCTGGATGCAAAATAATACTTAAGACGTTAGAATGATTCCTTAATTATCCTCGGATTGCATGTATTTGATCAGGTCAGTGACACGATTTGAGTAACCATATTCATTGTCATACCAAGAGATAAGCTTGACAAAGTTGTTGTTCAGAGGAATACCAGCCTTAGCGTCAAAGATACTGGAATGGGAATCGCTCATGAAATCTGTGGACACGACTTCATCCTCGGTGTAGTCAAGGATACCCTTGAGTGGTCCATTTGCTGCTTCCTTAACCTTAGCTTTAATTTCATCATAGCTAGCACCTTTGCCCAATCTTACAGTCAAGTCTACAACAGACACATTGGGGGTTGGTACACGGAAAGCCATACCAGTAAGTTTTCCATTGAGGGAAGGAATGACTTTTCCAACAGCCTTGGCAGCGCCAGTTGAAGCAGGGATGATGTTTTGGCCTGCACCGCGTCCAGCACGCCACATTTTACCAGATTCATTTCTTCTGATTCTCCATCGAGGAAAGAAATATTCCATCCTCTTGGACAGAACCTAAAATTTTCCGTAGAATCTTGCGTTCAAAGATTCTCAGCCGGCGTTCTTGTTCAAGAATAAGTGTTCAAGATCCACTTCCATATATGCGTATGGGTTGAATAAGGGTCTTGTATAATCTTATTTTTGTGTAATAGCAAGCGTGATCTGAGCAGACTGTTAAGGGCATAGTAGGCTTTGTTTGCAGAAAGCATTCTTAAAGTTATTTCTCCCGTGATGTTGCTGTTGCTGTACACGGTGCCGCCGAGGTATTTAAAGCGTGTTACGGATTCTATTTGCAGTTCTGCGATTGCTGGTGGGCATTCGTTTTCCGGTGTTCTTGATGCCCTGAAGTACTTTGTCTTTTCTGAGTTTATCACAAGCTCTTCTGCTTCTGCTGTTTTCTTTAGTTAGTTACGATTCGACAACATTTCTTTCAGATTTGCTTATTATGAGGAGATCATCTGCATAGCCCAGCTTGGCTTTGGTTTCTGAATAAGTATTGGTCATGTTGGATCAGATTTTTCCTCATGATGCTGTCTAGCACCATGTTGAAGAGCGTGAGTGAAAATGAGTCTCCTTGACTAAGGCCAATATTACTGAAAATGGCATCAGTCTTACATGACTCTATTGTAATTTTGGAGGAGATACCAATTATTGTTTCCATGATCAGGATTCTTAGTTTTTCTTAAAGTTAATCATCGCTTGCCACACCGAGGGGTGTTTGATACTATCATACGCTGTTTTGAAATCTACGAATATCTTATGCAAATCAATTCCGTACTCGTTAAGCAAAAATATAAAAAATCATTCGATTTTAATTAAACCTATCACAAATTTATTTATTTTCATATTTGTCGTTTTTATGTTATAACTATATTTATTGTGTCTCTTTTATATTTGCAATCAAAAGTTAAGCAAATTTTAATTCAGGTGCATTTACTCGATCCAAGTTTGCATTAAGGGGCCGCGCAGCACTGAAGCACCTCGGGCCCCGGAAAAGGTAAACAGGGTCGCCGAGAGAGGCCAAGGCTCCAGTGATATAGTAATTCTAGACCCGGAAAGACAATAATTCCCTCCCCCGAAAACAATAATTACGGGCCTGATGACAGTGATGATAAAAACTGTGCGAAGATAGAAATTGTGCTGCATTTTTTCTCTAGTATAACATAAGTATTCTTAGGTGATGTGCACATTTTTAACGCGTAAACTACCGGGAGAAACGTCACTAAGGGGCCCAAATACTGATAACTGATGACAGCTAACTAAATAATCAAAATGTGCAGCCAAATCAAACAGAAACATTCTCTTTCTGAAGTCATCTTTATATTTTCTCTCTACGATACTTCAAACTTGCCCCATTGCGTTTCTGGCCTTTTTTATTCTCTCCTTGATATGGTTCGTATTTCCATTTTTTTTTTTTTTTGAAATATATATCCTAAGTATTTAACTTTCTTTACTTGCTCCAGTTCTTGATTATTCCATTTCCAGTGTTCTTTTTTCTCCTTCCCTCATCCTTTTCTAAATTCTACTATTTTTGATTTGGCAAGATTATTTGGATAGATTACTAATAAAAAAATAAATTTTACAGAAAACGTCATTAATCTCAATTTGCCAATGATGCCAGACGTCTTCAATTGCCATTTGAATAGTGTATTTATGAAAGTTTATTTCATAAATTACTAAATATTTTCAAAAATATTCCAGTTATTTTGCCCCTCTCCTTGAGAAAAATTAAAATGTTTTGTTCACTAAATAATATTCAGCAATAAAATACGTTAATTTTTTATTTTTCTACTTGCTTTTGTATTTATCTTACATTTTAATTTTAATTTTTAAAATATTGTACATACACTTGCATTTAATAAAAAAGTTAAAAAGTACATTTATAAAATGAATCCAAATTCCACCAAAGAAAAAATTCTGGCTACACCCATACATCCGAAAAAAACAAGAGCGGGTATTCCCCAACAGCGACGTGATTATCAACTTGACGTGAACGTGTAACAAGTAATGAATTACATTCTTTTATTTACGAAATGTTAGTCAAAACTTTAATATATAATATTTTATTTCATGTTTTAATGTAATATAATGTTTTATTTTTGACACAATTATCTTGTTACCAATACTTATTAAATCTTCAGTCAGCTGTTCTCTCTAAAGATTTTCCACGGATTAAACATCTTCCATTAATGGTAAATTATTTGTATTTATCAATAAACTTCACTTGTTTTGAAAATCTTGTAGATATAATCTACGTTGAGATTCTCCCCCTAATCTTATCAAGCATACTCTGTTTGTTTCCAAGTTGTTCCCGTGTAAGACAAGGAATGTGGTGGTTGTACACAGGTGAATGCATGGTCCTGTGGGATGAGGGATGGTTTCCTGCTTTAATACGGGTCACAGGGCGCACCCAGAACACTACCTGGATTAATATTCAAACAGATATTGTGGCTTGCTGTATTTCTATGCAGATAGCTCAGATTGTGGACTATTTATACCATTGAGAATTATTATAGGTTAATAGTTATAACAATGTTTAACTGATTTATTTAAGTAATTTATACAAGCTTTAGAACTCAGATTTAGATCTAGATTTGGTTTTATCAAATATATTTAATGTGCTTCTAAATATATTTATTTTATTTGTAGAAAATCACAGAAAGGTTACAGGAAATAAACCAATTGAAAATTATTTATATAAAAAAAAATGTGCATAAAAATAACAATATAACTGCAAAACTTTCGCGGACCACTAAAATTTTTCTGCGGACCACCTGTTGAGAAACACTGACGTACATAATAAGTGAGATTCTTTTATAGGTAGCTCTCCCCACAGCGCCCCAATTATATATTTTATTCAAATCTGCATTAAACAGAGAAGAATCATTTCATACCTCATCTTCATTTTTGCTGTTAAGTTATTGATAAATGAGATATTTCATTCTTATAAGTAACACTCCCCTTGCCCCCTAAATAATCTTTTTAGTCCGAAAATAGCAGAACATATGATCACCAATAATCATAACTTTTCTGTAAATGATTTTAAAATATTACACATTCATAATAAAAGTCTTAAACTGAACCTTTCAGAGTACCGATAAATTTACAAAAATATTAACTCTGGAATTTGCTTAATAAATGACCAGATGGATGTTTACAACTCACCCCTAATAAATCGGTAGTATTTTTCCCTTATCTGCTAATTATGTTTATACCTGTATTCCCTACCATTGATATTTGTACCCACTAAATTTATTTGTTAAAAATAAGTTTAGTTTGTAATTTGAATTCCTATCGATGGCGTCACTGCCGAAATACGTATAGAGTAACATTAACCTTTATTTTTGTGAAACTAACCGAGTGCTTTATTTATTTATTAATTTTATATCCCCAAATATTCATTAAATTGAAAAGTATATACAACAATAAAATATTTGTTTTTTAAATGTATATGACAATTTTTGTTCTATACATTTTTACTGGTAAGTCACTAATAAGAGAGATATTTGAAAAGTTTAGCTTTAGGATGTCCCCCCGTAACTCCCAAATATTCATCTAAATCAGAGGTTCTTAAACTTATGTAG
Source organism: Liopterus haemorrhoidalis (assembly GCA_963971575.1). Taxonomy (NCBI): domain Eukaryota; kingdom Metazoa; phylum Arthropoda; class Insecta; order Coleoptera; family Dytiscidae; genus Liopterus; species Liopterus haemorrhoidalis. The sequence goes on along the minus strand of OZ020615.1, from coordinate 16,117,441 downwards.
TCCGCGGACCCCCTCTTGAACAACTTTTTTTTGCGGACCCCATCCTAACCCTAGGCATTTTACGTCGTTCTTGAGACTTAATTTCCGGCTCATTAATCTCATAGGCACTACTTTGTAATAAATATTGGTAAAAATTTATCGCTGGTTATTTTAATGAATGGTCTTGTGCATTTATAGAGGAACATTTTTATTAGCATATAGAATAAAAAACATAAAATTCATAAAAATAGTAGTAAAAAGAATAAAAAAAAGTTACAAATATAATTAATCCGTTAAACTCATACAAACATTTCTTGGACAAATATTGGTCAAAATAGATCGTATTATAATACAGATGATTCCGCTTAATTGGGCCACCGCTTAATTTGGGCAGCCGCTTATTTGGGCCATACTCAAAGAACAGAAACCAAACTAAGGAACCAACAGTACATTTACATGTTTAATTGGGACAACATTCCGCTTAATTGGGACAGTAAAGATCACAGTACATATTATGTTCTCAAGAAAAAATATGTACAAAGAATTTAATATTACAGAGTTATTTTATGCAGGAAGGAAATGAAGGGAGTCATACATCCGCACTGAATACCTGTGCTGATTTTGTAGAAGTGAAATGTTACAAAAACAAAAGACAGACTACACTTGACGCATTTTTGCATTGAATTAAATTATATTGTACCTATTTATTATTTTATTTTGGAATTTATTATTATTTTTTCTTAAAAGTTTATATTTTTTGGTTATATGTAATTTATAGTTTTGTCCAAGAGTTTATAAAATAAAATTATTGAAAGAAAAATATGCATTGTTTAATTTTATGTGAAATTCACTTAATTGGGGCAGCTGCTTAATTGGGCCAAAATGCCTAAGTCCCGATGTGTCCCAATTAAGCGGAATCGACTGTATATGTTTTCTGTAAATAATTTGCAGTTGAATAAAAAAACTTAAATTTTTACTAATATTGTTTAACTATGTCAATAATTTAGATAACAACAAATACAAAAAGTCTTGACCAAGTAGGATTTTTATTAAATTAAAAAGAGTTATTTGGATAAAAGCGAAAAGTTGAGAGATGTAAAGTTAATGTCAAAATTGTTTCGCGGACCCCCGGTAATGGCTACGCGGACCACAGTTTAAGAACCGCTGATCTAAATGAAAAAATTTATAGAAATAAAATATTTATTTTTTCATTTTAACCTATTTTTGGCATACAAGTTTTGGCTGCTTGGTTGTTTCAGGGTGTCCCCCCCCCCGTAACTCCTCAAATATTCATCTAAATGAAAAAACTCATAGAGATAAAATATTTATTTTCTTATTTTACACTATTTTGGTCATATACAATAAGGTTTTATAACATAGATACTGAACGAGGACGAGTTGTTATGAAGCCAACACGTCCTTAGGCGGGAAAACGGGGGTTGCCCCGAGGAGTTGTACAGTTTGCATACATCAATGTTTTGCCGATAAGAATTGAAAGTAAAAATATATTTTTTTAATACTGTAAACTGCAAATTTTAATAAAATAAATTTCATAAATAATATTAAATTAACCTGATTTTATTAGCATATATTTAAAATAATTAGTAGGTTTCTAAATTACATACATTAAAAATACAATATGATCGAAAAAAAGTTTAGTAGGCCCTGAATTTAAAATGTTAAGTGGACATTTCTGTTAATATACAAATAAATGATTCCATGTCTATCTAGACGACTTTTTTTCTCGATCATATTGTATAGCAATGCTTCAGACACTTTCTAAATTTAAAACGGACATATATTACAGCATTTATTCCATGATAAATTAATATTTATCTGACAAATTATAAAGATGTATATCTATAATCAATGTTGGGTAAAATTCTTTTCTGATGTATTCGAAGTACTGAATACAAATACTTTTTTTTTTAAGGAAAAACTTTATGTAAAATTTTAATTAAACATTACTTTTTAGAATTTAAAATACTACGTGGTTGAAATACAGTTCGCAACTCTTAAAATGCGATTTACGGCAATATTATTATAAGTTAAAAGATGATGAAAAGGTAAAATAGTAAAATAGAAAAAATAACACAACAAAACATTCATAAACACAATACGGCGCCGGCGTTTTTCTTAGCAATAGTTGAATAAAATAAATGGAAATTAGGCAACTTGTTATACCCCTCGGGGCAAAACCCCCTTTCGTCTCCACAGGTTCTTGGCTTCATAACAAACAATGCTAAGGCATAGAGCGTGCTGTGTCTATTCATATTGTCACGGGGTGGATTCAAGAACGGACATCTTTTCTACAAAATTTATTATATTACAATAATTTTACAATACAATACAATTAACTGTCAGAATGGCTGCTGGTGTTGACTGTTAATAGCTGATGTCAGTCCCGTTCTTGCCCCGGCTTCTCCAGGATCGGTCGAACCACACCATGTATCCGCACGAGGCGGACACGTGGAGAAGCCCTGTAGATGGCACTCACATCTCGGGTTAGTGACTTGAACAGTTGGGCTGGTCCTCGGGTAGCGTGCTCACAAAAATGGTCGAATGAATAACTAACTGACTCAATGAATCACTGACTCTCCAATGAATCACTGACTCTCAATGAATAACTGACTCCCCGACTCTATTCCCTAAGACCATTTTATAACTGTTAACCAGGACACTATGACGTCAAGTCCTACCTCAATTGTTTTGGAAACATTATTCATTTGTGTAATTGTTGGCAGCAATTAAAGACCATAGTCGGCACAATTGAATAATGTTTATCAACACATTAGAAAGTAGTTCAAAACTTATGTTGACAAACTCGTAACACTCTACACATTCTTTAATTCCCAAAACCGCAAGTCAGCAACCGCGACCTACACGGCCTAAAGGCCGCTCAAGGAATTGGGACATTAGCATACAATTATATCATAATTGTGACAATATGACGTCAATGGTCATATATGATTTTGCTGTTAAGTCAACAGTAAGGAAATATATTTGTAGCTGGCTAATATGGTCGAAAGACCAATGGCCAATAAAACAATAAATAAAAAAAAAAAAAAGGAAATATATGTAGATTTTAGTTTTAGGGTAGATATTATAAGTTTTTTAATAAACCGTTTTAACCCCAAAACAACCCCGTAGAATAAAAATTTTGAAATGCTTTATAGCCTATGTTCGAATCCTGGTTTTACTCTAACATCGTACCGTATTTCGTAAAAATATGTCCAACCGTTTTTAAGTGTATCTCGGACCGACAGACAGACGGACAGACAGTCAAACAGACAAAAATTGATTTTTTTTTCGAATATTATCTGAAACGTGTAGATACCAAATGACCGAAAAAATAAAAAAACAGATATAGCCTCCAATTTTATTAATATAGATGTGTAGCATTTAAAAAATTTATTTTATAATTTTTTTATACCTTCACTGAATTATATTTAGAGGGTGCCGAATTGTCTTGCCTAGGGTTGCCGAATTATACCTTGCCTAGGGGCGCCATTGATCGTGGGGGTTTCGTTCTTTTTAAATAAGGACGTATGTCAAGTTGGGTATCTTTGGAAAGAGCTTTTGAAAAGAAACAACTTTTACTTAAATATTTTTTAAATAACTTTTACGGTTTACGAAAAAATATTCTGTATAACGACTATACTGTGTTCAAAATGCAGAAATTGTAATAAAATCACGTGAAAGATTAAAGCCGCTACATTATTGGCTGTTTCGTTGCATGACCGACAAAGCAGCTAATGGACGATGAAAGTTCAACATTTGCACGTGAACAGTGCGTGATTACTATCTCTACATTTTGAACAAAGTATAGTAAAGTATTTTTATTTACAAGTGTTCAAAGTGCCATTCATTTTAATTTAACCACCTTCATATCCCTATTCTTGTACTATAGGCAGCTTGGAGCATAACGGAAGTAAAAATATTTCACTTACAAGTTGTATATATTTGAAAGTACTTTATACGTACTGCGTCTCCGAGTTGATCGTCTCTAAGTTGTTACTAGGAATGACGTTGGGTACCCATGTACCCGCTACCTAACCCGTTAACATTGTACCCGTTTTCTACTTTGATTACCCGCTACTCGTTATTTACCCATTATTATTAACGGATAGCGGATAATTAACGGGTAATTCTGAGGTATTTTGATAATTTTTGTTGATGAGTATTTTGTTGTAAACAATTTTCCCAATCTTTCTCATGATTTGAAAAAAGATAGAAGCGTGCCACAGATGGCCCTTTGGCCCTCTTTCATCTTTAACTAACGGGTAGAGGCTTATTAATGTGTAGTGGAAAATTGACGGGAAACGGGTAATGACATTTTTAATTTTTGACATTCCTAGCTGTATCATACCAATTTGAGCCACATAAGGTTTATTTTGAACCTTACTCTCTACATCAGGATCATTTAGGTTCCTCAGATATTTCAAGTTTGAATACCACTGTTCTGCGGGGACTACTGAACAGTTTAATTAGTACCAGACATTTATCAGGACATATTTTCAATTTTTTGTTGTATTAAAAAATGTTTTTCTTATAAAATAATTTATTCTGTGAAGTTAAAAACTTTATGAAGAATGATATTTTAATCCGTTTACTACTTAAAATATTTTCCTTAATATTTTAAACATAAGAAATTTATCAAAACAATTTTCCTTTTTTTATTATCCTCATAAATATTAATTAAAGTAAATTTTAAATACTTTATCATATTAAGTATGAAATAAAATAATAATTTTTACAAATTGTTCATTATTTATTGTTGTTTTAATAAATTTTTCTTAACATGCAATTTAGTATTTAGGATAATTGAGTATAAATGGCGTTAATTTGGTGGTAGATATTTGCACTCGTTGCAAAATATATGGTTCACTTCAATTCAATAAATCAAAATGTCATTTGGAAGGTTTGAAATGACAAAAATAAATGGACGAGTGGAAATCAAATTCAGAAAATGGATTTGTCATTTTTGGCAAGTTGTTTCAAGAGACTTATTTTCACTTTATGGCAATGTATGCTAGAGGATATTCCAGAATATTCAATACAGAACATAGTAAACAACAACGTTTTATTAATTAACACGAGGGAGAAACGTGTAAAGGTCGTGAACCAGAAAGTACATTTGCGTTTTTTTACGTAGAATACGTTTATCGTTTCGTTCCAGTACTGGGTCTCTCAATAAAAATCTGTGTCTCAAAAAGTGTACACCAGACTTTCTTCAATAATTTCAAAGCCATAGAAGCTAGCAACAATATAATAACTGAGTAGAAAAGAGGAAGGTCCAGTGAGTCCACCGAAATAGCATTTAAGGTCAGATGACGCCATATTGAGCAGCACAGGTGTTCGCCATTTGGTGGTGAAATCGGCGCTCGGAGCGCAGGATTAAATTAGTATAAATCTAGACCGCGACCTGATAGCATCTGAGAGCTTAACAAATTCAAGATAAAACAATAAATAAATAAAAACTTAGACGATTGAGCGCGATTTCAGTAAGTATATAAATGAGGAAAGAGAAAATGAATACTGGAGAAGGGATGAACAAAGAATGTGTAGGATGTGTGGATAAAAAAACGAAACCTTTGAACACATAGTGAAGAACTGCGGAGAAATAAAATTTAAAGAAGAAACAAGAGAAGACGTACTATGTGATTCAGGTTAAGGACGGAAATAGATGGAACAGGTCTTGGAAAGAAGAAAGGATTTGAGATGGAGACAATACAAAATATGTAATATATAAATGAGAAAATGTATATATGTACCATATATGAAGATTCAAGCCGAACTTCAACAATCATCGAATCAATATATAAGTCACCAGCAGTAGCGGTGAAAGGCAGGGGTGACAGGGGCACAAGCTCAGGGCGCCAGTTACTAGGGGCGCCAAATAAACGCTTAAACATATTATAAGTTTTTCTATTTTTATTTAGATCAAGAATATAAATTTTTATGTCTATATTATTCTTGTACATATTAAATACAAAATTGAATTTAAAGATGTACATATTTATTGGTTATATAATAATATTCAGTCTTCTTTTTGACTTCTGCAAAATATTTAAAGCATCATATATGCATATATTTGTATATAAATCACAAAGACAGTCCATTTTTCAATCTTCTGACTTGTTTAAAGACGGTGTTTTGGAAATAGTTTTTTAAATAATTTAACGTAGAAAATGATCTTTCAGCAGTACGTTATTTACTGGTAACGTTACTAATATTTTTAACAGCTTCTATATTTGATTAACTTTCTTACACATTTGAAAACATCTATAACTGATTTTGGTGGCACATTTAGATATACAATGGCACCTTGACTTACAAACTTAATTTGTTCCTGACCGTGCTTCGTATCTTAAAAATTATGTATTTAGAAACCCAATAAATTAATTAATCCGTTCCCGGATTAAAAAATAATAAAAAACATAATTAAAAAAAAAACTATTCTCAATTAAATGAAGAAAATGCAAAAAAATTGATGTGAAGTGTGAATTTTCACACATTTCAGGGTTTTGCAGGTATTTAGTAACTGAATGATGATTATTTGGGATGCCAAAACAAATTTTATGTCAAAATATTTTTTTATGAATTTTAATTCGAATGCAATACCATTATTTAAGTTTCTAAATATGAGCAGTATTTTTTTATATAGCAAGGTTCATGAAGATTTTGAAAATTTTTTTTAAATTATAATTTCAACACTTCCAAAATTTACCAAAATATAACTAGAATTTTGACAAAATAATTTAAACAAAAAAAAAAAAAAATGCAAAAAAACAGAAAAAATAAAATTAACAGAATTAGAACTCTAGTTTGCAAATTACAAAACGCACGGCAAAACCAACTACGCTACTAGAGCTACTGATCTGGTGTGTTACATAGCGAATTAAATATATAACATATTTTAGTTAAAAACACTAAAAATGCGTTATTTTCCGAAAACATAATCATAACTGATCAAAACTTCCTGTTGTACTATTCCGGTGCGCACCAATGTACATTACTCAGAATTTTTTCAGATTTTTAGTTTAAACCATCTGGGCTACAGGGTGTGGGACAAAAAATGTTTTGCACAATTTTGGAAAAAATCGCCTCAAAATAATTTATTTTGCAAAAATAAAATTTTGATCGTTAATCCACGTACTAAGGGTTTTCATTTGATACCCTACTCAGAATTTAAAAAAAAAATATATTTTTTTTTGATGAGCACATGTTTGTTTATATTTTTATAGGGATATGTTTTTTAGATGTTTTAGTATTTTTCCTATATGCGGGTCAAAGAGTTGTATAAGCATGCAAAATTTCAACTCTCTAGGTTTTGCCGTTTGGCTACAATTTTTACCGAACAGACAGACAGCAGACAGACGACAAAATGACGGTATTTATGTCATACCTACAAAACCCTAAAAATGGAGAAGGAGTGAGAAGAAGCATTTTTTCACGAAAAATATGCAACTTCTATACCATTATATATTAATTTTTATTTATGAAATTTTCTGTTTTACATGATTAGTATGAAATTCATCTTGAAACTCATCCATTAAATTGTAAAAAAAAGAACAAATTTCTTATATCTGGTTTTGTGGTTCAGGAGTTTACGATTTGTAGCTTGTAGTAGTAGCCTTTTAGTAGCCTGTTTCTAGTACATACTAGGGAAAAAAGTTAAAAAAGTATAATGTAAACAGGCTTGAATTCATTTGAAAAGAAAAACATCACGATTCGTATCTAGAGGCCAAAATAGGATATGAAAATAGTTTGTACCTCGAAAAGTTCGTATGCCGCGAGGTTTGTAAGTCGAGGTACCACTGTATTAGCAAATTTACTGATCCATAACTAGTATTCGGTTATACCCCGCCCCCTGTTGGTATGCCACTTATATTATAACAAGAAGGCGCAGTTTGGCGGGTTTTCCCCGGGCGCCAAAAGGGCTAGCGCCGGCTCTGGTCACCAGATCTAGTAACGTATTGCGAAATAAATATAATCGGTTTCTTTGGTTTAAAGGGCGTGTCACACTATAACTTATCACACTTGGGTGTATCACACTTGTTTTTACTTTGAAAAGTTTGTGAGGTTTCACTAAATTAATTAATTCTTCTTCCAAAATCATTTTTTGTTTTTTAATATTATAGTCCAAAATAACAATTATACAACAAACTAAACTCAACATAAACAAATACAAAGATGCAATAGCTAAGAGAATAGACCCATTGGCGCAAGCAGTTTTTGAAAAGCCTGTGTAGAAAGATGGAGTAATTAAATCATGTTCCATTTGCCTAGTCTTTAAAACAGTTTTTTTTTTCATACAATCACACAAAAATGACTTTGATTCGAATGCAAAACCTTTTCCAAGGCTAGACGTTCATATTAAGTCTATACCTTTTCAAGTTCAAATTGGCGCTAATCAAAATCAAATTGGCACTAATCAAAATCAAAATGACAATTAACAAAATCAAAATGACAATTAACAAATTCAAGTTGTCATTAAATACAGTCCCATGTTAAATCCGATTGAGCAATCATGGTCTGTATTAAAGGCTAGTGTAAAATCAGATTTGGCTGATAACCTAAGAGATGTTTTAGCAGGAGAAGATCGGCATAATATCTCCCAAACTGAATACAGAATGCGCCGGTTAGAAAATATTGTTCAGAATAATATTAACACAATCAATGTGGCCAACTGTGCAAGATTCATAGCCCATATTCAAAAATATATTCCAGCAGCATTAAATATGGAGAATATTATTTTCTAATTAATTAATTTAGCAAATGTTGTTTATTTAATATGTCCATGATATTGTTTTAAAATATAGTATAAATAACATTATTTACTTAGTTCTATTTAATCGTATGATGTATACTGCTAATTTAAAATTAATTAATGACAACTTGAATTTGTTAATTGTCAACTTGAATTTGTTAATTGTCATTTTGATTTTGATTAGTGCCAATTTGATTTTGATTAGTGCCAATTTGAACTTGAAAAGGTACAGTGTGATATGGCCTTAAGCGGAACTAGCAATTTAATAATTTTTAACGTCTGAATGAAGCTTTTGATCATTTTGTTTAGCAAAAGCCGTCTTTAGTCGTTACAAAATGAGCCATTGTAAGCTTAAGAAAATGAAAATTCCATTTAGTTCCGCTTAAACGTTTGGAATTGCGTATATATAATAATAGTAATTGTATATAAACATCACACAGAGAGCAAACAGTCAGATAAAGAGAGAAAATAAATAATCAGACAAGAAATATAGTTAACTTTTTATGGGCAGTAAATTCTGAATATATAAATGCTGACCATTTGTCTGATTTTTAAATATTTATATCGCAAACAGTATTATAAAAAATCTCCAATATTTCATGATACAGCATCGTCAAATAAAAACCCTACGCAATAAAAGCTTACTATAACAAAAAATCAAACCTTTCCTTCAGCCATTATGAAAAACCGACCAAAAATAATAATGTCCTTCCAACCCCTATCTATTATCCTACGCAAGGACCTTTAAAACTACTAAACAATAAAACCAAAATATAAAAAAAAAAATTTGACCGAATGTGTTTAGTTAATAAATCAGTGAAACATGCAACCATTTGTGGAACACAACTGCCGCCAGTTGGGGTCTAAACTGACCCCAATCACCCCCCTCCACCCATAATACGGGGATGTGAATAACCCCAGTCATAACTGATAATATCCCGCGAGTTAGGGGTTGTATGAGTGAATAGGGGCAGAACTGGAATGGTTTGTTTGACAAATATCTACACTGGGACAATACAGGTTTATTTCAAATATAGAATTTTTGTTTGGTAAATACATTTTTTATAACTTTTCGAATATTTTAAGAATTAGAGTTTTTTAAGAGGTCTTTTGGGGAAAATATTTTTAATTGGAACACAGTTAAAGAGTAAATAAAAATTTATTTACAATAAATTCCCATACCAATTCGCACGCTCGCATTTTGAGAATGGAAAAATATAATTTGCTGGTAATCTATCAGGTGATATTTTTTTTTTATAATTTCGTGAGTATCTTTTCGATCTACTTTTAAACAAATAATTTAATTACTGGAAATCAATTTGACTAGCATATTAAGTTAAGACTAGAGTATCGGGAAAACCTCATTTTTCAAAAACCGCTGTTTCGGTTTTTCAAGTTTTATATTTTTTGTACTATAGATACTCTAAAATAAATCAATAAATTTTTATTATGCGTGACATACACAATTCGCGACTCCAAATAACAGTGATACATTTAGTGGCGGCTTGGTAAATTAAACAGAAGCGTATATTTGTATAATATTTGTAGTGTGTTTTGCTGCAGTTTATGTGAATTAAGACGTATTTTTAAATATAGTGACTTAGATACAGTGATTTTTTGCCGAAATATTGTTTGAGCAGATAAATATTAAGAAAAAACTTCTGACATATACGCTTCTCGTCGGCCATCAACTGTCGTACGCAGCGCCGCCAACGTTAGTTTGAGTCGCGAATTGTACTTTACAATAAAAAAATTAATACTAATAAAGAACCATACAATATAAATATTATACGCTACAACCTACGTAGCATACTAACGTAAGGTTTATTTAAATTTAAATAAAAGGCTTTTAAAAACACTAAAATATTTAAATGTTTATCGTTTAAACGTGAACGCAATTTGGTGCAGAAGTTGGCGCTTAATGAAAATGTTCTTTGGCATAGGTGGATGTTGCTTTAATAGTGGATAGTGCACTCTGGCGCACTGACTTTCCCATGCGCATTGCGTCTGGCGCCAATACATTTCTTTAGGTTTGATATCTAATAAAAAAGAAAAGTCTAGTTGGTAGCATTATGCACCTCTCTACTGATATTTTTTTTTAATCTAATAAAGCCTTTATTCAAGAATAATACATTTGTTGCCACATTTGAGAGATTTTCTTCTTACCTTTGTATCTTTTTCTTAAGGATTAATTTCTTAAGGATAAACCGAAAACCGCGTTTTTTTGCGGTTTTGCGGTTTCGGTTTTTGCACTGAAAACCGCGGTTTTGCGGTTCGGTTATAACCGTTTCATAAACACTAGTTAAGACACAAGTACCGTTACCAGAGTCGTGAAGAATAATTTTGGCACTTGAGGCAAACCATACTCAGAACTGGTTAGATAATAATATTCTTACATTAAATTATAAAAAAAGTTGATGTGAAGTATAAATTTTTACACATTTCAGGGTTTCGCAGGTATTTAGTAAGTGAATGATGATTATTTGGGATGCCAAAACAAATTTTATGTTAAAATATTTTTTTGTTAATTTTAATTCGAATACCTAATACCATTATTTAGGTTTCTAAATATGTGCAGTATTTTTTAAATAGTAAGGTTCATTAAGATTTTGAAAATTGCGCCTATGGCTTCCGTTGGTTGTTCTAAATCATAAGCTCGGCTCCTCTGATTTCGTATACATTCAAACATAGAATTAAATTATAATTTCAACAATTCCCACTGGTTATTAAATTTACGCTTTTAAAAATTAAATGCAACATTTGCCAAAATATAACTAGAATTTTGACAAAATAATTTAAAAAAATAAAAATGCAAAAATAACAGAAAAAATAAAATTGTTTTCACTGGGAGCGAACTCAAGTTTGTAACTTAGGAAGTGAGGATGCTAACCATTACACTATGTATGCTTACTAGGTTACTGTCTTAAAAATTCAAAAAACCTGAGATAACGGATTGCCAACTTCTTGTAGGATGATAAATAATATTTCAAAAATTCCTGTTACTCATCGGCGTATATTTCAAGGGCCAACAAGGGTCCTACGTGCCCGGGTATAATTGAAAGTAAAGCAATATTTATTCTCGCTGGTCAGCATAAGTAGGCACAAAATTTTATTTTTGCAAAATAAATTATTTTTAAGATATTTGCCAAAATTGTGCAAAAAAAAATCCTGTTGTACTAATCACAAATTTTTTTTTGCACAATTTGGGCAAATTTCTTAAAAATAATTTTGCAAAAATAAAATTTTGATGGTTAATCAACGCACTTTCATTTGGGGTATACTCAGTAGGGTCTACTCAGAATTAAAAAAAAAAAAAAAGTGTTTTTTTCGATGAGCATATATTTGTTTATATTTTTAGGGGGATATGTTTTTTAGATGTTTTAGTATTTTTCATATGTGGGGGTCAAAGATTTCGTCATATTACTACTTTAATCGATAAAATAAGAAAAAAAATATTTATACAGGGTGTTTATGGTCTTCTTATTTCTTTTTTAATGAGTGATACTACAGGTCAAAAGAAGGCGAAAAACCTTAAAACACCTTAGTAAAAAATTTATAATAAAAGAGATATTAATTTTTTAAGTTTTGACGTTTTTCCGAAATAACTCTCCAAATAGTTATCCAATCAAAAAAGGCATTTAGATAAAATATTTGTCTTCTTATTCTTAAAAATATTTGTGATATTTATTTATATAGGGGTATAAGTTTTTGCTGTTTAGTCAATAAGAAGGGAATAATTTAAATTTTTAATTTTTGGGATTAAAAATTAAAAATAGGCCTAAAACAAACCTAGGACTCGTTTTTTTGTCCATAAGAGGGTTTTATTATACATTTTTTCCATTATTTTATGATTTCTTTAACTAGTAGAGCCCGCAATGAAAACCTTGCCTAGGGCCCTGTTTTTCCTTATTCCGTCACTGCCAAAGGGCACAAAAAAACCGGTGCGCAAGTTCTGCTAATTAGTTATTATTTCTCTCATAATTTTGAATGTGTTCACAATTTCAAATTATATTTCCCAAGACTAGTAAAAACTGCATATAGCGCAGAAATAGTTTTAGGCAAAATCAGACAATAGCGTCTGGTGTGTGGATTTGTGCTTATTGTGTACTAACGTACTTGTGGCACGTTCGTACTGCTGTATTCCGATAGTCACTACATTGCGCCATGTACTTCAACAGATGGATTTCTGTTCTTACTCTGGGTTGAGCAGTTAATTTAACTTGAGGCTATGTCAGCTGCTCCTCAAGTTCTCAAGTTGTTATTGTTAGTTGACAGATAATACCACTTAATACCGCATGATTTTTTTCATTTCACACGGTTACCATTGTAATTGTGCGTGCCATTTGTTCTTGACAGCCAATATTTACATTGTATTTTCTTGATTAAATTTTAATTTATTGAAAAATGCTTTCATTATTATTGAATAATTTATTTAAGTAGACGTTTTGTGTTACACTGGAAATCCAATGCTTAATTTATACTCATTTGTGCATGTTATAATTAGTGATGTGCCGGATCACATAAAAGCCAGATCCGCGGATACGGATACGGATACGGATTATGTATTTCCTGATCCGCGGATACGGATACGGATATGGATATGGATATTGCAGTAGAAAAACGAACGACCTTGAAGCAATAGTTAGATGTGTCGGAACAGCACGTTTCTACAAACCAAAACATGCAAACGGAGGGTATGAACACGTAGAAAGATTGTTATCGGTGCCTACTTGTGCCAACCAGCGAGAATAAATATTGCTTTACTTTCAATTATACCCAAGCACGTAGAATGCTTGTTGGCGCTTGAAACATACGCCGATGAGTAACAGGAATTTTTGAAATATTATTTATCATCCTACAGGAAGTTGATAATTCGTTTTCTGACGTTTTTTGAATTTTTTGATATCAAGAAACAATCAGATTACTTCATTGGTCCGACTTTACCCGAGGAACAACGAAAATGTGTTGCTAACTTAATATTTGTTATCAACTCATTGGCATGTAGGGCAAAATAGTGTTCATTTAATAATAAATTCGTGTAAGGTAATAAAATGTGCGCTTATGATAGATAGATATTTTTATTATTCAATATTATTTACTACATTTTATTTTACACTAATTAACTTTTACTTAATAATAATTAAAATTTTCGCCTTTCGGCTTAAAATCTACTCTCTTTCTCCTTTAATTAATATCTTCGTTGACTTCTTTCCTTAATTTCCTCTCTTCTGTTTTTCAGTTTTTTCATCCATTCATACCCCCTTCCTGTTTCATTCAAAATTTCTTTTCTCGTTTCCGTTCTGTGTCGGATTTCTTCACATTCTTCCAACAAATGTTCCATTGTCTCCTTAGCTTCCCTGCACGTTCTACATGTTTTTTCTTCCTCTTTCATCCAAAAATTATTGTCCCTCTCCTCATTTCCACATCTAAATCTCGCTATCACTTTTTTCTTCTCTCTACTGCATTTTTCTGCCAAATACTGTGGTTTTCTCAGCGTCCAGGTCTTTTCATATCGGATGTTATATCTTGATTCTCTTATTTTTGTATCTTGCGTCGTTTGTTGTATGTCGATCATTCGCCCTGTTACTTCGCGCCCCATTTCTTCTCCATTCATTCTTTGTAGTCTTACCGCTGTTGTTGACCAGCCAGAATATTAATACATTTCCTTCCTTTCCTTTTCCCATCTTGATAGTGGTTTTCCTTGTTGATTCCGTTTTTCCATTTCCCTCCAGCATTCATAAAGAATTTCTTTTTCCGGGTGTTTAATTATATTCTCTTCATACTTTATGGCTTTTCTGACTGCCTCTATTTTTATTTTCTTCATTTTCGTTTCTTCCAGTATAATGTATGTTGGTATGTTCGTGTCTAATCCCAACATCCATTTTAAGTATTTTATTTGTACTTTTTCTATATGTTCTCTTTCCGCCCATCCATTACATATTTTTGCTCCATACATTATTATATTTTTTAGCAACGCCTCGTACATGAGCATACGAGTTCTATAATCCCCTTTGAATTTTCGTTCCCCTGTACACCATACTTGCGGTAGGACTAGCATGGCCTTCTTATTTAATAGTCTCGTATATGCCTCTGTCCCTCCGTTGCTTCTAAATTGATACCTTAGGTATTTATATTCCTTTACTTTTTCTATTTCCTCTACTTCCCATGTCCATTTTTCTACTTTCTCCCTTCCACCTCTCTTACGAAACAACATAATTTTGGATTTAGCTGCATTTAGATTAAGTTTTTTCTTGCTTAGGTATTTTTCAAACCTTTCCAGCATTCCCTGCATTTCTTTTTCTTTTGTTGCCAACAAAGCCATATCATCCGCATAAAATATACTCTTATGTGTACATATCCTTGGAAATAAGTTCAATAAGTAAATGTTTCTGTCAAGTATTACATAACGTTCAAGAATTAATGATCGCACTGTAGGTAATACGGTAAAGGCGTGGAATCTCTGAAAGATTATTACGAATAAATATAACGCATTACCCTATCTATGTATTTTGGTAACTAAATATAAACTGCAATAAAATAGTCGGTAAATTTGGGCAATATATAACAGTGGTGTGTATCTATCTGTAGATTGGAATGGAAATATGTAAATGTTTGTTATATTTGGTTGACTTTGAACTGAAATGTCATTCGGGTAGATCAATCTATAAAGCTATAAATAGGAATGAAAACTGAGTGAAATTAATGAGATTACATGGACGACCTAGATTCTTTTCCAATTAAACACAACTGAATAATTGCATTTTGGTTCAGTATTCTGTTACTCATCTCTGGAAACAACATCAAAAAGAAAATTAAATGACATTCTAATTTAATGCAGGAATTTCGTCACTTGTGGATACGAACATTGGCACAATTCAGGGTTTTTATGGAAGGGAAATGTCAAAGAGCAAATAGATTCACTCAAAGAACGATATTCGAAAAACTTTTACTTTTCAGTAATCTATAAATACGTAAGAGTGTAGTGAAATGTAAATTAAGTGAAGTAAAAGCTAATATATTATTATATTTGAGGGGGTAAAAAAAAACAAACGTGATTTGTCATAGTAATGCAATTTTGAGACAAATCAAAAAACATTACAATCATGTTTGCAATAAGTTAGGAATCTAATTTTTCGAACCACTTATTTTTAAAGTCCCAAGCTTTGAATTCAAAAATGTCAGTTTTAATGACAAATAATACGAAAAATCAATTATTTAAATTTGGACAAATCACCGTTTAAATGAACTTAGATGACAAATTATGCTTTAAATGGACGAAAAAAAGATTAAAAATGATTTGAATGAATGTTTATTAACAAATATGGGTTTACATTATTTTATTTATCCTTTTTTTTTTTAATAATATTATTTATTTTTCAATTTTAGGGTTTTGTAGGTATGACCAAAAAACCCTTATATCGTCATTTTGTCGTCTGTCAGACTGTCTATCTGTATGTTCGGTGAAAATTAAGTATGCTTATACAACTCTTTGACCCGCACATAGGAAAAATACTAAAACATCTAAAAAACATATCCCCCCTAAAAATATAAACAAATATGTGCTCATCGAAAAAAAAAATTGTTTTTTAAATTCTGTGTAGCGTATCAAAGGAAAACTCTTAGTACGTGGATTAGCGATCAAATTTTTATTTTTGCAATATAAATTATTTTAACGGTATTTTTTTTCAAAATTGTGAAAAAAAAAATGTCCCACACCTGTAGCCCAGATGGTTTCAACTAAAAATCTGAAAAAATTCTAAGTAATGTACATTGGCGTGAACCGGGATAGTACAACAGGAATTTTTGATTAGATTATGTTTTCGGAAAATAACGCATT
Organism: Liopterus haemorrhoidalis; assembly: GCA_963971575.1. Taxonomy (NCBI): domain Eukaryota; kingdom Metazoa; phylum Arthropoda; class Insecta; order Coleoptera; family Dytiscidae; genus Liopterus; species Liopterus haemorrhoidalis. The sequence goes on along the minus strand of OZ020615.1, from coordinate 16,100,852 downwards.
TTTTGTGTTTTTTGCTTGACCAAGTAAAATATTTAATAACTTATCACATTGAACCAGCATGCTTTGATAGTGTAATGACTAGCATGCTAGCGTTTTAATTTGCAAACTAAAGTTCGGTTCGCTCACAAGGCAATTTTATTTTTTCTGTTTTTTTGCATTTTTATTTTGTTTAAATTATTTTTTTCAAAATTCTACTTATATTTGGGCAAATGTTGCATTTAATTTTTAAAAGCGTAAATTTAATAACCAGTGGAAATTGTTGAAATTGAATACACGAAATCAGAGGGGTGGGATTGTGACTTACAACAACCAATGGAAGACATAGACGCAATTTTCAAAATCTTGATGATCCTTGCTATATACAAAAAAATATACTGCACATATTTAGAAACCTAAATAATGGTATCCGGCATTCGAAATAAAATTAACAAAAAAAAATATTTTAACATAAAATTTGTTTTGGCATCCCAAATAATCATCATTCACTTACTAAATACCTGCGAAGCCTGAAATGTGTGAAAATTCACACTTCACATCAATTTTTTAAATATACCTAGTAGGGACATAAATACAGTTACAATAATGAATGCACCCAATAAAAATAATACAAATGAGCGCACCCAAATTTAGACAGTTGATAATCGTGAGTTAACCTATAAATTACTTTACTGTGGAAAGAATTTGATTTTGTGTTATGTGTTACCATGGAATGGTCAAACAAAGAAAGCCGAATTGCAATTATTGCGATTTATAAATGTAAGATGGAAAAAACAAACATTTTTAAGACGCTAAGTCCGCTCGGCATTAGTCGAATGTTTGTGTATCGGTGCATTATATTGTTTCAGGAAACTGGGGACATAAAAAACCGAAAAAGATCCGGGCGCCCGAGAACAGTACGCACGGCACAAGCTATCAAAGCTGTTAAGGCCAGAATAGCAAGAAATCCGTTGCGAAAACAAAAAATGACGTCCCGCGAAATGAAAATTTCGCGAAAATCAAGGGCACGCATTTTGAAAAAAGACTTGAGTCTAGGGGCCTTCAAATGCCGCACTGGACAATTACTAATTGTGTCTCTTAAAAAAAAATAGGATCGAAAAATCGAAACGCTTGTTAATCAAGTACGCAGGCGACAAACACAAGAAAATCCTTTTTACCGACGAGAAAATTTTTACTATACAGGAAAAATTCAACAAACAAAATAACAGGGTTTATGCCAGGTCATCTACTGAAGCCTCGGAAGTAGTTCCAAGGATAGAAAAAAGGTCACCACCCAGCTTCAGTGATGGTTTGGTGGGGCGTTTCCTACGATGGAGTAACTGACCTTCATTTTTGTGAAAAAAGGGGTGAAAACATCGGCTAGTATCTAGCAACAAACGGTCCTAGAAGATGTTGTGAAATCCCTCAATCATACTCTCTTTCAAGATCAGTTATGGACCTTCCAGCAGGATTCTGCTCCAGGCCATAAGGCTAAAACAACCCAAACGTGGCTTTTAAACAATGTTCCTGATTTTATCGGCGTAGAAGATTTAATCTCTGAAATATTGAATCTCTGAAACGGGCTTTAGCTCGAGCTGTAGTCAATTTTACCTTGGAAGTCGTACGTGCGGCTATTGATGATTGGCTTGTACGAGTTAAGGCCTGCATTAAAGCCAAAGGTGGCCATTTTGAATAATTATACCAATTATGAATAACTTATGTATATATATATATATATATATATATGTATATATATATATGTTAAGTACAAATGTCAATAAAATTTGGTGAAAAACTTAGTTGTAGTTTTAATTTTATTTCATAAAATATTTGTAACAGTATTTATGTCCCTACTAGGTACATATCGCATAATTTTTCTAAATAATCACATAAAATCTATTGTTGAGGATCTTCTAAAGATGGAAGATCCAAGTTCACCAAAAAATTTAAGGAACTCACTTTTTTATTTTATTTATTAATTATTTTTTGTTCCTGTTTGCTCGTTGGAGATAGCACAAAACATGCTTTAGATTAATTCCATGATTGTATTTTATATATCTAACAAAGAAGATGACACGAATAGTAATATCTCAATTTTGATTTTTGTGTGAGAAATCATGTTTTAAATTTTACCTCAACATTTATTATTCTACTTTATTGTCTAAATATATTTCACATTTTACCAACATAATTCCTTATGGTAAAAACGTTTCATTTTCCGTTAATAAAACGAGAACAGTAAATTTCCCAAAAACACCATTCGCAGCACTATAGAACAGGCATCTATAGCCCGTTTCTTTGGTTTAAGCGGAACTTGATTTTGGGTTCTAGTAACTTTTACCGCTTCAGTGAGGCTTTTGATAATTTTGTTTAGCAAAAGTGCTCTTCAAACCTTAAAATGAGAGCTCATGAAAACTTAAAAATTTAAATTCCAGTTAGGTCCGCTTAAACGTTCGGAATAGCCTATACTAGAACTATATGTGAAAAAAATCGAATTTATAAACCAAATAAGATATGTATCGTTTTAGTTCGAAAGATAAATTGATCTGAACATAAAACCTATCTTACGAAATACCTACTACATACAACGATTAAATATCATCCAAGCATTAGAATACCTCAAATGGAAATCTGAAGAAGAAGTCCTTTGAAATTTCTATAAATCACTGAGCAGGTCTAAACTTGTGGACCGGGAGCTCATGACAGTTTTTGGTCTCCGATTTCATACAGCATGCCTTTTGGAGAAGATAATATTTACCCTGTGACAACAAAAAAGGGATGGTACTAAACCCCTGCACGCTTTCCAGTCATAGGGAAAATTGCATTTCCACTTAAACACAAAATTTTTGTGCTTTTCTCTGATTTAATATTGCTTGCCCTTTTGTCAAAAGAAAGTTATAACAAATTTAAAGTCTTTTAAATATATGCAGGCGATTCGGATGGTCCCAAAGAGCTCAAACGGTCATGTGATCTTGTAATAAAAAAATATGATTTTCCGCGTTTTCATACAGCATGCCTATAATTAAAAGACTTTAAATTTGTTATAAGTTTCTTTTGACAAAAGGGCAAGCAATATTAAATCAGAGAAAAACACAAAAATTTTGTGCAAGTGGAAATGCAATTTTCCCTATGACCGGAAAGCGTGCAGGGGTTTAGTACCATCCCTTTTTTGTTGTCTCAGGGTAAATATTCTCTCCTCCAAAAGGCATGCTGTATGAAATCGGAGACTAAAAATGTCATGAGCTCCCGGTCTATTGTTTGTTGCTGTATCAACAGAGGCGGATCTACATACGGGCTAATAGGGCTTAAGCCCTGGGCCCCGGATTCGCAAGGGGCCCCCAACCTCTCGGGCAGATACCTTCTTGTTTGCCGTTCACTTACATTTGGGTGGTGAGGACCTTTTTTTTTGCTCTTCACTTAGATTTGGGAGGTGAGGACCTTTTTTTTTTGTTCTTCACTTAGATTTGGTAGGTGAGGACCTTTTTTTTGCTCTTCACTTAGATTTAGTAGGTGAGGACCTTTTTTTTCTCTTTACTTAGATTTGAGAGGTGAGGACCTTTTTTTTGCTCTTCACTTAAATTTGGGAGGTGAGGAACTTTTTTTTGCTCTTCACTTAGATTTTGGAGGTGAGGACCTTTTTTTTTGTTCTTCACTTAGATTTGGTAGGTGAGGACCTTTTTTTTGCTCTTCACTTAGATTTGGTAGGTGAGGACCTTTTTTTTGCTCTTCACTTAGATTTGGGAGGTGAGGACCTTTTTTTTGTTCTTCACTTAGATTTGGTAGGTGAGGACCTTTTTTTTTGCTCTTCACTTAGATTTGGTAGGTGAGGACCTTTTTTTTCTCTTTACTTAGATTTGAGAGGTGAGGACCTTTTTTTGCTCTTCACTTAGATTTGGGAGGTGAGGAACTTTTTTTTTGTTCTTCACTTAGATTTGGTAGGTGAGGACCTTTTTTTTGCTCTTCACTTAGATTTGGTAGGTGAGGACCTTTTTTTTCTCTTTACTTAGATTTGAGAGGTGAGGACCTTTTTTTTGCTCTTCACTTAGATTTGGGAGGTGAGGAACGTTTTTTTTGCATATTCAACATAAGTGAAGAGCATGTGTAGGGCTCCTTGGCATTTTTAAGCCCTGGGCCCCCAAAATCTAGATCCGCCACTGTGTATCAGTTATAAGACAAGTAAACAAACTCACCTACCGAAACTAAATTCGATCCAAAATTGCACCTAGAGATATGTTCCGACTTTTTACTGATTGAAGATTGCTTTTGCTAAACAAAATGATCAAAAACCTCATTCAACCGAAAAAAAATTACTGGTTGTCAAAATCTAGTTCCACTTAAACCAAAGAAACAGGTTATAACCTAAAACATTGTCTCTTAACATGAAACCGCATGCTTCAGGTAACAATAATTTATTCAGCAATATATTTCCACCCTTCCCTTATGCCTTCCATCAATACAATTTATCACATAAAATAGGAACAGTAACCCTAACTACATCTATATTTATCCTTATCTTCCCTTAACAATAGTAAAGCAATTATTTCCTTAAATTACTCTAGTAATTACAGCGAGAAACCGTAATTTTCCCTATACCCTGTATACACAATGTAGGTTGACATTCAAAGAAATTACTGAACGATCCAGCTATGTTTAGAGTTATTTGACGTTTGAATGTTGTCAGACTTGTACTGCTTGGAGATGGTTTAGACAGCGGCGTAGACAGAACTATAAAAAACCAGAACTTAACCAAACTCAACACAAATTTGAAAAGTTTAAGATGTTGGGAACACAAAGTGTTTACATTTGTTTCTATTTCTTGGCTATTCAGTTTAGGTTGACCCTTTTTTTCGACTTCTTGGTGGGATAACTATTTTACTGTTGCCTCTCCGCAGTGCCAATTTTTCAAAATGTGAGTTTGGTTAGTTTTGGTTAGTCTGGGTAATGTTTAAGTTGGTTTAGTTTTTTTATCATAGTCTATGGTTACGAGTACTTATGATGTGAGATTATGGTGTTAGTGTATATAGTATAGTGTTAGTGTATAGTGTAATAGGATGAGAGAAAGTTTTAGAGATCATTTATGAAAACTTGTAAGGAACTGACGATTACCAGGTTTTGCATACTTACAGTAAGACATGTTTTGGCATTTTTTGAGGAGTCTAATTTTTGTGTTATTGCTATTAAGATAATATCTAAATGTTAGAGAGTATGGTAAATACATTTCTCTTCAAATTCTTGCCAAAACATCAGAAATAGCGTTCAGGTCTTTTGTCATAATGCTTTCAAGGCATGTTAGGATCATCAACATTGTTTTTTACAAGTTTTTAGGGCTACAATCTCCTCAAAGATTTGGTTCTAATTCATTACATAAGGTCCGAACCCAATCTATTCCAATTTTTACGTTTTAGTTTCTGGAGATTTTTGTATTCGTTGTCCATTCAATTTGTTTATAATCTTCCCCTCAGTCTTATGGTACCTTGTATGCTGTAAAATATTTGATCACGTTGTATCCAGCTTACTCTAGCGCTCTGGATGTATCCGACGTTATGATCGTCCTAGAGCCTCATTTATACCGGATCATATTTTCGGCGCAATACTTTTCTTTCGGCGAACAAGTAAGAGTGCCTGTGGTTGTTAAAATAGTGTTTTCGAATAATCTTTACAATAAATTATGCACAGTAACAAAATAATTAGAAATATTTGCTATGTTTATAAACATTTAATTCTTCTCCTTCAAGTGTCATCTCCGCTTCGAAGGCTGGCCATAGCAATCTTAACCTTGGATGCTACCGTCCTGAAAAGATCTATGCTTGACCAAGAAATGAGCAATATTCTTCTGTAAATCCACATTTCGAAGGTATCTATTCTCCTACGTAACTCTTTAGATGAATTTCAATGAATAACTAAAACATGTAAACAAATAACGGCCAATGGTATATATGGTGTAAATAAAATTCACTCATATTTTTTAAGTATTTATTAGAGACACGACGTTTTGCTAATAAATTACACAGGGCTGCGAAGGTTGGCCGCTTTTAATAATAATAAATAAATAAATACCCAACAATAAATAATAAGTCCCAATGCCTAGATAGGCGTATAAGGGTCAGAGAAGATAAGTTCTCCGTTTCTAGACCGCCGCTCGTAGATATGAAAGCCACGTGGTCTGTGTGACGTTTCGACCGGTCCTATTATCCCTGAATGAACAGGTACTCATTTACAATTATTAAATACTTGAAGCTGAGTCAACCCCAGAACTGTCTGCACAATATCGGAAGATAAAAATCCGAAGGAGATGGGAGGTATAGAACCAGCATCCTTGTGCTTCGTAGGCAACCGTCTTAATACGGAGCCACGGCTGCTTTTAATACTGCATCGTAACTTTAATAGATAAGTAGTAATAATGCTAGAAAATAGTATTATTTTTATTTTTTATCCTGTATCATTTTTTTACCTCATTTTAATAATTGAGATCTTATTACCTATGACTATTATTTACTTAGGGCCGAATGTAAATATTGCAGTAGTCTTAAGCTTAATGTAAATAAACAATGATTATAATATGTAAATACTTAGACATCAAAAGTATTGAGTAATAAAAATCACATTGATGCGGTAACGTCAAAACAATCATGCATTCATGATAGTTCCGCAGGACACAAGAGAAAGGCTACAAGGCGTGCTTTTCTCCGTGAGTGGCGTTAATAGTAACTAAATATTTAAGAATTGCCTTTTCCATATTTTATCTTCTTTATATTAAAGAAATAAAAGAAGTTTATTGATAATCAAATTAAGAGATACACTTTACTGAAGTTATTTGTTTCAAAATATTATCCATGTATTTTCTTTTGAGAATTACAAAAAAAACTAGACGTGATGGAGAAAAACAAAAACTTGATATGAAATCAGGATTTGTCATTTTACTTAATTCACCCCTTAAAATCAAAAACGGCGGACATTTTATTTTTTCCCAACTCTGTGTTAATAGTTTCTAACTTGTGCTATAAATCATTACGTAAATGAAATATTAGATGAGTAGGTCTGTTTCCTAACGGCCGAAAAAAAAAAAGAAAATTTCTGTTTTTTTTTTTTTTTGTTGAACAGTGTCATCTTAGCTAGCGCTACTGACCTTTGTAAGCCCTGGTCTCCAGCAAAATTATCCACCATTCCAAACTAGATTTAGCGTTCCACCAGTTATTTATTCCTAGGGATTTGTCCATTTGAACAACATTCAGCCATCTTTATTTGTTTGTACTATTTATTTTAAATCAACATATTTGAATTCAACTAATTTTCAACCGCAAACCATCTAACTTTTAGTTCCAACAGTCCGTAAATTTGATCAAAATCTTCCTAAATTATTCGTATTGTTTTTGTGCCTACGTCCCTGATTCTGTATCATTGTCCTATCCCTGAGACAGAAATTAAACCCTAGACTGTACAAGAAACCAGGAGCAGAAGAACTGACGAACGTGTACGATTGATGGTGGAATGTTGAGAATGAGCTAAAGGAAGTGAGAAAGGTTCTCAAAGATTATTGGATCAGTGTGTTTCGAGAAATTGACTTAGTGTATTTAATAAAGAGTTTCCAAGGATTTTAAGGATTATTTTTAATTAGTTAGATATTAGTTTCATAGAAGAAATTGAGTGTTAAGATTTCATTTAAGAGATATTGGAGTTTGGTAGAATTGGACTTGTTAGTTATTAATTAATTACAGTAATGCAATTTTCTCCTGGTCCTCTTGACAGTTATTGGGAGGCTGAAATAAAAGTCTCTCAGAAAGTTAGTGGTTTTCCAACAATTAGACACTTTATTCCAATGTTTTTTGTAAGTAAAACAAGTATCATAAAGGCTTAACCTTATTTGACTTTATTATTAACTCTCAAGCCTCTCTCGTAGTATGCAGAGTGGTCAAAAATTAACTTTTGACCACTTGAAATCTATACATTACTAATATATATATATATATATATATATATATATATATATATATATATATATATATATATATATATATATATTTTGTGTGTATGTGCGAATGTACCTATTTTATGTATAATCTGTCTCAATTTGTAATACGAAACTAGATCTGGTTACTTTAGTGACTGTTGTGGTGTAAATAGACTTTTGTAGATCATGTTAATCTGGCTTTTAAAAGTATGGTTAAGTTTCATCATATTGAGGTTATTACTAAATTGACATGTCAAAATTGTGATTGACATGTCAAATATTTTGAATGTATATATTAATATTTATTTCATCAACCTTTCGATTATTACTCGTATAATAGTAAAATATTACGATTATCAATATCGTGATAAAATATAAAAAACAAAAATACATATTATATAATAACAATTTATCATTTTATTCTGCTGCCCTTAAAATCTAATTCTTGTTTTGCAAAATTTAATAACATATTTAAACAAAAATATTAATTTTTTTAATGTAAATCCCAAATTTTTCTCTGCAAATCTTTCCGAAACATGTAGTCTGTGGTAATATCTGTTTTCTTATTATTACCTCTTCCCATGTTCGTTGGTCTAAAATTTTCTACACCTTCATTTAAAATTTATCTTACTTCTCCTTCAGAAATCTAAAGAAATTAGACACCAAGATTTACTGAAAAAATATCTGCCACAAGGTCTATAATTTCGCTTCTTTTTAATTTTGTTCCATTTTTTTCTAAAAGTTTTCCATAAGCGTTATATATGTGTTTTTTTTTTTTTTTTGTATATTTATCTAATTGTTGTCTCTTATGCATATTTTCTGATGTTATGTTTTTATTTTGGTTGTATAAAAATACTTTTCAATTAAAAAAATAAATTGACATAATTTAATGTCAAATATGAATTGTCAAATGTTTTGAAAGGTGCCATTTCAGCAGTACCACCCTAAGATGATATTTTAAATAGACAACATAAAAAATGAAATTTTCCTCTTAGTTTCGTATTACAAATTGAGACAGATAATATGTATGTTACCTTAATACTAATAAACGGCTGAACCGATTTAAAATATATACCAGCGTGTTCCTGGCATCGTATATGGCAAAATAATCCTCAGAGTCCTTAAATTTTTTAAAATAATTAAAATCAAGCGAAAATTTTAAATTACTGGGAAAAAATCCCTAAAAAAACTTTTTCCAGGCTGAGACCTTTTTTTTATGCCTTAAAACTTCATAATTTTTATGAGCAAACCAGATCCCCCCAAGAAAGAGGTAAATACCAAATTTTCTAACACCATGGTCTTAGGTAAATATATGTATTTAAAAATAGAGATGAAGACCTTTTTTTTAAGTCGTCACTTGTATTTTAGAAGCAAGAAGTTTTTTTTTAGATCATCTTTTTAGAAATGATAATAATTTAAATAATTTTGTCTTCCTATGTATTTAATTTTTTTATTTAAATTTTCTGTGTGGATATTAAATGGAAGCTCTTTAAGTGCAGATTAAGGAACGGTAATTGATTTTTGACATACATTTTATTTTGACTAAATTTTGCCAAGTATTAAGATTTTGGTATATATTGTAAATACATGGATACATTTTGTTGTGGGTAGAGAAGAGGTACGTAAATTTATTTTGCAAATATCGACTAGGAAAATAAATAAATAACCAGCCGGTTGCTCGGCTTCCATTTCTAGTAGAGAATCTGTTAGTTTTTCATATACAGTCTGTTTCAAACGCTTAGGTGGAACTAAATGGGAATTTCGTTCTTTTAGGTTGTCACGACAAGGGACCTTGCTTGGGTTATTTCATTTTTCACGTTGCAATGTCAAAATTTTAAATTACAACAATGAAACCATGGAAACGAATCACCTATGTCAAAATTAAATTATTTTTTTAATATATTTTAATGACAAAAAAATTAATAAATGGGAAATTTGTATTAAGAATGACACAAAAAATCAAAATATAAAGAAAATGACAATTTAAAATGATATTAACCTTAACAAAAAATGTGTATTGTAAGTATGATTTACAAAGCTTAAACAAAACGGTTGAAAAGCACGATTTAAACGATGAAAGTAACTAGATTGCAAAATTTAGTTCCGCTTAACCGTTTGGAACAGACTGTAGTCGCAATATAAACAATGTTTCTGTAGGTGTTATGCTCTTGCGTGACAAAAGATCGCCCGCATTGTTGCCAGGTCGGGATATGAATGATATTTTTGCAATTATATATATATAAAAATGCGTTTAAATATATATTATGGTATTATTAGAAATATATGATACACGGTAGAAAAAATCTAACTGCAACCTTCTGGTCGTGCCTATTGTTTTATAGGATTTAAAACTAACACTTGTAATTGTGTTATGTAGTGACAGACATTCATCGTTCGGCTTTCTAATAATAATCATTCACTGACTAAATACCTACAAAACCCTGAAATTTGTGAAAATTCACACTTCATGTCAATTTTTTTAAATATTATTTTCTGTTATTTAAATTTTTAAATGGAAGGACTATCCATTGGGTTCTTAAGATGAACCCTTATAGATAAATAGATGTAACACTAATTCAATTGAAGTTTCTTAAAAACCATTGAGGATATTTTCCAAATTTATAATCCTTTTGTTTCTAAATTTTAGGGGTTGTTATACTTGTTTGTTAGTTTATTTTCAACGTTCATAGCGTGCATAGATTAACAACATGGCTCTTTGGCGACCATTTGATATTGAAGAAATTCCTAATTTCTGTAGTGAAAATAGTGAATCTGTGCAAGGTGATTTGAAGTGCGAAAATGTGGACATTGACGTGGAATACGAAAATGTGGACGTGGCTACTAGAGAAAAATGTCATTTGTCAGAAGATTTCAAAGTTCTGATACTGAACGTTTATAAAAAATTAGTTTCGGAACGTAATGACAAACCTATACTTAGAACTGCGGAATTAATTAGTGTTCCATACAGAACAATTCAACGAATCATTGTTCGTGTTTTATATTTAATTTTATTATACAACATGAACTAAATACAATATCTTAAATATATTTTATTATAATTGTTTGACATCTCTTTGTTTATATTATATTATTTTTCTACTAGTTTTCTGTAACCATGTAAACTACATAACTACTTTATAATATACAACATCTCCCTTTCCTGAAACACAACATAATTTAAATTTTAACAATAAAATCATCATATTTTTTAGGCATTCTATGAACTCGTTTTTCTCGTTCTTTTGGAATATCTTCTATAGGAATAACATTTTCTTCAAGTGGGCTTTCTTTATTTAAAGAAATAACATTTTCTTCAATTTCTCCATCATTTTCATTAGAATCAGAATCTTCGACTGATTCCGAATCAATACCAGAATTTTCTTTAAATTTATTTACTGTTGGCTTTAAATGTATTCTATTTCTTCGAAGATACTTGTTATATTTATTTTGTATTATATAAGATCTTGGAGTACAATGTTTCTTATAAACTTTTGCCGGTTCCCATTTATTATCATTTCTTACTAAAATATCTTCTCCTTCATGAAGTTCATCATAATGTCTTGCAGATTTATCATAATACTGTTTATATTTTTCCATTTTACTTCTTAAATTCAAATTTAATTTTTTCGTGTTAACTAATTGTGGTTTTAATAAGTTACTACATATAGGAATTTTTGTTTTTACTCTTCTTTGCAACAATATTTGTGCTGGAGATAAACCTAATTCAGGAATAGGAGTATTCCGGTATTCTAATAACGCTACATATATGTCACTAGCTTTCTTTAACATATTTTTTACAATGTGTACAGCTTTCTCAGCCAGCCCATTACTTTTTGGGTAATGAGGACTACTTGTGATTATTTTAAAATCCCAATCATGAGAAAACTGTTTGCATTCTCTGGAATTGTATGGCATGTTATCGGCAACTAAGATATTCGGAATTCCATGGCAAGAGAATATTTTTTTCAGTGACTCAATTATACCAGCAGATGTTTTAAATTTCAACTTTTCTACTTCTATCCATTTTGAATAGTAGTCTATGAGAACCATATAGGTTTTTCCACCATATTCAAGTATATCGCTGGCTACTTCTTTAAATTATTCTTTAGGCACTTCACGAGGTTTCATAATTTCTTTACTTTGTTCTGGTCTATATTTTTCACAAACTTTACATTTTAAAATCAAATTTTCTATTTCTTGACTCATGTTACGCCAATAAAATATTTCTCTAGCTCTTGCTTTACTCTTGGTAATTCCAAAATGCCCCTCATGAATCAAATCCAGCATTCTTTTCTGTAATTTTTTAGGAACAATTATTCTATCTTCAACAAATAATAGGCCTTCTACTTCCTGTATTTCTTGCCTAAAATTCCAATAACTTCTTAAATTTTCCGGCAGAGATTCTTTTTTGCGTGGCCAGCCATTTTTACAATAATATATAATTTTGTTTAAAATATCTTCCTTCGTCAATTTTCTGAACTCATCCTTCCGTTCGTCACTCATTCTTAAATGTTTTTCTACTGAATGGACAATGTCATTCATACCTGTCATAGATGCATCTTGAGTTTCATCAATTTCTTGAATAAAATTTCTTGATAACAAATCGGCGACATGTAATTCTTTTCCCGGTCGATATAAAACATTTAAATCATACTTTAGTAACTTTAATTTTAGTCGTTGTAATCGTGCTGAATTAATTTTGGCAACTGGTTTTTTCATTATTGATACAATTGGTTTATGATCTGTTATAACATTTATAGGTCGACCATAAACATAATGGTGAAACTTGTATACTGCATATACAATTCCTAAAAATTCTTTTTCAATTTGAGCGTAATCTTTTTCCGTATCAGTAAGAGATCTTGATGCGTACGCAATGGGCCTATTATCTTGCATTAGACAACATCCCAGACCATCCTTGCTAGCATCCGTTTGTACTACTATTTTCTTTTTCTCATTAAATGTTCCCAGAACAGGTGGTTTTGATACGCATTCTTTAATTTTAGAAAAAGTATTTTGATGAATTGGTAACCATTTAAAATGAACATTCTTTTTAAGAAGTTCTCTTAAAGGTGCGGACATGTTAGCTAAACCAGGTATGAAGCTTCGTAAATAATTTATCATTCCTAATATCTTCTGTAAATCTGTTTTGTTTTGAGGTTCTTTTAACTCTATAATTGACGTAACTTTATCTAAATCTGGTTTTATACCATCCTCACTAAAAATATGTCCCAAGTACTTAACTTCTTTTACTTTAAACTGTATTTTTTTCTTATTAAATTTAACCCCAAGTTCTTTAGCTCTCTCGATAACATTATATAAAATTGCATCATGTTCCTTTTCATCTTTTGCAGATATTAACAAATCATCAAAATAAACAAAAACACCATCAATATTTCCAAAATTATTTTGATTTAATTTTTGAAAAAATTCAGGAGCAATATTTAAACCGAATGGCATTCTTTTAAAAATGTAATTACCAAACGGAGTACTGAAAGCACAGAGCTTACTTGACTTTTTATTTAACTTTACTTGATAAAACCCATCTTTAAAATCAAGAACAGTAAATAATTGTTTACCTTTTAAAGTTGAGGAAACGTCGTCTAAGGTTGGAATCGGGAAACGTTCTTGTTGAATTACCTTGTTTAACTCATGTGGGTCCAAGCATAACCTGAGAGACTTATCCGGCTTTTCTACAATTACTAGATTACTTAACCACTCTGTTGGTTCATTTATTTTTTCAATAATATTCTTTTCTTCTAACTCATCTAATTTTTCTTTTAACTTACTTTTAATACTTAACGGAACTCTTCTTAAAGGTTGCACCACTGGAATAGTATCTTTTTTTACCATTATATTGCATTCTTCCTTAAAATTTCCCAACCCTTCAAACAACTCATCATAATCACATATGAACTTCTCTTTTGTAAGATTTGAATTAATATGATTAACCTTTTTTAAAAGTTCTAAATTTATACAGGCTGATAATCCTAACAATGGTTTGACGTCTTTATTTACAATTATAAAATTTAGTAATTCTTCTTTACCATTTGCTTTACAATTTAAAGTGGTTTTCCCCATAGGCTCAATTTTGAAACCACCATAAGCTTCCAACACAACATTTGTTTTCTGCAATTTAGTATTAAGTCTATCAACTATACTTTTAGGCAATATATTAACTTCAGAGCCTGTATCTAACTTGAAATTTATTTTTATATTTTCTACTTCTATTTTTTCAGACCAGGGGCTATGAGTTTTAACATTTAAAACTTTTAAAACACCTATAAACATACTATCGTTACTATCGTTACCATTATTCTTTTCATCTAAAATATTAACCTGTTTTTCTTTATTATTAACTCGACAAGATTTGGCAAAATGATTCATTATTCCACATTTATTACACCGCTTTCCATAAGCAGGACATTCTCTTCTACCATGTTGTGTCTTGCATCTGGAGCAAAAAAAATTGTCCAGTAAACTATTTGTTTTATTCTTCTGTTTTTCTTTTTCTTTTTTTGAAATTCCGTACATATTGTTTTTTTAATACGTTCACATCTTTATCTTGCATAATCTGAACTTGTTCTTTTGTTAGTTCCGATGCTCTACATATATTAACAGCCATTTCCAAATTCAAATCTTTTTGTTTCAATAGCTTTTCCTGAACATTTTCCTCATAAACACCCAACACAATCCTGTCTCTAAGCATGGAGTCTAACTGACTTTCAAAATTACAGGATTTGCATAAAATTTTTATGTCAGTGAGAAACCGTTCAAATGGCTCTCCTTCTTGTTGACATTGTTGATAAAACTTAAACCTTTCAAATACTTCGTTTTTCTTCGGACTTGTGTATTTTTCAAATTCCGCCAAAACTATTGACAAAGTCAACTTATCTTCCAGACTATTCAATTTAAAGGTATTATAAATTTCAACACCATCTTCACCTACTACATTTAGCAGTATAGCAATTTTAACATCATCAGGTTGACTTACTAAACCAGTAGCTTTTAAATAAATTTCAAAATTTTGTTTAAATTTTCTAAAGTTTTCTGCAACATTTCCCTCGAAACTTAAAGGTGCAGGCACTCTCAGATGCTCCATACTAAATTCAAATGTAAACCTCTTCAACTATACTAGTTCTTTTCCAATTGCGACTGCGCCATGTTTTATATTTAATTTTATTATACAACATGAACTAAATACAATATCTTAAATATATTTTATTATAATTGTTTGACATCTCTTTGTTTATATTATATTATTTTTCTACTAGTTTTCTGTAACCATGTAAACTACATAACTACTTTATAATATACAACAGTTCGTGGCAAAAATCAGCAGCGAAAACGACCCGATGTCTAAAATAATAATAACTAAAATATACGACTTTTATTCGAAAAGTATAGTGCCGACTGTGCACCTTTTAATAAAAAAGTTGGAAGAAGACGGAATAGAATTTCCATACAAAGTTAGCCATATGTATAATTATTTGAAGTTGGTAGGATTTATTTTTGTTGCAAAACAAGAATGATTTTCGTTTGTGCACATTTGAAGTATTTAATATAGTCTACAAATATATTTATATTTATAAATCAAATATAGCCAGTCTTAAGACTGATAAAAATGTGAAGGAACATCATGTGACTATATACAGTTCATTCTAAATAGCATATAAGAAAACTCGTTTATTTTAAACAATTATTATGGTCCTGGCAACCATTATTAACAGAACTATAAACTCAGCTGGTATAATGGTTATACGGTCAGCCATTATTGGAATCAATAAGTGAGGGTGGTCATTTAATTTTGGAAATACTATACTAGTCACTATGTATTTTCTGTTTCCAGGTTTGCATTTAAAATACAGGATGATTGTTAAATGGAGCCGTAACGTTAGCGATTTTATTTAACGTGTGTCATATTTTAAAAGCTGTGAAACTAATGCAAAACTTGTAGCCTTGCTTAATGACCAGTCTGTGTATATTTCTAAAAAAACAATTATTTTCACCGAAATTTCCTCGCTGAGCTGCCGTTGCCCAGCTAACCGTCGCCTAGTTGTTTATTGACGAGTTGACCGTCGCCGAGTTGGCCTATTTTTGTTTAAACGTATTGTTGAACCATAAAACGTTTCATAAAAGATTTGGATCTATCCTGCTCGATAAAATATAAACTGTAAAATTTAATCAAACTCAAATGATATAAGGTAAGTCAGTACGTATGCGTTGTTGCCATAACTCTATATAATCCTAGTTACCCTATCTTTTTCCACAGTGTAAGAAAACTGTAAATTGATGGGCTATCCACTTTAACTGTGGCCACAGTATCCACTGTAACTTGAGTTGGAGTAAATCGTAGTTGAGTAGGCATGCTGTCAAACAAGGAGGTACAAGTGGTATTAGTCATCTCATCTCATTTTAAACTGTCCCTATCCTTTGTTCTGGAGTTAATTTCAGAGCGGAAATGGTCGGGCGAGTAACAGGAATGAGAAGGACGAAGGAAGGGGACATTCTACAGACATGTCAGATACACACTGACCTTTTACCTCGAGCTCAAAGGGTTTTCAGCTACCACAGTAAAATAAGAGAAAAATCTCAGACATTTGTTTTGAATATCATGTTAGAAGAGATTTTCATCTCTCAGATAAAGAGTTTTTTTTTTATTGTTAAGAAGAATAGGGCTTGTTAGTTTTAAGGATCTCTTTCAAGAGCAGCTACTAGTATACACTGTTTGTTATTTATGAAGGTTTAAATCAGGCCACTCTAAATGAGGCAAAAAAGCATGCTTTCAACTGGAACAAATAAAACAATTAAAATTTAATTGAACACAGTATATAGCCAACGATCAGTCAACTCATCTCTAAAGTAGCTAATATTACATAATTCGGATGAACTATGTACGAGAGCTGGAACAACTCGATAAAGATCAAGAGGTGGATCGAGTATACCAGAACGATTCATCAAAATGTACCAGGTCTACAAGTATGAAATGCGTATTTTTTTCAAACTTGCCGCGCAAGCATAGTGTATAGTTCAAAGTTTCAACACATATGGCGTTTTGTTAAGTTATCATTAAGTGTCAAATGCGTATAGGTTATAATTTGAAAAGTGATCATATAGTTTTGTTTTACTGTGTTAAAAATGTCAAATTTTGTTCCAAATAAAGAGCATTCGCGGACAGTACTACTGTTTTGTTTTCATTTGAAAAAAACTGCTGCTGAACCGACTGCTTCGAAAAGCTTGTGGTGAATATGCTCCATCGCAAGATACGTGTGAACGATGGTTTCGGCGTTTCAAAAGTGATGACTTTGATCTTAAAGAACATGGAAAACCTCCAAGAAAATATGAAGATACAAAATTGGAAACATTGCTACAGGAAGACGATAGTCAATCACAAAAACAACTAGCAGAGCAGTTAGGCGTTAGTCAACAAGCTGTTTCCAATCGCCTACGAGAGATGGGTAAGATCCAGAAAGCCGGCAGATAGGTTCCACATGCATTGAATGAGAGGCAGATGGACAACGCCAAAAAAATTTTGCTTGCACGATACAAAAGAAAGTCTTTTTTGCATCGTATCATTACTGGCGATGAAAAATGGATTTATTTTGATAATCCCAAACGCAAAAAATCATGGGTGAACCCAGGCTCACCATCCACATCAACTGCAAGACCGAATCGCTTTGGCAAAAAGACAATGCTCTGTACTTGGTGGGACCAAAAGGGTGTGGTCTATTATGAATTGTTAAAACCTGGTGAAACAGTTAATACCCAACGCTACCAACAACAACTGATCGAATTGAACCATTCGCTGCTCATAAAACGACCAGAATACGAAAGAAGACAGCACAAGGTAATCTTTCTTCACGATAACGCTCCATCACATAAGGCAAAACAGTTTGCAACACATTGGAGGCACTCAAGTGGGAAGTGCCACCCCATGCCGCTTACTCACCAGACTTGGCCCCTTCAGATTACCACTTGTTCGCATCGATGGGTCACGTACTTGCCGAGCAGCACTTTTGTTCATATGAAAATGTGAAAGAATGGCTAGATGAATGGTTTGCGGGGAAAGGGGAAGAGTTCTACTGGCGAGGTATTCACAAATTGCCTGAAAGATGGGAAAAATGTATAACTTCTAATGGAGCATACTTTGAATAAATAAACTTTTACTGTTCTTTTGAGTTTAATGTGTTTTATTTTTAAAAAAATTCGCATTTCATACTTGTAGACCTGGTAAATATCTGGACAAAATTGAATCGTCTACCAACTGAATATGGTCGATGTGTTAGGCTTCCAGTAAGTAAGGTTACTAAAGGAGTAAGATTTAACCTGCATTCATCCATCTCAAATATTAGTCTTAAAATATATTCTTGCTCATATATACAGTTTTCACGGGAACCCAGACGACATATACAACCTGACACCTGATAATTTTCAATAGGAAATCCTTCATGGACAATTTTCATGGCTCGCTAGCCAGAGCAAATAGTTCAGTGCAAGGTGTTTACAAAGGGAAAAGGCTAGCTCACGATAAACAAGGTAATTGTAGCCGAGTGTGGCGGAGGAAATTTTTTGGGACATCAAAAATGGTATTTATTTTGAGATTTATATGAAAATTACGAGTAAAATTTTTCACTCTAAAGGCCTCTTTTACAATCGTTAGATTAAGCTCGGATAACGGCTAAATTCGGATAAATTTCCGGTATAAAGTAAAAATATCGCTTTTACAATGCTCGGATAAAGCTCGGATAGGATAAACATCGGAATAAACACCAGAATATCTTATCTGGCCAACGACACTTCAGCTAAAGGACAGTATAAGTTATTCCCTTGCTTTGATTGGTGAATAAGTATATGATACCCAGCAACGAGGAAAAAAAAAAAATTGACATATGACAAATGTCCCATTATAACGTGTTATTTGAATTTTTATTGCAGTTATATAATTGTGGTTGCAGCAGCGTAGTGGCTAGCTCACTTGCTTTGAAAGTGTGGAATCATGAGACCGACCTAGTATGGGCAAAAAAATTATAAAAAACTTGGCTATTGCAACTATAGACTCAGATTCTTTACAATGAGGGCCTGTATCTCTGAATTAATTTTCGGAAATATGGGGCATGCTTCACAGGGCACGGTGGTCTCGGCTACAGTAAAAAGTAATCGTTAGGTCATGTCAGAGGCCGCTAATCGCGACCTTAAAATCTCTAAAACTTAGAAATTGCCATACGAAATAATAATAGTATTATCTGAACTAAGAGGGAAATTTCATTTTTTGTTGTATATTTAAAATATCATCTTAGGGTGGTAATTCTGAAGTGGCACCTTTCAAATATTTCACATGTCAAAATCACAATTTTGACATGTCAATTGCAATTTTAACATGTCAATTTGTTATCTGACATATGTAGTTTTTGGTTGAATATAACCTCGATATAATAAAACTTAACCACAAATTTAAAAGCCAGATTTACAAGTTCACATGTTTCCATAAAAGTCTATTTACACCAAAACAGTCACCAAAGTAACCAGATCTAGTTTCGTATTACAAAATGAGACAGATTATACAGTAATCCCTCGTTATCCATGTATTTGTTCAGCAGTTTTGATTAGACACAGTTGTGAAATAATAATTTTATTTATTTTTTAAAAGTGTAGCAATGAACAGTAGCAGCCGAATTTGCTCCTTTGAGCGCTTCGATTCTAACTGGCCACTATCACCTCTTCCACATTATGTACACATAATGCCAGTTTTGGATATGTATATATGCAGTATTGGGCTGGAGCCAGTTCGAATGAACCGATTGTTATTTATTTATGTATTTTTCAAAATGCGAACTCGTTGTTAATATTGTTATACACTGAAAAAAAAAAAAAAAAAAAATGCTCCTGTTATTAATCAGTGAAATTTTCCTCCTGAGAGAACGGGTTGTTACAATTTTGCCAGTCCACAACTGTACTTAATATGTATATGCTTAATCTTGATACTCGCGTGTTTTTGTCCACAGTATGTTAGTGGAACGTAAGCTCCGCGGTGACAAGGGATTGCAGTACATAAATATGAGCCACAATCAGAGCGACCGCGTGCGGTTGTGCATAGTCTGCACCGCACACGAGCGGCTCATTAAAGGGACGGCATTTGGTATAGATTCTAATAAAATTCTACTAGTAGAGGGTCGATTCTATTAGAGGACGGTTTTATGAATATTTACAAATGAGAGGCTGACACTAACGCGGTAGATATAGCACAATAAAAGAATTATCTTAGTCGATTATTTCAACATCTCCCGATATTTCCCCAAACATGCTCAAAGATGTTGTTAATAGTAATGTCCATTTAAAATATGAATTTTCTAATATGTCAGTTTATGTGTCAAACAACACCAACTTTATTTTATTTACAATAAAACCATGGATAACTATCCGAGAATAAAAAATGCATTGTAAAAGCGAACGTTGGAATAAACATCGGAATAAACTTATACCTCAGGT